>JANAVB010033220.1:342500-688218 GCA_029216955.1 Iris pallida | reverse complement strand
TTTGCACGTACGAACCACCAAGTTTCCTCGACCAAAACATCATTTGTTTCATCGTTCTCGAATCCTTATTCAATACCGTTTTCTATCTTGCACTATACATCTATCGAGTATCCGAACGACATCTCGTTCGAGGCCCTCGAAATCACGACCAACTAAGCGTTACTCATTCTAAGGCTTTGTGCGAGATCACACCGTTTTATGACATACTCTTTGCTACCCATAGATCCTCAATTTCGTTCGATCAATTTCCAAGACGGTCCATACACTACTCAGGATTCGAGCCACTCGACTAATCATTAAAACTCACTCTTATTCCCTTTTGAGGCTATCGTATACACCACTCATGGTTCAAGTCATCCAATTCAGTCTTCAATCACGGTTGCATCATTTGCTCATACATTTCTCCGATTCGTTCCTCAAAATTCCAGAGCGTTCCCTTGCGTCGTTGATAGTCTAAGTCTCGTATATCTCTATTGATAGTCCATTATGCAAATCAAATTTTTGATTCATACTCCTCGACAAATTAGCCGTTCGAACTATTCTTCAAAACCCAAACACCATTCTCGGTGTTTGCTTAGTGTTGGTCCAATAGCGTCTCTATCGATATAAACTCTAAGTCTAACTTATTCTCGTCCGAACGATATCTAATCTCGCTCGCAAACTCGCCTGCACTAGAAGGTTTAGGTGCGCGATACTCGGCACAACTTAGCCAAAATGCTGTGTGCATAGCCGTCCCGTTCGGACTACACTCTGGTCTCGTACATTCGTTCGCTAGTATTAGCGTAAGGTTATTCAGTCACACACACCATTTGCTATCTTATAGCATGGGTTCCTTTCAACTCAAGCCCGACAAAGTTCGGCACAAAGGCCTTTTCATATCGATTATGTTCATTTGAATTCTTGCACGGGCTTTTGAAAATATTAGACTTATTGTATGCAACATCCTAAGGCACAATGAGAGAACGTACACTTCTTTTACTTCCAAACGAGCTTTCAAAACTGAGAAAATCGATATGAAGTCCAAGGACGTAAAGTCGTGCTCTGATATCAATCTGTCACGCCTTGGTTCCAGAGGATAGTCCTCGCTAAGGTGTGATGCCGCGTGAGGCTAGGTTGCGCTCACGCAAGGCCAGGTTCTGAAACGGCTGATTGAAGGCTAGGCCACAGAGTCGCACAGAGTGTCCCTATTTGCAGCGAAAAGTAAATGAACACAAGTAGACACAAAATCAAGGTCTTTATTGATATTCAAGAAGTATTACAAGCGGTGCTAGGCCGAGATTACAAATCACTCAAGTTCTCTCTCGAAACATAAAAGACGTGCCAAGCGGCTTACAACATGGGATAATACATGGCGATGTTCCAACACATTATGTTCTGTATATGGTGCTTCAGCTCTTTTGCAACGTTCTAAGGCTTCAGAGTTAGCTCTGTGCCTTAGCACTCACGCGGGAAGACTCCGCACCTGACAACTATGTGGTTATCAGTACATTGTTATGCACTGGTGGGGAGGCTAGCTCGCCCAACTCGCTATCATTACCAAACACGTTCGATTTAATTTCGTGCACCATCTATCATTTGTTGTCTTTCTAATCTTGCCTTAGGATCAGTTTCATGGCATATAATATAAAGCTTATCCCTTGTTACCGATATCAAGTGTCGCATATGAATAGCATGCGCAACTTACCATACAATTTTCCCTGTCCAAGGTAAACCAAATTAGGCAACATATATATAAAAGGATTCGATGGAATTGCATAAACATTTACGAGCATCATGGGCGTGTTTTAATCACAGTTGAACAAAGTACTCATGTTTTGTCAAGATGTTTTATTCTCAAGTTTGGTTCAGACAAGTTTCACTCAGTTACTTCGTTGTTCAGATTTCTCAGATTACTTGTTTCATTGCAAGGTCTTGCACGCGGATTGTCGCAATCGAGCCAACTTAATCTATATGCACCGGTCGCTGGCACCACAAGCCATTTGGACTATTGATCTTGGTATTGTGTTTCCCTATCAGCCGGTGATAGGCCACGCAATACCCGATTTACGCCTCTTGGGTGCCCGAGCCTGCACCCAAGCCGCCTGTAAGCCATGATTCTCCTAGGCCGGCACGATGTCTCTGATCGTTCCTTGGAATCTTTACACTTCTTTCCCTCGTGCACGAGTTGTCCGCGACCATTTCGCATTGTCTTGTCATTTTTAACTTAACAAACTGTCTTTGAGCCATAGTCAATTACCGACTAGGTTGGCGTCAGCATCCGTGCAGCGCGGGTAGCGTGTCCCGTTGCACGTTCCCATCATACCTATTGCTAATCATTCTTGTCTTCTTTTATGCCTTTCTTTTCTTTCATTCATTCACTTATTCGATCGTTCATTCGTACATTCATTCACTTATTCATTCGTTCATTCGTTCATTCATTCATTCATTTTGCAGCACCCTGTACGGGAACCGCCTTGGCGACCCAACGGTCCCGAAGCCTTTCGATGTTTATTATTCTGCTCGGAACGACTATTTGATAGTCTTCCTGCCTCATTTCAGTGAACCATTTATTGTTTAGTGCTTCAAGTTGTAGTACATTCTAAGTGACAAGCAATTCATGCATTTATTGAGCACGTAAGGAAATCTAACGATCGTAAGCTGTGCCTTGGCATGAGCGTGGAGTGCGACGCGAGGGTTCAAGTAATATTTCAAGTTCATTTCCATGTTCTACGCAAGCATACAAGATGAGATTATTCCCTTGGCTAGGTGTGTTCAGTTCTTTTATTAGCATGCAGGGGTTATCGTCTAGCGATCTAGCAGTATTGTCCAAGTTATTATGTGTCTAGGCTAAGTAAAGACAGGTTCATCGGAGCCACCCACCTTAGTGACCTTAGTGATGATCGCATCGGCCGAGCGGGACTCGGAGCGTGCCTTTGAAAGTCTAAGTCTGGATTCTTCTGAAGGGCCAATTTCATTGTCTTTGCCTTAAGCGAGTCATTTCGCCGAGCAAGACGGGGTTGAGTCTTTGCACTTGCACCATTTGAGTCGGCGTTCCGCTAGGATGGAGCGGGTCATTACAGCAAGTGCTTATGGTTGTAAGCAGTCATTGAGCATTTCGGACTGCAAGCGAATATTCTTCTATCAATGATGTCTCGACGACAATATATGAAGACAATACCGCATACATTGACCAGATGAAGAATGGCTACATCAAGGGAGACAATACCATGCATATCACACCAAAGTTTTTTCTCTCGCATCAACAACAACATTAAATGATTGAAGTCAAGCAGATCCGATCCTAACAACTTGGTCGACATGTTGACAAAATCTATGACGAAGTCTACTTTTCAGAAGAGTTCATGGTATCGGATTATGGGAACTCTCTGTATTGCAATGCTCATAGTTGTAAGATAACGTCAGGAGGTATATCCAGAAGTACTCATTTGACCTTAATGCATTTTTTCCCCCAACTTATGGACATTTTTCAACTGAGTTTTGGCACCCTAAGACGGTTTTAACAAGTCACCATATCGGAATGGCTGCCAAAATCTCGGGCGCTCAGCGGAGAGGCGGCCGCCTAGGCGCGGGTTATTTTTTTGTGTGAAGTGAAAAACCTATCAGCAGCCGACGCTCGACGCCAGCCGACGCCAGCAGCAGGAGCATGGAGACGCCGCTACGTGAGTTTCTTCTTCCTCTTGTGAGTTTCTTCTTCTTCTTCTTTGTCTTCTTTTCTGTCTTCTGTTTTTTTTGGAAGAGCAGTAGTCATTCCTTCTTCTTTGTCTGTTGGTTTTTATGGGTAGAGCAGTAGTTAGTTATCGCTGGAACAGACATGTGGGGTGGGTCTGGAACCTACAAGATCAGTCTGCTTTTTTTTTTCTTTCCATTTTTATATTGCAATCTGAATTTTGAAAAAAATTAAGTTGAAATATGTAAACAGAAATTTTAATGTTTTACATAATATGTTTTTTGACTATGAACTTGTCTAAAAATTTTAATTCCTAGATTTTTTTAATTTTTGCTGACTAGGCGGCGCCTAGGCGGTTGATGGCCGCCCGCCTAACGCCTAGCCTTTTACAACCATGCTGGAGACTAATGCTGGTCATATCCTGAAGATTGATGTTAATCATCCCTGAAAACTGATACTGATAATTCCTGAAGACTGATATATTGTTTATTGAGTTGTACACACTCAAGGAGAAGTGTTGCAATTAGTTTTGTATCTCAATTTACTTGACTGACTGTGCTCAACGTTACAGGGATCTTCTATCCCTTAGAGATTTCAGCAAATCTCCTTGAAATATTCGGTTGTAACAGCCTTTATACAACAACCCTAAGAGGATTAGACATTAATAAGAGATTTCTCTCTTCCATTTATTTCTTCCTAGAATTCTCAGTCAATTTCCGACTACAACAACAGCAAGCAGAAGCCCTATAGATATTCAGAAATAATCAATTGAGTTCAACATTTGGCTCAAGTTTACCTGAAGAGTTACAAGGACAGAGATGTGAGAACCGTTTGTTGAAAGATGAGCATTAAGCCAATAAACTGGTCTATCCCAGGTCAAAGGAGACCTTTCTAGTCTCTCATCTTTCTTTTGTGGGTGTGAAGGGATGGAAAAGTTGAACCCAATCCCTACAGTGATGGATCTAAGCGCAAATTCTTAAAACCCTCCCTATTTTGATGATATTCTGTCTTACCGACATAGGGTAGCAAGTTGCAAACTGGAAAAGTCGGGGTATTTACTTGCAAACTAGGCATATTTTTTCTCAACTCTTAATTCATCATATAGATTCTGCAGTACAATGTTTATATAGGCCACACAAAGTTGGTCTCCAAGAAAGAATCCCACTCCTAAATACAAAATATAACTAGTCTAAAAATAAAATGGATCCTAATAAACCATGTCCATATATAAATAAATGTTATGCACCCAAATGAGTGCACCCACAAGTAAACCCAACGTATGAATACTAACCAGCAAAACTCGAACTCTAGTTGGACCCATGTGTAGATGTGGTTCTCCATCCGTTGCTTTCTGTTATAAACACACTCTAATGTATTCCTAAAGGTTCAATCGAACATCTTTTGTCCTGGAGTTTAGAAACTAACTTTATATCTTTTCATTCTCCATCCACAATGGTATTGTGACATTTATTTTCTAGATTGAAACAAGTGTACAAACCCCCATTTCCCTTGGATATTACTTCCAGCCCCTTGCTTTCAATGCTCTTTAACTCTTTGGAGTGTGATAGCCAACTAATGCTTAGGTATGCATACCTTTTGGTTTGTTCATTAAATTTTGATTACATGGAGAATCTTTGTTTTTTTCTTAGATCTGGGCAGTGAAGGGTTTGGTGATCTCCTTGCTTGCATAAGGAACACAAGCATACCTCTCCAAAATATTCATTTTGTGGTAAACAATTAATAATACTCTTCTCTAAATTTAAGATTAGATTCTATTAATTTTGTATGAATCTTCAAGCATGCATAAGGAACATTTTTCATGATGATAAATTAACATATCTATTTATTTGCTATGTGACAGACTTTCCGCAACAACCTCAACAAGGTATGCCTTCTGTCTATATTTTTTTCTGGAAAACTTAATATAAACTTTTGGCTTCTGTAATTGTTATGATCTTCTCTTAGTTTCTAATGTATTGCTTATGATAAAAGCGAGAACTGTTTCCTTTTGGGTCTGTGTTTTTTCATCCCAAATTATCCTAAATATAGATAAACATTGATATTCTATAAGCGCCCATATTTACTAGGTTTTGCATCAAATTCCCATTTAACTGAAATCATGTTACTTTTGACCTTTAATTTTAAGAAGCGGGACTGCACAAAATTCTCCTGCTCAAATTTTCGACACAAAATGTTTGTCTTCTTTGTGATGTATTTCGGAACTTCTCTCTTATGATTTAACTTTAGTACTATATAATCATCTATATTTGCACATGCCTTATGTATCTTTTTTAGCTCGTTTTAGTTGAATGCTCTGCTTCACGAGCATTAAATTTTACTTTGTGTTCTTTAAATTGAAGAAGTTATGTTGTTCTCTTATCAGATATGGCTACATCCCACCTAAAAAACGAGAAGTGTTCATAAAAGAAGAAGACTTACCATTAATGTTTTTCTTTTCACGTGCTTTATGCATACCCTTGGACTAGTATTGCAAACGTTTACTACCTTTTTTAGTTTGGTGTTATTTGTAACAGAATGAATCTACTTGTGCGTGCATTAAAGTGAAGACACTATACCCTTTCTTATCAGATAATGGCTACAGCTTACATAAAAATGATCCATGGAAAATGGGTGTGCATAAGAGAAATGGAGTTGTTTATCTTGATGTCCATAAGCTTCCTGAGAGGCCCAAAACGGAGTTAGACCGTAGAAGGTATTTCAGAATCCTATTGTGTTATTTTCTTAGTTTCTTTTAACATGCTGCTACTTTTTTCTTCTCTTGTAGTACATGCACATGCATGCACATGACATGCAAGGAGTTTACGTACCATTGGGTCAATATTGTGTCCAAGATGACAATATCCCAACGTACCATATGACCAAGTGACGTGCACATGCTCTATTGCATATAGAGACACGAGGTCACATAGATATTCCAAACAAATGTTTAGGTACTACTAGCTAGCAATTCTAAGACTTGCTGCTCAACCAGCAAGGTTTTTTTTATTAATTACATAGGTCTTCAAATGGTTTATTTCTGTTTGTGGTTAGAATTCAAGAAGTCTAGCTCAATACGTCTTATTTCTTTAAAAGTTACCTTTGTTTAATCCTCAACTTCTGTCTTTATCTTTTGCTTGGTGCGTCATCACGGATAATATTTGCGGTAAGTATTTATTGTTCTAATTTCAACATAGATAATGCCCATCAAATGGGCCTATTGAGTAGTCAATTGTGCTTTAGCTTGAAAATTAAATGTCATCATCTGGGCCCATGCAGCTGAACCTTAGAAGCCAAAACTCCTAGAAGGTCAACGAATCTCAGTAAGAACCTCGATTCGGCAGGTTCTTACTTGAGAGCTCGCTTCCTCGATGACGGGAGCTCATTTCTCGACGACGAGAGCGTTTTTCTCCAACGACATGAGCACTTCCTATAATACGACCATAATTTTAAAAGATTGACATAAATTTTGGAAAGAAACTAAAAAGAGGTTTAATACACGTTTATCAAAGTACCAAGAAACTAAAGATTATTTATCTTGACATCATAAAGAATCAACATGTAATGATCTCTCTATAAATTTGAACTGACTTTATAAATTCTAATAAATATTAAGATATTTATAAGTTTTGATAACAATATTAATAAACATAAATTTTTATTAGTGCACGCTCTATCACGCTCCCAACTTTAGACTATTCCCTTCGCTTCTGCTTCCGTCCCCGCATCTGCTTCCGGCTTCTAAGAGCTGAACTATTCATTCTAGGCTTGAAATGAGCCACTATAGAAGTTTATCTTGTTTGCCTAGTCCACTATACCCTTAAAACTCCATACTCGTGTTCTAGAGGGTTTGTGAACTAAAGATCATTTCTCCATTTTAGAAGCTTCAATCTTAATGGGTTTAGGGGCTATGAACAATAGGAGTTAGACTTGCAGAAAGGTATGGTTAATCTTTTTTGCCTTTAAAGTATTGGTAGATAAAGTGTGATCTTTACTAATGAATTTGAGTAGTCAATGAGAATAGAGAAGGGTCGCTTCTAGTAGAGTGTTTTGGGGAGAATTTTTAGAATCTAAGGTCCAATTTGGTACCAAAGCTAGGTGGGAGCCAAACGGCTTCCATTTCGAATAGGCATTTTTTTTCCAAACATGCCATTCATTTAAGGTTAATGGGCGGTTCCGAAAAGCTAGTCTAACGAGCATTCCAGAAATGGGCATTGGAGCAAATGAGATGAAATGTAACTGCAATCCAAACTAGCCCTAAGGGTTTTGGAATTGGTAAGACGAAGTCATAATCTATCAACCACAACTTAGCTCAAATTAAAAAAGAAATGAGGTAAGAATCAGATTCATTGGTAAGAGACACATATCTATATGTGGCTCGAGTTCAAAGAAGACGGAGCCGAAATTGCATTCAAAACAAGGTCTAAAACAGGACACAAATTCAGTTCAAGCTCGGAATCGGTATTCTGCCTGAATACATGATTTTTTTTAGCACATAAAGTAGAGGGACCGTAGGGACCGTTATTTGGTGGATTACCGGTTCATCCTGAGCACATAGTTTTAGTGGACCAAAATTTGGCGGAATTTCGGTCCATATAGGGCTGCTCTGATTTGGGTCATATTTGAATCGATTTCGATGGACAAGATCACTCCGAAAATTATAACATTTTAGGAGCATATATTAGGTGATTCCTAACCAAATTTGGGTGAGCGTAAAGCTAATAATGAGGTTTTGCTAGAGATTGTTCTTGGAAGCCATAAAGGATCTAGAGAGGCGAAGGAAAGAGTTATCGTGAGGAAAGTTTGTGCGTCTGGTATCTTATACAAAATTTGTAAGGTGTTTCTCTCTATATTCATTAAAGTATTCTCCTCTTTCCTCGTGGATGTAGGTTTTCTTTGGCTAAACCACGTTAATAATTAATATTGTGTGTTTGTGTTCTTATTGCTATTTTCATACAGTTTTGTGCTTGTTATTCGTCACGAAAGGTGAACTCTCCAATTCTGCAGTTATAAGAATTGGTATAATAAAGAGGGAATCAAATGGATTTCAGTTTCAACGATCTTGGTCAACGGTAGGTAACGACATTGTTTCGCTCTCTATATTCGTGATTCGTGTGAGATCATTGGTTCCTAAGGACCGTAGAGAGTTATTAAGGATCTTTCGAGAGACGAGTAACAAGGTTAATAACACAATGTTCGAGGTGGAGAAGTTTAACGGTAATGATAACTTTTCGATGGTATAAGGCCATTGCCGGTAAAGATAAAATATATACCAACATTGAAATACATACCGACATGAAGGAGGACGCTTGGAATGATATAGACCATAATGCACAATAATAAGCTTTGTCTGACTTATGAGTGTTGATATATAATATAATGTCAGAGACTATTGTGACAAGTTTATGGAAGAAGCTAGAGAGCTTGTACATGACAAAATATTGTCAAACAAGTTGTATCTCAAGCAAGGTTCGCAGTGGTATCAGTAGTATCGACAGTTTCGGATCAGAGTATTGTTTTTTTGGTCTCAGAAAGCAAATAATTATCAATAATTTATTAAAAATTAAAAAAACATTTTATTTAATTAGACATAATTTTCAGTGTTGTTTCTTAGTAGTTTTGACATCGGTTTACTTACGATAATAATTTTTCTTCATTTACATACTTTTACAACCTAACTATGCTTTATACCCTTGTTGATTGGTCCTTTTTATTCAATTTTCTCTGCCGAATTAACTGGGAAAGAGACCCCCAATGTTGGTATTGATTAGTATCAGTAACAGTCAATATCGGATCGGACATGCCAAATGTATCGGTATTAGCCGTATTGTATCAATATCGACCGATACTACAAATTACAATCTCAAGAAGCCAAGTATACACTCTCCCATGAAGGAAGGGGGACAAATCATCTTAACCACTTCAATAAGGCGGTCACTAACCTTGTGTCTTGATGTAAAGTTAGATAGAGGGGGACCCGCTACTATTCTTATATATTCACTTCCCTCGTCGTAGGTATAACTACTTGGTGACCATAATCTTTATATGGAAAGGAGACTCTCGATATAGAGGAGGTTATGGCGAACTTCTAAATAATGAGATTATGAGAAGCCAAATCTGGCAGAGGAGTCATCAGGGTTGATCGCAAGTGAAAGGGAAAGATTGAAGAATAAAGTGAAAACAAGAGTAAGAGGGGAATCTAATTTGAGACAAGATGGTGATGAGTGATTTTTCTGCAAACAGTTAGGACATAAAGAAGCAATGCCCAAAGCACAAGTAGTGGTTAGAAAAAAGGGTAAAGGTGCCGTCACAGCCAGTTTGAGTCAAAGTCAATATTGCAATAGAAGCTCAAGTTACCGTATGACGTATTTACGGTTCATAGCATGCATGATGTGTTTTCCTAAGCTTGGATTGTTGACTTGGGTGTTCATATCATGTGCCTCAAAAGGGAGTCGTTCAAACACCTATAAGAAGTTTAGTGGTGGTGTTCTAATGGGAAACAATGAATCGTGCAAAACCATTGGCGTAGAGAACATCAACCTTTGCATGTTTTAGTGCGGACACTCGCGAATGTAAGACACGTTCCGAAATTAAAGAACTTATTATGTAGACGCGTTGGATGCACGTGTTGCAAGTTCATTGGTTATGCTCCAGTGTTGAAGATAGTTAAGGGCATAGTTATTAGTTTGTAGTATCGGCCAATACCGATCTGATACATGGATGCAGATACTGTTTGACATGTCCCAATCCGATACCGACTAATATCAGTATAGACAGATACCGACATTAGGGGTCTCTTTCCCAATCAATTCAGTGAAAAAAATTGAACGAAAAGACTAATTAATAATGATGTAAAAGCATAGTAAGATTGTAAAAGCATGTAAATGAAAAAAATTATTTATCGTAGGTAAACCAATAAGCAAGGATGATTATTATTTCATTCAAGTTCAGAATCACTATGAAATAACTTAGAAAATACTTAAAAATATGCCTAAATGTCTAAAACATTTTTTCTAAATTTTAATAATTTACTATAATTATTTGTTTTTCGATACCAAAAAAATCTGATACTCCCATCAGAACCTGTCTCCCGATACTCATAGGAAGTGTCCGATACTGATTCGATACCGATACTGCGAACCTTGGTTAAAGGCAACATGTTGGTCATGAAGGACACCGTATGTTGTCGAACTTGTATCGTTGGATGGGAGCATAGTTATTGGTGGTGCAACGTCATTATAGAGAATGAGGTGTAGAATACTATAAAGTTGTGACATACATCTAGCCACATGAGTGAGTGGGGTCTTCCGAGTTGTACAAAAGGGAGTTGGTAAATGGTCTAAAGGAGTGCAAACTTGATTTATGCAAGTATTGCACGATGGGTAAGCAACATTAGGTTGGTTTTAAGTAGTCGATGCATAAGACCAAATGACTTATTGACTATATCTTTCAGACATATGAGGGTCATCATTGGTTCGATCAAAGAGAGATGTCAAGTATTACGTTACTTTTATTGACGACTTCTCACGCAAGGTTTGGGTATATTTTCTTAAACAAAATATAAAGTATTTACTAGATTTCGAGAGTGGAAGACGGTCGTGTAGAAGCAGAAGGGACCGAACAGTAAAATATTTTGAGGACAAATAATGGAGATAAGTACACCTCGCAAGAGTTTCAGGACTTCTGTAAGGAGCATGACATACAAAGGCAATATAAGGTACCGGGGCTTCCGGAGCATAACATGGTAGCGGAGCACATTAATAGGGACACTCATAGAGAGAACCACAAGTATGCGGTTAGAGACATGCCTTACAGAGGACTTCTGGAGGGAAACAGTGAATCATTCGTGCTATTTGGTTAATAGGTCTCATCTACAAGTATCCATCTTCAAATTCCTAAAGTATAGAGAGGAATGTCAGTTAGCTATAATTCGTTATGTTTGTTTGTGTGTCATGTCTATTCACTAGTGAATTAGAAGGACATAACCAAGCTTGTCATGTCTATTCACTAGTGAGTTAGAAGGACATAACCAAGCTGGAAAAGAAAAGAAGTCTTGAGTTTCATATACGAGTGCAATGGGATCGTTGATGTATGCGATAGTATGCACTCGTCCAAATTTGTCGTATGCAATCGGTATGGTTAGAAGGTATGGAAGAAGAAACATGTTAAATCCATGAAGGCCTCACTGGGAAGTGTAAGTGGATACTTCGGTACCTTAAGGGCACTAAGAATCTTTTGTTTCACAAGTCAGAGCATGGATCAAGTCACTTGCTGGGTTATATGGCTGCTGATTACATTGGTGACTTGGATAAAGAGAAGATCAACTACGGGCTATGTATACATCCTTATAGATTCTCCAGTCAATTGGAAGACGACCGTTCATCATATTGTGATGCTTTTCATTACCGAGTCAGAATACATGGCGACAATAGAGATATCGAAGGATCCCGGATCTCTCCGAAACTTATAATATTTTAGGAGAGTATATTTGGTGTTCGTAACCTAATTTTGGATGAGCTTGAGTCTAATAAGGAGGCTTTGCTAGAGATTGTTCTCGGAAGCAAGGGGTCAGAGAGAGCGAAGAAAAGAGTTCTCGTCAGAGATCTCATAAGAGTTTGTGCGTCTGGTTCCTTGTACGAATTCTTGATAGGTGTTTTTTCTCCATATTAAATTCCCCCTTGCCCCGTGGACCTCCATATTAAATAAAGTATTTTTCCTTGTCATGTGGACATATGTCATCTTTGGTTGAACCACATTAATATTGTGTGTTTGTGTTCTTGTTGCTATTGCATACGGTTTTGTGCTTGTTCTTCATCGTCGTAAGGTGAACTCTTCGAGTTTGCGGTTATAAGAATATAATGCATGGTTTAATCTTTAAAATCAATCATCCGTTGTTATAGAGAGGTTGAGAAGCATGTTGTTCATAGAAATAAAATGGGATGGCCAAAATGCACAGTGCTTCTGGAGTGCTTAATCACATGATACCCTTGAAGTAGAAATGAAAATTACATAATACAGTTACAACATGTCCAGAAGACGAAATAAAAATGCTAAGATGGAGAATGATAGTAATTAGAAAGATAGGATAACAAATGTGTGTATTCATTGGAAGTTGGATGTGTTGCATTTTGAGGATGGGATTAGAAAAAGTCTCAGGTAACAGGTGCAATATAGAGCAATAGATGCACCATTCAGGAGTGATAGGATATTAGCTAAAGGATTTGCTAGAACTTAGGCCTAAGAATGAACTTAGATTGAGCTGTAAAGAAGAAATATGGTTTTTGTTATTGTTGCATAAGACATAGCTTTTAATAGAGTTGAATGATAAAGAAGATTCAATAGCCTACCCTAAAAAAATGGGATCAAGGCTTATTCGTTATTGTATTAATTTATAAGTTATTCGTTTGTTCATAGTTATTTGTATGGTATACGGCTGCAGAAACCTGCAAATCTCTTCTAACACAACTTCTTGTAATCTGAGCCTGCACATATATAGTTGCACTGTATAATTACTTGTATCCGTCTATTCTATTACTGTTTACAGATGCTACTGGGGTTATGCTTTTGAGAATCTTGCTACTGAGAACTCTAGAGAAATGGATGGAGATGGGAAAGGTATTGATGCAAACATAGAGTTCTGTTCTGTTATCAAAACAAAATTAGGTGCACATCGCATTATTATGGGTGCTGAGATGGACTGTTGTGATTCAACTGATGATGGTAGGAAGTTCTATATAGAGTTGAAGACAAGCCGCGAGGTACTTCTTTCCCTTGTAAGCTTCTTAAGGAAATCCAGTGAGACGTACAATGTATTCACTACCTAGTGTTTTTCTTTTTGACTTGTACTCTCAGCTAGACTACCGTACAGAAGAACGATTTGAGAGAGAGAAGCTGCTTAAATTTTGGGTATTATTCAATTTCTTTTGATTGATCCTGCATATGTTATTGTAATACCTCTAATTACATATTATGTAATCAATTTTTGATTTAGTCCTTATTTTGAAATCTGAACATATTGTGTGCTTTCTCCCCTTGTGTATTAATCTAATGTTACTTTTCTATGTAAACATTTAGTATAAATTTTATAGAAGAAGAAGCTTGATTGGTCACAGACCTTAGGGCAAAGACAATGGTTAACTTTAGGATTTATCTTTTACGTTTTTTTTGTCTTCTCTTCTTGTTTTGCTCTTTTTTCGTACTTGTAACTATAAAAATATAGCTATACTACAAGGAGGCAGTGTCAAGACCTAGCTAGGCTAAGAGAAGCTAGATTGAGTTACGGTCCTTTGGGCAAAGGCAATAGTTGACTTTGTAGGTTCTCTTTTACTGTATTTGTCTTTTCCTCTCGTTTTGCTCTTTTTTGTACTTGTAAGTTGTAACTATTAGAAAAGAGAGGTTTACTACAAGGAAGTAGTGTCGAGACCAAGGTAAGCTAAAAGGAAAAAAAGAATAGATATTAAAGGAGGAAGAAGAAAAGAGGAATCCTTGAAATATTTAAACCGAAGAGAAACTTGAGCTTCCAAGGGTCTGAAGGACCTTATTCGGATTATCTAGCTTTGTTCCTCGAGGGAACATGAAAATAAGAACCCTATTCTCAATCTAACTTTTAGTGAAGAAATAAAATTGCTAAATTGTTAGGAAACAATTGGAGATATTGCTAAGATCTAAAGCTAGAAAAGTAGATGAGGTTTTTATCTGAAGTAGATGTGTATCTATTAGATCTAACATAGATAAAAGCTGATCTGGCTTAGATCTAATAAATACTTGAAAAGTTATATTGCAAAAAGCCACATGTATGCTATATTAGACTAGTGTTTTAATTAAATGCACAGACTATATATGGAACAAAGGAGACAAGATTGTGATGAATAGATGACTCAGTTGAGGTCAGTGTTTTAAAATTTGCTATGAGGATTCGATGTGGAGGAGGACCGCCTAGGCGCCGAACTTTTTTTTTTTTTGAAATTTGAAATTTGAAATCCATAATACACATTTGAAGTTTGAAATTCATAATTTGAAATCCAAACATGTTCTAAATCCATACTACAGTTCATAATTTTTTTTTTGAAATTGAAATTTGAAATCCATATTACAAACTTAAAATTTCAATGTTCTAAATCCAAATTCAATCTTAAAAATCCAAACAACATATTCACAATATAACTAAGCATAAAAAAAACTTAAAATCCGAACAGCCGCACATGGACGCATAGGCTGACACATGGTTCGAACATGCTCGCACAGCTACATAAACTCGCCAAACATGGGGTTTTCAGTTCAGCCTAGGGCCGCCTAGCGCCGGCCGCGTAGGATGATTTTTAGAACACTGGTTTTGGTACATTGTGTAAACATCGGACGCATAGGCCCGCACATGGTTCGAACAACTGCATAAACCCGCCGAACAGGGGGTTTTCGGTTCAGCCTAGGGCCGGCGCCTAGGTTGATTTTTAGAACACTGGTTTTTGTACATTGTGTAAACATCGGACCTGATTAAAGATTTTGATCCAATTGCATTACATTATCCATGTTGCTTGCACCATTGGTAGCCCCAATATAGACGTTTGGAGTGCTACTATTGCTTTCATGGGATTTGGTTTTGTAGGGAGGACTCAACTAATTAGGATATATTTATTAAGGTGGGATTAGAATGGGGAGAGATGCATAGTAGAAAATGGAGTTACACAATAGGAAATGCTTACAAAATAGACCCTTTTACAGTGCATTGCAAGTTGGAGCTGCAGCATAGATGTCCCCTCACACTACTGCTTTTCTGAGTTTGTCTGTTGAGAGGACTCAACTAACATCATTCAACATAATCCATGATCCTTGAACAAGAGGCTGAGAAGACACCCTCTTTGGGTGTTTATTCTTCCATTGATGATGTTGTTATCACACTCGTTCAAAAGTGTATGCAATAGGTGTAGGATGAAAAAGAAGGGAAAAAAATGGTAGTTTGTTGGAAGTTAGAAGAAGAAAAAACGGATAAGAATGTTACATACGAGCAAACGGAGAAGAATAAAGATTTGAAAACATATTTATTGTAAATGAGAGGGAGAAATGCACTGAGTACCGATGTTCGTTCAACTGTTTGACAATATGAAATCCAAAAGCTGTCTTTTTATGGATGAACATATAACAAGGGTGTACTTTGTGGAGTTAAAAAAGAGAGGATAAAAGCCATATCTGAAAAAAGGAAAAAGGAAAATATAAAGAAGAAGAAAACCTCATTCAACCTTGCTTCATTCCCTCAAGTCGTGAATGAGTTGCTTCAGGCCCAACCTCATCCATTCTGCACACAGAACCTCTTCGAGAAGAAGAAGAAGAAGAAGAAGAAGAGGAGGAGGAGGAAGAAGAAAACCTCATTCAACCTTGCTTCATTCACTCAAGTCGTGAACGAGTTGCTTTAGGCCCAACCTCATCCATTCCGCACCCAGAACCTCTTCGAGATCTCCGATGACTTGTGTCCGAACCTAGCCAACATGACCTACTTCGCCACCTTAGTTGCTACCGCACCAGTACTTCACCTACTTGGCCATCATCAGTTGCCAACCTGCACCGACCAACCTCACTTTAATAAAATCTCAGTCCATACCCATTGAATTTGTTAGTTGGAATGCAACTTAGCCCGAATACAAATCTGTATGATTCTCAATTGAGCGTCCTCTCTCCTCATGATTCTTTGCTCTAAAACTCCAACTGCACATCAGCACCCTCTCTCCAATTCCTTATCTGCTCGACTCTCACACGGTCTCTCTATATCTATTTTCTCAATTTCTCTTCTCGACAGTTCACCTCCAAAACTCCAATAACTATTTCTCCAATTACTAGGCTATCTTCGGTTGCCAACATGCCTTGAGCAACCTCACTGTAATAAAAACTCCAGCCCATATCCATTGAATTTGTAAGTTGGTATGTAGTTTAGCCCAAATAAAAATATGAAATGACTCTCAATTTGGCATCCTTTCTCCTTATGATTGCTTTGCCCTAAAATTCCAACTCTACAATAGTGCCCTCTCTCTAATAGTAAGATATGTGGAATACCACAACAACGTCATAACATGAGTCCAATTGCTTCCTCAAGATTACGGGTTGCTAGAGAAAAATGGTCCCGTGCAAGTGGGATGCCACCAACAAAGTAGGAAAGTAGAGGCCAGAGACGACAATCAATGGGAAAGGTTATAGTAAGCAATGGTATCATATTATGGAGCAGAGGATTTGGGTTCATGCTTAAAGAAGTTCATGAAAACAAGGTTAATACTTAATTAATTGTTAAAATCCTTATTGAATCTAAGTGAAGGTTCTAAATGCAGTTTCTTAGTTTCTCGTATAAGAAGTCTCTTCTTACATATACACATATATATACATGGGGTTATCATTCCTTAGCATATAACAAATTGAGATGAATGCAGTTTCTAATAGGGGTGAGCATTCGGTTTATTCGTTTCACCAAACCGAAGTTGTCAAAATCGAATAAACCAAACTTCTAAAACTCCAAAACCGAAGCCGAACCGAAATTAGCCATATCCAAAACCTACCGATAATCAATTCACTTTATTTGGTTGGACTATTTTTATTATTTAATGAGTCAGGTCCAATGTTGGGATTGCGGTTAATTATATTTAAAAAATACTATTTTTGTACATACATTGTAGTATTTCAAAGTTGGGTCCAAAGTTGGACTAATTGTTAAATTATCAAAGTTAGACTTTAAAAAGCACATACATAAAATTGTTGTTTTCAAAATATACAAAAAATTATACACATTTTTAATGATAAAATATACGTAAAATTGAGGTTATTTACATAATTGAATAAGTCTTATTCGATTTTTGACCGAAACCCAAAACAGAAACCGAATAAGGAATTTTAGTATTTTCAAATCAGAAACCGAACCGAAATTTTTCACAAACCGAACCAAATTTTTTCCAAACCGAACCCATTTTTTTCCAAACCGAACCGAGTCTCTTATTCGGTTGGATTCTCGGTCCAAAATCGAATAATGCTCACCCCTAGTTCCTATAACAAAATGTATCATCTTATCTCTTCAACTGTTACACTCTAGAGAAATGCTCCTTGGTTGCATGAGCTTAAACTGTAATCCAAAAGGTAGGTATACCTGCCTGCCAAATGAGAACCTATGTTTTATGATATTGGCACCATAATAGATGGTTAACATCAGGTCGACAATCGGTCATAGAACTTGTCAAATCTTGTATGGAATTTTCTTATGCTCCTTAGCCGACTCCGTTCAATGGGAGAAGGCTTGAATCAAGATGTTGATGATATATATAGACACAAACACATTAAAAGCGGTAACTGTGTTATAGACTCCTAGCTCGAAGGCCCCACACATCCCGAAGGGCACATCCCTGCCCGAAGACCTGCACTTGCATTGCACCTGCATCACACCTGTCATGTCCCAATTCCGTAGAATCGATAGTCGTCCCCCGGACGTGATGCCGTGCGAGCCTAAGTCGTACTCGCACAAAGCAGTGTTATAAGATTATCTGAAACACAACAACAAAGAGTACACAGAGAAAACCAGAAGAAAACTTTGCTTTATTGATAATGAACATCATATTACGAGACTCGATTACAAAAAGTGCAGCGCGAGCTTACGTATTTGACTCAAAATGAACGCAGATGAAATAGTCGTCCGGAGGACGACTATCGATTCTATGGAATCGAGACTTGACAACACCTGCACCGCACCACAACTCACATTAATTTTCCACTAAAAAGTTAATATGCTTCCCCGTTGCTCGAACTAGCAATCTCTTGGGGGCGGTATATGCCTCACTCTAACCACTTGAGCGAGGTCCTTGGCCCTTTTATACACACACACACACTTTTGTTATGTACCTTTAACTCCTATGTAATTCTTTTGGGCTTAATGTAAGTCCCTTAAATCTGCTATATTTTTAAAATAAGTCCTAAGTTTTGTGAATTGTGTAGAAGTCCCCTCGAATCACAATAAGATAATGTTATGGCCTTTAGCCGTAACTATCATTTGAAAATTAATCCAATCCAAGGATTAATTGTATAAAAAGACAATTATGCCCTCATCTTCCTCCCTACACCTTTCCCCCTCTCTTACAGGCGCAACAAAACCCCTAAAACCCCTCCGTCGTTGGAGCTCCTCACTCCTCCCACTCTTAGGTTTTCCCTCCTTCCTCACCTCTCCCAGCCGTTACTCATGGCCATGACTGAATTTAATTTTTAACTTCAATTATCAAAAAAGCTATCATATAGTGATCTATATGCAAATATAGAGAACTCCACTATAGAAAAGTTAAGCATGCATTTATAAGTTTAATTGCCTAGCTCAATGCAATCGAAGATTAAGATAATATCTAGAAAGAGTACAAAATTTAAACAAAAAGAACAAGAGTCATGTAGTTGCCATTAATTCAATTGTATAAGAAGCTAGGAGCTCCAATCTCCATGAGATTTCAATTGACACAACCTATGCAGTTAAAGCGGCAGCAAGCCGCTTTTTGACTAGTCGGGACTAGTCGTCAAAAAAGGTAAAAAAGCAAACCATGTTCTTTTTATTACTAGTATTAATTCTAACATAATAATATCCAATGATATCAGTAAAACAAACTAATACCAAATCATGTCAATAAAAAAGAGTTCCACAAAGTACCTCATTATGTCCATAATCATAGATAATATAATGTTACATAAATAAACTACTATTAAAAGGAAATAGTTAGAATACAAGATATAAATTAATTAAGTAAAACTCACGCTGTCAGGTGCCACTCAATTTTTTGTGAAAATCAGCAAAAATCGGTCAAAAATCGATGCCTTTTTAAGGGCCAATTTTTTGACACAATTTTGTGAAAATTCAGTCGGTTCTACGGCACCAGGCTACTACTCTAGTCGCCGCTTTAACTGCACAGAACACAACACAGACAACAATAATGCAAAGACGTATAATATAATAACGTTCTAACAAATGATATAGGAACCGGACAATGATAATAAGTAACAAATAACCTTAGATTTTTATAATCTTGGTTGCTCTGACAAGTCTTCGCCTTGGAGTTCTCCACCATGCCCATTGCCTTGTTGTCAAAGGAGCACTTATGGATGTCAGAATATTGGTAGCAGCTGCTGTAGTGCTCTCCTTATTGACATAAAAAGTGAGTGGGTCCAACCCTCTCCCCCAAGTTGAGCACCGTCTCCTAATCGAATTGACGATTGATCATTTTGCGCTAGTCCTTCGGCCTCTAGGTCTTAGTAGGGATAATTCTCGGATAAAATTTAAGAACGGAAATAGAGAATATGATGGTGATGTTGTTGATGGAGGGAGAGTACCAAAGAAGAGGGTGAATTGAGGAGGGGGAACACCAAGGAAAAGGAAGAAGATAGGTGGATGATAAGAGGCCACTCAGCATGGAGGCGATGGTGTTGAAGATTTGGTTTTATTGCAGTGGCATAGACATCCACAAATGAGCACAAAAGCCAACAGGACAAACTAGTCAAAAGATTATAATTCTCTTGAATTTAATGGAATATTCCCATTTCAAATGGGTTTTAGATGAAAGGGACTCATAGCTCTAATTTCTGGTAATTTGGAGAGTTCTCTAAGTAATTCATGAAATTTAGAGGATTTAAAAAATATAGTAGATTTAAAGGACTAATATGCAAAACCTCAGTTCTTTATTGGCTATTGCTGAGGTTCTGTGTATTTCATGCCTTCTTGCCTCTCTTGTGTAAGGCTTTTACCAACTACTATGAAGGATTGTTATCACACTGTAAAGACCTGGGTGGTTTTCAAAAAAGGCTACATATGATTTACAAGTATTTACCTTCATTTGCATGTTTTTACAAGCCTGCGATGTTATATTCTATGGGGAATTTTATACCTAAAATTTTGCTGTATAATTCAAATTTCAATGCATTTATGAAATTTCTGATATTGTAAAGTTGTTACATGAGTTTCTCCAAGGATGATATGGTCTTTTAATTATTGTAGATCCAATCGTTCCTAGCAGGTGTGCCATATATTGTCGTCGGATATAGGTAATACTTTTCTTATACTTCTTTTGCTCTTCGATAATATCAGGCTGCACTCCTTTCCCATGATTTTTGCCACAACCAAGTTTTTACTGAAATATGACAAAGGATTATTTGGCACAGTAAGGTGAAGCCTATCCATGTGCCCAAGTCTATGCAATCATACTTGGACTGTTTTAAATCATGCAAAAATATATCTATTGAATACATACCAATACAAGTTGAGCTTATATACATTTAATATTATGCTTATATTCAAATGGCGCGGTGCATATATAAGAATTTAATAAGGATCCCTTGTTGACAATGTGATCATGATGTTCTCACGACCTACATCAAGACGGTATAACTTTTTATGGATGAAATGATATTTATAAGGACTTGAAGGAATTTGCAGCTGAAATTGAGGCTTATCAAGATACAATGAATGCCTCTTTTATCTTCAGTCTATTCAGGGAGTTTCTTTCCAGGGAAAACCTTACAGAAATATATTATATATATTGTTCCTCTTTCCTGTCTTTGTTCATCCGTATATTGTTCTTTTGTTTATTCATTGATCGTAATCCTGTTATAGGATTGAAAGAATACTTGTGAGTAACTTTAACTCTAAAGCCTGAATGGCTAGTTGCCATATAAGGAAACTTCTCATACCATGCAGTTTAACCTCATGCACTATAATGCTTGGGGTGGCATAGTATAAGCCGTTTCCTGTGAAGGGATGAGCGGTTCTCGAGGATCTGCCACCTCAAGGACTGAAATGTTTGTAGTAGTAGATTGTTGAGGATTTTAGGTTAAAAAATGGACATAACCATAGGAGGAATCCTAGCATTTTCTTTTTTCAGTGTGGTCCGTCCAGACCACTTCATGAAGTTACATGGTTGGATGAAATAACTATGTGCTACAGTACTCTATGCCGAAGTGAGCCTAGCTTAGCTGCCCAGGTGGGGTTCGTTGAAGATTATCTATGGTTGCAGTCTTCTCTTTTGTTCTCCTTCTGGTTCTGTTGAGAAGTTTTACCTGGCTGTCACCCATGGAGTGGATCTCAACCTAGTAGCATGGACCAGGTCTTTCAACTTCTTTTCCGTCCTTTTACCTATGCTACTTGATTTGCATGCGCTATCAACTAAGTCACTCCCCTACTTCTAATGTTTCGTGAGGAGTTCAACGGGATGGTCTCAGTGAATCTTCTTATATTTCTTGGACCATGAAAGAATCTAAGTGAAGAATAAAGATTCAAAGAGCTTTATTATGGAACTCCTTTCACCTTGAGTCCAACTGTCCCATATGTGGAAATTATCGAAGGGTGAAAATGGTTCCCAGTTTTTAAAACTCGAAGATGCTATATGTTACTAATGCAGAATGTGCGTCTTGCTCCTTCTCTTCTTTACTTGAGATCAAGCTAGGTTCAAAGCCATTTCTATTTTATTATAAGGTCATGCTGCATAATTTTCTTACTATCAGAGAACTTGTAGGTGAGTTTCCTAATTGCAGCATGCTGAAGCAGGATTGAGCTTGCATCATGTAGAACAATAGATAGGGAACCAATTCGTGACTGAACCTTTTTGATCTGCAGTGACTCATACAAAGATATTGACTTTGAGATGTGGAGGTCTACCATGTTTCCTATGTTATGTTCTCTAGCTACAGTTAACCATCTTTTCATATTTAAGGAGCCCACCACAAGCAGAGATTGGATGGAACTGAAGAACATTTTTTGATGCTTTCAACTCATATAGTATTTGAAGATGCTGAAGAGAGAAACTTTGAATGACTTTAATGGTAATATGACTATTAACAATACGCTACAGCCTGCAGGTTCCTCTTCCTCCATTGCATTAATGAGATCTATCCACTTGAAAAGGCATATTACTTGGCTAGAATGATACTCAAGCATGGCTTTTTTATTGTGATTTATGTATATCGTCACATAGACTCCTTACTTCCTTGAAGCTGTATTTTGTCGTGAAGATCGAATTCTGACATACCAACTAAAAAGAAATTAGATCCATGTGGACAAGAGCTACCACTAGCTAGTTTAGTTTATTTACTTGTCAGCCTAGCTTTCGGGATAAGATGCTGTTGGCTCCATCACTATGGTTTACCAACAGGAAAGGGTGCTCTTAACTGAAAGGCTCCAAAAAACTAGAATTATACAATTCCCTGAAGCATGTTACTGTTTGGTGGTTGCACTCCAAACTCCACATGGGAAGCATGCTGAGATGGATTCCTTCATTTCTCTGTTCCAAAGGCACCCTGGGAAACAATATGGCTAGACTTCAGATTTTGGATCTCACTTAGGGCTTACATTGGAGGCTTAGTTTTCTGCAGGTGCTTAGCTGTGATACTTATGTGGATGATGCAGTCATGATACAACCCTTAACGTCATTACAATTCATTGCTGAGTGCCATTATATGTAGGTGTTCCCAAAACAATCAGGAACCATGCAAGCATGTTATATATAATTCTCTTGGGCATTATATTTCAAGAGGAACTTCTGCCTTCGTTTTTGGAGAACTGCAATTTGCTTGACATTAGTGATTGAAGCAGAGGGCCTTGAACAGTGAGGTTTCCTCTATAGTATTTTCTTCCTTTGTTTCTGAAGAAACCTTGGTCATTTAACTTACGATTAACCCAAGGCAAATTGACGACTCCTGAGAGCATAAATGTTGGAGAATAGCAGCCCAACATAATCTCAAAGGTCGATGCAGGAATATTTTTTTTGTTGAATTTCCTTATTCTGAATGTCGACTTTCCTATGCATCAAGTTTGTCACTAATCAATGTTCTGAAACACAGTAGGGACGACTAGGTAGCCTGGAGTGGTCCCGGCAGCCATGGGCCTAGGCATAATTGAGCGAAATATGAATTGAAGATCAAACCAAAGTTGGCAGAAATGTTGTAAAAAAGATTAGATTTATTAAATTAGTAAAAGAGGGAATCCATGTCTAGAAGTCATCATATACATCTAGAAAGCCGTATACTCCGGAAGAAGCTTACATCACACAATAAACTTAAAACAAACACATAAGCATGTTACAACATCATGTCTAAACACGAACATGGAACCTAGTTATCAAATTAAACGAAGCAAATAGACAAAATCAATCCTAATTAAACGCTAAAGGGGCGTTTGGTATGCGGTAATTTTTTTTATTCTCGAAAAAATTTAGGGTGAGAATCTTTTACCATGTTTGTAAAGGCTATATAAAAATTATTCTCAGGTATTAAGAATGTAAATAATTTACCCACAAACCATTGGAATCCTATCCCTTAAGAAATGGGTAAGTATATTTTTTGTCCGGGCAAAAAAAATTTGTTTTATTTTTTTTTCTTTCCCTTTTTGAACTTGTTTTTTTTTTCATTTTTAATCGTTTTGGTCGTTTTTTATCGTTTTTTTTCCTTTTTTGGTCTTTTTTCTTTTTTCTTTTTTTAGTTTTTTTTGGTTTTTGTGGTTTTTTGGTCATTTTTGTCGTTTTTTGTTTTTCTCTTTTGTCGTTTTTTGTCATTTTTGTCGTTTGTCGCTTTTTGTCGTTGTTTTGTCGTTTCTGATATTTTTGCTTGTTTTTTGCCTCTTGTCGTGTTTTGGTCGTTTTTCCCCTTTTTGTAGATTTTTGGTCGTTTTTGTCGTTTTTTGCCTCTTTTGTCGTTTTTGGTTCTTTTTTGTCGAATTTTAGTCTTTTTTGGTTTTTTTTGTTTTTTGTCATTTTTGGTTGCTTTTTGTCGGTTTTTCTCGTCATATTTTTTTTTTGTCGTTGTTGTGTCCTTTTTGGGCCTTTTGTCTTTTTTTTGGTCATTTTGTCTTTTTTGTCGTTTTTGGTCTTTTTATCGGTTTTTTGTCTTTTGTCGTATTGGTCTTTTTTTGGTCGATTTTGTTTGAATTTTTTTTTGTTTTTGATCTTTTTTGTCGTTTTTTCGTTTTGATCCTTTTTTGTCGTTTTTTCTAGTTTTCATTTTTGATCATTTTTTTCGTTTTTTTGTCATATTTTTCGTTTTTGATCGTTTTTTTTTGTTTTTGATCATTTTTTTAATTGTGTTTTTGATTTTTTTTGTTTTTTTTGATTTTTTCCTGCTTTTTCGGTTCTTTTTTTTTTGTTTTTTCCGTTTTTGTGTTGTTTTCATTTTTGTGTTTTTTCCTTTTATTTTTTTGTTTTTTTGTTTTTTTTATCCTTTTTTATTTTTTCCCAGGGAATATTTATATAGTCACCAAACATAGGAACATAATTTTTCAGAGGATTTAATTACTTGAAATTTGATTCTTGGGAATGTAGAATTTTCGGCTATATAGTATTCCGCATACCAAACGTCCCCTAAATAGAAGATAGAACTCATACCGAAACTCTAAACAACAAAATATGAAGCATATTAATTCTTAAAAGAGGATGAGCGGTAGAAGCAAAAGAAGGGTTATATATATATATATATATATATATATATATATATATATATAAGTTGAACATATTAGACAACAATAAAGAGTGTCACAAATAATGCAAGTGAGCATCATTAGAAAGTCGACAACTAAAGTGAAACTAAAACAAAATTTACACAACCATCGTAACTTCCTAACATCCAAAATTTATCCATTCAATACCAAAATGTTCAAAATAGAAATAATAGTTAATGAAACATTCAAAAGAAAAGAAATTCAAAACAACATAGCAGAAAGCTCAATAAATATACAAAGAAAATAGAAAAAGGTAAAACATTTAAAAGAAAAAACAAAAATGTTTCGTATTAGACTATAAAAAAAATCTTATGATTTGTTTTCCCGATTCGATACACCTATACAATCCGTATGGAAAACATTTTTTTATTGTATATTATCGTACCATATATATATATATATATATATATATATATATATATATAAGAACACCCCTTAGGTTTCCTCTCTCTCTCTATATTTTTTGTTCTTGTTCGCTCCTACCGAAATTTGAACACCGTCCACTCGGGTCTTATGTCTCCACTCTAGCCACTTGAGCTATCAATTTTTGATGATATATAGGGACTACTATGCATAGAGACTACTATGCTGAGGCATGCAACAAAATAAGAAAACACGAGTCAAAGAAGCAGGGATAATAAGCTAACTGGGAAACATTTAGAAACGTGTGTAGCTATATTGTAAACATATTTTTAAGATCAGTAGAATTACCTTTCTACACGCAAGCTTGCTTTTTACCTCTCTCTAACACACACACACACACATATATATATTTTTTATAATATTATTTTTTTTCCACTCTCTCTCTCTCTCTCTCTATATATATATATATATATATATATATATATATATATATATATATATATAGGGGTGCAACTCGGACGGGTTGGATCGAGTTTGAGCTCAACCCAAGCCCAACCAGTGAATCATAAGTCCAGTCCTAGCCCAAGCCTAACCCGACCTCGGGTTCCAACATATGAAGCCGAAGACTGAACCCGGAGGAATAGAAAGGAATCCAGGTTCCTCGGGTTGGGTCGGGTCCATGGATTTTTTGGGTTCTAAATATTTGAACTAAATTTAAACAAGATTAGTATTAGAAACATAATCAAGTAACAATCAAGTCTCAATGTTATAAAATACAAACTGAAATGAGATTTATGGTAAGGAGGTGAAGAGTTTGGGTGGATAAATTTAGGGTTTAAACCTTTTATTTAGGGTGGTGCTATTAACACTCCTAAAATATCATTCTGTACTCCTCTTTAATTTTATATTATTCAAATTCCAATTCTATTCCTACATTAAATATGACATTAATTTATATATGCATAGAGGGAGGAGTGCATAATGCCATTTTAAGAGTGTCAATAATGTTAATGCAATGATAAATTTGAATGATAAAAAAATTAAAAAGGAGTGCAAGATGATATTTTAGGAGTATTAATAGCACCACCCTTTATTTAAGAAGTACGAAACAACACACACACACACACACACACACACACACACATATATATATATATGTCGGGTTTCGGGTTCTTTGAGTAACCCGACACATGAACCCGAGTCCAACCTGATTTTTGATCGGGTTCAAATATTTTAACCCGAGCCCAAGTATCTTCAACCCAAACCCAATTCATTAACGGGTTTACCCGATTGGGCTCGGGTTTAGCCCTCCCGAGTTGCACCCCTGTATATATATAATATGGTAAACCCCTCAGTTCTTTAGAGAAGGTTTGGAGTCATATATATATATATATATATATATATATATATATATATATATATATATATATATATAGAAGTAGGAATATCACATTTACAGGTAAATTTGGGGAACAAATTCTTTAACTGGAGGGGATGAGGGGAACTCAACCTCAACAAAGGTAACATTCCGAGATACAATCGCTCTCTTCAAAGTCGGGAGAAAACAATGATACCTTTTCTGATCCTTAGGATATCCAAGAAAATTATATTTGAGTGCCTTCAGACCTAATTTAGAAAGAGTAGTGCAATATCACGAACGTAACACATGCACCAATTTTTTTTTGAGATGTAGAGGAAGTGACATACGATTGGGATATAGCATAGAAAAATGGGTATTGCTATTGAAGACAACAGATGGCATACAATTGATCATATAACAAGTAGTAAGAATAGCATCCGACCAAATTTTTTTAGGTGTACTGGCATGAAACATAAGTGCTCGAGTTGTTTTGAAGAGATGACGGTTCTTACGTTCTGCCACACCATTTTGTTGTGGTGTGTAAAGACAAGAAGTTTGGTGGACAATCCCATTTTAGCAAGATAGAAAGTGAACTCTCGAGACACATACTCATGTCCATTATCGCTTTGAAGACATTTAATGGAAATCCCAAATTTGGTTTTTATTTTAGTATAAAAATTGCACCATATATCAAATAATTTGGAACGATTTTTCATTAAGTACATGTAAGTAGTCATCAACAATGAAAACAAAATATTTTAAACGTAACACAGATTCAATAGGGCGTAGATCCCATATATCAGAATGTACTAAATCAATGAGATAGCTTTATTCAAACTCACCTGATATGGTGTCCGGTGATGTTTAGCTAATTAGCTAGACTACATACTCACAATTAAGTGAAACTCGAAGATCTAGTGATGGACATATTTTTTGAAGAGCTTGAATAGACGAATAACCTAGCCGACAGTGCAACTCAAACGGGTTGAGGGACACGTCGGCACAGGCAACAGTAGGATTCAATTCAAACAGGTACAAGCTTCCAGCTACATGTCCCCTACCAATAGTTTTTTCAGTCTTCAGGTCCTGAAAACACAACCATCATAAAAAATGTTACCGAGTAGTGCAAGTCACGAGTAATTCGACTAATAGATAATAAACCGAATGAGATTCTAGACGTATATAAAGCTGAAGTGAGTGGCAGGTTAGGAGAAAGACGGATACTTTCTTTTCCACGAACTTTTAGAGAACTGTCATTCACAACATTAATATTTGTTATACGACCCACATATGAATAATCATGCAGTATACTACATCGCCTGTCATGTGATCAGATGTGCCCGAATATATCACCTATTGCTTCGGTGTAACCACACACGCCGCTGAGTATCCGGTTGTGGATCCAGATGTAGAGGCTCCACCATGACGTTGAGCTTGAAATTTACGAATTCTGCGTAGGTTTCTGCAGTCATCTTTATGAATCGCTCTTCATTATAAGCACCCGATGCAATATTCACGATAGGAGCTTTAGGATATTGCCACAAAAAATGTCCTGGTTGACCACAACTGAAACTTGTTCTTTCATCACGACAATTACTACCTCGTCCGCCATCACGGCCAGCATTCCGGCCACAACGTCTACCACCATGACCCCATGGAATCAACCACAAACATCGCTCACGGCAGATCGATCAGTAGGTGCATCGCTCATATCAGTTCCAACTTCTTTCGTTGTCCGTACGATACAAAATTAGGCTTCCATCAGAGTTGGTACCTCAGCCCCAACAATAATCTAAGACTTTGCAAAATCTGCATCAGGACGAAGTAATGCTAGATATGCCATGACATAGAGTTGCTGACGTTGAGTCATCGTCTCATTGAGATCCATCGTTAAAGGTACACACATAATCCACGAAGTGAAACTTATGTGACTTGTCCCCTTGATCAGATCGGTAGACGCTGACAACCGAGTCATAAATACGAGATAAATTGCACTTTCCATCATACTCAACTGCTAAGACCTCCCATAATTTCTTCATTGAATCCTTGTTTTGAACCATATTCTCGAGTGATGGTTCCATTGAGTTCAACTATGTAAACAGTCTGCTATCATCCGTCTCATACTGCTCGTATGTGGGATCATCCGTCTTTGGAGGGTTGTCAGTGAGATATTTTGACAACCATATTTTCCTAAACATCTTCTCGACCTTCTTGCGCTAAGTGGAATAGCCATCTGGACCATTCAGCCTCCGATCAATAAGTCTAATAGATGAAACCGTCGTACCAGTGTTCGGTGTCTCCCCCTTTGTGTTTCCAACACTGGTGTTGTCAGCAGTGCTATTCACCTCGGTGCTCGGCATTCTTCAGGTTCTTGATTCCACTATCGTTGCTTGGCACAGCTCTATATTCGTATCAATCTAATGCTCGATGTTGACATCAACTTTGTTGCTATTCACCTCGGTGCTCGGCATTCTTCAGGTTCTTGATTCCACTATCGTTGCTTGGCACAGCTCTATATTCGTATCAATCTAATGCTCGATGTTGACATCAACTTTGTCAATGTTTGTTTGCGCATTCTTGGCAGAGATCGGAGATAGATCACACAAGCTAGAAATAGAGATTCACGCAAAACTAGTTTACTCTCTTAGATCCTAATGGATATCGGGCTAGGAACCGAGATTTACACAAACTATCACAGTTTGCTCTCTATTAACTCCTGATGTTGATTCACACAAATTGTCATGGTTTGCTCTCTAAAGAACTCAACTCCAACACACACACACACACACACACACACACATATATATATTTATATGTTGGAGTTGAGTTCTTTAGAGAGCAAACTTATATATATCGGAAGGGGGGGGGGGAGTTGGATCTGGAGGGAGGGATAGGGTTTGTGGGCGGGAGGCACTGGCTGAGGGGAGGTGGCAGCGAATGTAGAGGTAGCGGAGGAAGGCGGTAGCGGGCTGAGGGGAGAGCCGGCGGATGAGGTGGTGAGAGAAAGATTGGGAAGAAAGAAGAGGCGGCTAGGGTTAGGGTTTGAGAGAAAGAAGAGGGGGCAGACGGTTATGGTTTTGGATCTGATATCATGTAGAGTATAATGAACCCCTCAACTCTGTAGAGAGGGTTTGGACTCATATATATAGAAGTTGGAATGTCACATTATATATAGACCACACTTTTTTAGATATTACGTAATAGTGTGTGTGTGTATATATATATATATATATATATATATATATATATATATATAAACCAAGGCCCGTGGACAACGCCGCCCAGCTAGCCTTGGCCCAGAGGTCGTGGACAACGCCACCCAGCCGCCTTCGTGGGAGTGGGGGCTCGAACCCGCGCCCTCACCCCCGAGTGCCAGCGGTCTTACCGGTGCGCCACCGTGTGTATATTATATATATATATATATATATATATATATATATATATATATATATATTATCGTCTGTAACATGTCAGAGGTTACTGATATTGTTCTCCCGTGCTTCCAATTGTTATCACAATTACTATAGAGAGGACAAACATCAAGAGATGATACAAGGGTGAAGAGACATGAACATGTGAGGAAGTGACTTTGGTTCTCGTTTAATAGATTTAGTCACTAAGACAAATAGGTAGCCCAAAACCTTTTGGTAATAATATAAGTCGGTATAGATCCAAATTATTTAGATATAAATTTAGACTAACCCTCTTAAACAGATTCTGGGAGCCTCAACACTAATAAAGTTAAAAAAGATAGAATCAACCTAAGCAGATTCATGGTCATGAGTAGAAACGCTATGAAGAGTCACTATTATGGGTAGAAACCTCATTATCAGTAGTCAACTGTAGGAAAGGTCGACAAACTATCCAAGAGAATGCAACAGTAATAGCCAAAGTAGATAGTAATGGAGGCTGATGCTCGACCAGCAATAGGAGAGGACAGCGCACGAGGATGCACAACCAAAAGTAGTGAAGATCGGCCCAAAAGATGCACTAGTAGACTAGTTAGTAAATAGTAAAGATCGATGCATGATGATGTATATCCAAAAATAGCCAAGAAATCGACGATACTAGTGCATGAGGAGGCAAGACGTGAATTACAGAGAAACAGTAGACATTGGCACACACGGGCGCGTAATTAAAAGTAGCAGAAATGAGTAGAGATTAGCACCAAAATACTTTAAGTTCCCTCTCAACTTAGGCATGATAAGCATACAACAACTTGCAGTAGTAGATACCAGCAACATAGACAAGCTGTAGAAGCAATAGGAGAGAACAGATTACCTCATGGAGTGGAGGCACCTAAATGACAGGAGCACTAATTGATCATAGCAAGTACATATCCAAACTTTAGACACGGGATTCACGAAGAGTAGAAACAAAAACGTCAATTTATAAACATGCTATGCTATAGGATGGCCAGGACAGCGAGGGCTTAAGGTTCTTACCTAGGATTTTGATTTTCTTGTGGGTGGTTTTGGTTTATTTTCCTGAGTTAGGGTGTTGGATATTTGATGCCTACTGTTCACAAAAAGGAAAAGAAAACATTATCAAATTGCATTCCCTTATTGATGTGACGTGTTTCCAGTTGAGAAATCTATTATAGACTATATATATCATTACCCGTTGTTAATTTAGTATCATGTGCTTTGATGAGTGGTTCAGCTGAATAAATCCATAAAGGTATAACATTTATCTAAGCCTTACTATTTTACTTGTGTGCTGAGTCACTGTTTGTAGGCCTTCTTTTGGAACTTACATAAGCCATGTCATGCTTTTTATAATTTAGAACCTGGTTATTGCAGGGATGATCAAGGCATACTAGTCCGTACTGAGAGGCTAAGAACAAAGGATATAACACAGAGAGTGAAGATGAAAAACTATTGGCAGGTTTGTGATTTACTATCATTTGACCAAGAGGTATCTTTATTGTTATGAAGACTCAACAATACTATTTAGCAACTAGCAAGTGTGGGAAGTAGAAAGTGACAGTGAGCCTTGAAAATCAACAAAACTATATGTTCAAATCCAAACTCTTTTTGTGTATGCACTTACATTGTTTTGCCATTTCCCGACTCATCTTTATGTAGCTATGGTAGATTATTTTCCATCATGGATAAGACAGATTTCATGGTTTTCAAGCAATCCATATGTTCAGGGAAAAAATGTTCTATAAGGTGGTCAAGTGATCATAGGCAAACTAATAAAAAGTTCTACCATATATGATGCTGACAATGTTTCACATTTTAACCTTTCCAATAGAATGAATTATGATATACTTTGGGTGTCTTCTTTTCAATAGAGTGAATTATGATTTACTTTGGGTGTCTTTAAGAGACTCAGGCAAATGGTTAATTCTTTGGAGGCCAACATTTTTGAAGAAATTTGGAATTGTTTATTTTTGTTAAAACTTGAACTTTCGTGAAACATTTTTTCTTACACATAATTTTTGAACTTAAATAGGAAGATATTACATACCGTATCTTAAGTGGAATACGTTGAAGGATAGGAAAAGAAATGAGCATATTCCTTGGCCGTTAAGGTTGCGTCAATGATGGCAAGATGAAAGAAATTGCCTTAGGTGGTTTGGACATGTGCAACCACCAACGTAGACCAACAGATGCTCCAGTAAGGAGGAGCGATAAGATAGATAGTAGTTAAAGGAGACACTAAGACTAGAGGTAGATCTAAACGAACATGGATTGAGATTTTAAAGAAGGATATGGTTACTGCTGCTTAACAAAGCTGAATGGAAGAAACTGATTTAAACATCCTACCCCAAAAATCTGGTACCAAGACTTTGTTGTTTTATTATCTTAAGTGGAGATACGTGAGTAAACACCGTCATTTGTTGTATCATATGTTTAACCATTTACCATATTGGAGGGTGTGAAAATAAATAGATTTTGTAACACGTGGTACATTATGTTGCAATCAAGATGGGGCGATTCTCTCTGGTGTCCTCCAACGGGAACTAGGTGGCCTCAGTGGCTCCTTAAAATGCTCATATTCTCAACATGTAATAAATAGTAAGTGAAGCGTTTATGAGATGTTATGCTAGGCTGAATGGCTTAGGATTATGTGAAGCCTAGCCTAAGTACAAGCATTTATTATATGAACCAAATTTGCTAACTCAAGTACATCCTACTACTCTCATGCTGCCAAGTATGGCCTTTCATAGGCCCAAGCCAAGTGGGACAATCTAACCTGCGACAACCCTACTCAGATTTAGCGAAAATAACCAGATGGCACAGTTTTGAATGGTGCTCAGGTCGATGTATATGAAGCAAACCACCAGTGTAAGTTGCATGTGTTGTTTGTCGACTGGCAGTCTACATAAATTCGTGAACTTCCAGACTTGCTTCCCTTATATTTATTTTGAATATATCATCTTTATACAACTTAAAATCTTTATAGCTTTCTGTAGGAATATAGTATATTCTTTTGCTATTCCTACTTATCTGGTGAGAATGTTGGACTTGTTATCTTTCTCTAGAAAAGTTTGCATGTAATTAAATGTTCTTTGCCGTATGATTAGTTTTCTAAGCAGAACTTGGAAAGCTACATTTACATATTACCTTGTAATCATGACAAAAGTATCTCTCATGTGTGACAATTTTTTTTCCCTCCATTTTACAAAATCAAGTTTTGTTTAGTGCTGTATTAGAATATACTATAGGACCCCTTTATAGAATAGCGAGCATTCATTTTCTTTCCTACTTAAGTTTGTTAGAGTTTAGTACCTGTTATTCAAGACAAGTTTGTATGCAAAATCATATTTTACTTATCATGTTAGTTTTCTGTACAAAACCTAGAAAGCATCATTTGTGCATAACCTGGTAAAAGTTAATTTTTGGATAACCTAGTAAAAGTTATTTGGTTCCTTTCTTTTACTCAATAAATAAGTTGATTGTTGTATTATAGATAGCCTATAAGAAACCCCTTGAAGTTTGCTCAAAGTTGGTTTACCATCAAATACATTGCTGATACGTGCTTACCTCTTTGGAGTATCTCTTCTTTACACTTACTGCACTTTCCTTGTAGCAATATTTAATGTGCATGTTAATTGTGTTGTGGTGGAGAATGTAATCTATGGGGATCGTATAATGGAGGTTGTGTGGTGGGTTTTGTTTTCCTGTTGAAGATGGTGAACCAATTTGAGGTTAAAGTTCGGAGAGGTTTTCTATAGTTTTAATCTTTAACCACTATAATTAAGGACCAAACAGCTCTAAGTTTGTACTTTGTAGTAAAGGTTCAGTTATATAATGTGCATTTAGCAGATATTCTTTTCAACACGTAGCATGTCTGTTGTACTTGTACCTATAGCAATAGCTATATACCATATGCTAACTTCTTCCAACTATTTTTCATATCAAGTAACTGCACCGCCTAATGGTTTTTTTTTCTCTATACATGTCATAGGGAGGGGTGTGCTTGGCCTTTGCTGATGAGGTTTTTTGTTGGTTGTATGGAACTGTCAAAGAGAGTAAGTTTTAACTTTACCTGCCTATACTCTTCTAAACCTTGCATTTCTTTGTCCATGGCACGATTTCTTATTTTCTCACCTTACGCATTCAGATGAAGACTACATTCTACAGTTTGTACATCCCTTCCGGCGCCTGGAGCTCCTCCGAGTACAGTCATGTCCAGATTCTATTTCTCAACATGTGGCGCAACTCCTCTAGGAAGACCAGATCTGTTCTACTTACTGGTTAAAACATGATCATCATTGGTTAAAACCTCTGCATTAACAGTTAAAACTGCTTAGTCGTAGTAAATTGTATTAGTCTACCAGAGGCGGCTGGCACAAAGCCACACGAGTAGTAAAGTGACCATCACAAACAGGTGAGATATTGTGCGAATACTTCACAATTTTTCAGCCCCATGCTGAACATTTAATTTATAAGCAAGGGCGTCTAATGATGATGATAAGTATCTAAGAGCTCCTTTGTAACCATAACATATCACAATAGGAAATGTGCTTTCAGACCTACTCCTGTATCCTTCTTTCCTGTTTTATATATGTTTCTTCTTTTAATGTTGCGATATGTTATGTTGAGGATATTGATAGATGAAAAAAAAACTTGATCATTGCTGTTATGTTGGCAATTAATTGCATTGCTTCATGGACTGATCAGAGTTGAGTTAAACGTTTAGTTGGAACTTGGGGTCAGTCGGCTACCTGATTGGCTTAGATTAGCCAGATTAATCAACCAATTTATTGGTTGCTTAATCGTCAATTACTCTTTCATTAGAACATTAATCTTTTGCATCATCAAGTGAAAGCCTGTGTGTTTCATGTTACTCCTCTGGAAATTAGGAAATGTTCTAGGGTTATCAACAGTTGAAACAACTAGGTGGGGATTTAAATAACAGTGATTTTATAGCAGAGTAGCCTCTTTACGTCTCTCCCACTATTTGATTGCAACTTCAGTGATTTTATAGCTAATATATTGCTGCCACTTCAAAACCAGAATGATTTACTTTGTGCTTAAATTGAATCAGCTAATCCAATTTGGTATTCTGACCTCAAGGGTTAATAACATAGAAGAGTGGAATTCGATTTTAATACTCTTCTCATGTCATGGAAGTCGCAAATTGTTTTATACACGGTACCTCGTGACAATATGACGTGAATGAAGCATCGGGAATGAGATATCAATGACGATCTGAACTCGTTAATTTTTGTTAGAGCTTCAATACTTGGTCAAGTTTGAAAATATGAGTTGTACAGTTTCAGTGTTTGGTAGGCTACTTGCACATCATGAGTCATAGCTTAATATGCGGTCAACAACTTGTAGCGTGAGTTGCACGCGCTCATTAAGTTTTGGTGTTAGCTAATTCTAACTCATGTTTCACGGGGATAGAGTCAATTATTATTCGAAAATTACCATTAACAATTTGATGATGGCTATCACGAATTCATCCTTTGCTTGGAAGATTCCTAGGTAATACAAAGGTCACCAAATGATGAATTTAACTTGATGAAAAAAATGTATGGAACAATTTGTTGTGATTTATCTGTACTATTGGATCAATTTTACCGAATCTCACCATTCAAGGTAAATAGGTAATTAAGTAGTATGTACTGTTACAGATTCGTTCTAACCTCCCTTTAAATGACTTTTCGTCGGCCGACTATTATTAGATTTTTGTGTTTTATTTATTTTTTATTGTTTGTTCCAAAACCTCCACATTAATCCACACCGGCCCTGACTTTCCTCTGGTTTTTGCTCAACCACTCTAAATAATATTTTAGAGAGATTCTCTCCTCTTGAGAAAATTTCAATTCATTCATTCGTATTCCTTTATTTATACAGTTCTCTTCTACATGGGAATTTTTCAGTATAATGTAGGAAAACCTATAGGGGCTGGAATAGGGTTTCACATCAATTAATTAAAAGTTAATATGAAATTTAAAATTAATCACATTGAAAGACGATATGTGTTGGAGTTTTGGCCTTTCCTTTAGAAACTTTAGTCCCACATCGGATAGGCCAAAGAGTTTGTATCTCTATATATTAGCTTTGCTATTATTTGGGATGCACATGTGGTGTGGAGGTGCACATGGGTTTGCCATGTGGGGTTATTTTTCTAATAGAAAAAAAAAAATGCTAAAATCAACAATTAAAGCATTCATGCTTTTTGCTCTTGGGAAATTTATTTCCATAGGAGCTAAGCCCTGTAGGGGCTTAGCGACTCGGGCTCGGGCTCAAGGGCTCATGAGGCGTAATGTGGCGTTTTGTTGGCGCACTTCAGCATCGTTGCTAGGCACATAGTGTGCGCAGAGTACGCAGTGTGCGTAGTGTGCGCAGGTTGCGTAAAATGGCTGTGTGGGTAAAGTGCAAATTACGCTGGTTACGCGAGTGGCACAACTTGCAGCAGAACGTGTCTTTGCATGTTCTGAGCGGTTGCTCCATGTTCGGGGTGGTTACTAACACGTCCCTAACATTGTGCTAACCGGACAGTTGTTGCTGGGGCTTATATATGGCCTCCTCCTTCTCTCTCATAGGATAGAACAGATACACAAGCAGTAGACAGAAAGTTTACAAGTGTTTAGAGGCTGTGAGAGAGAAAAGAGGTTTTGTACCAGCGTTAAGTTTTGCACGGGAGTTCGTGTTCATCCGAGGAGTCAGAAGAGCAACAGTGTTCCAAGTTCTCCGACGAACTTGCTGGTTCCTGGAAGCTATTCGTGTGGGACGAATAAAGCTTTGAGCAACGGTGATCATTCACCCCAGCAGGAGTTTTTTCATCTTTCGCCTGTCACCTTCTTTGTTGGTTTTATCAGGATTCTATTAGCGCACCTTCGGTGAAGTGTTTGCGTTGATATTATCAGAATTCTATTTGTGCACCTTCTGTGAAGTGTAGCACTAGTGGAATTTCTCTTACGTACCTCTGTGAAGTGTTACGTTCTGTGCACCTTTTGTGAAGTGTAGCACTAGTTGAAATTTCTTTTACGTACCTTCTGTGAAGTGTTACGTAATAACGATTGTTTGTACAATTGTTACAATATTTCAGTTTTCCATCGAAAAATTGTGCCCCGGCAATAACAATCTCAAAGCTTTATTGCTACGATGGAAAACGTTAATGTTTCACTCTTCAATTCTGACTTTTGCAAGTTAGAAAAGTTTGATGGAGAACATTACCAAGTCTGAAAGAGGAAGGTATATCTAACCCTTCAACTCAAAGACGTAGATCACGTGCTTCTGGAGGAAGAACCTACTGTTCCAGATGTTGGGTCTGCTGCCGCAATCACCGCGGCTACTAAACTGCAAGCAAAATAGAGAAGGAAAAATAGTATTTGCAGGCTGCTTATCCTGAATGCTATGGAAGATTCCCTTGCAGAATCCTATTCTAAAAAGAATATCGCTAGAGACATATGGGAGTCTCTAGAAAAACTCTACGAAGAAGACAAAAACCGTAGTAAAATATTTGTGGTTGAAAAATATCACAAGTGGTTCTTTGAGGACGAAAAGTCTATGCTGCCGCAGGTGAAGGAGTTCCTGAAACTGCGACAGAAGTTGGAAGACGAGGCAATGTCCCTCCCCGATAAGTTTGTTGTTGGAGGGATTGTCTCAAAGCTCCCCGCTGGGTGGAGCAAGTTCTATGCAAACATGCATAGGAAGAAGCTGGAGATCACCCTTGAAGATCTCCTGCAGGAAATCTATATTGAGGACCAGATGCGGGCTCAACTGAAGGTGGACACACTGTCCAAGCAATTGGCTAACGCCAATCTGGTTCATACCAAGGAACCAAGGGGAAAGCAGGCGGCTTCCTACAGCAAGAAGAAGGACCCTGACAATCTGAAAGTCAAGGGAACTTCTTTCAAGAAAAAGAAGCCAAAGTCTCAGATGCCTTGCTTCAAGTGTGGCAAGAAGGGCCACTTTAAGAATGAGTGTAAAGCAAAGACCAAGCAATCAGAGCAAGGAGAGCCTAGTAAGGTATCTATGATCACTGACATTGTTGGTATGATTGTGCAGGTTGATGCGGTAAGGACTGACTCTGACTGGTGGGTAGACACTGGAGCCTCCTGCCATGTCTGCTCCAGTAAGGAGTGGTTCACCACCTACACACCTACTTCTGAAGTGGTTACGATGGCGAACCAGGCACAAGCTGAAGTGCTCGGGATTGGGACGGTGGTATTGAAGCTGACTTGTGGCAAGTCTCCGACGCTTCAAGGCGTGAAGCACGTACCTGCTATCGCCAAGAACCTGATCTCAGGAGGCCTACTCTGCAATGCAGGCCTCAGGATGGACATCAATACTGGCCAGATGGTGATGTCTATCAAGGGAACATATTTCGGAAAAGCTTTTTATACCGAAGGAATGTTCAAGATTCAGCTTGTAAATCAGTCCAATGTTATTAATGTAATTAATGAAGTCACTCCTTCTGCTTATACTCTTGAGTTGTGGCATAATAGGCTAGGACATGTTCATTGTAAACGAATAAACAAAATGTCTAGTCTAGAAATTATCTCCAAATGTGGGGGTAAGGTAGAGAAATGTGAAGTTTGTGCTCAAACGAAGATCACAAGGAAACCCTTTCCTCGGGTTAATCGAAGTACAGATCTTCTGGAGTTAGTACACTCAGATATCTGTGACTTCAAACAGTTCTCTACAAAGGCCGGGATAAAGTATTTTATAACCTTCATCGATGACTTCTCAAAGTATGCGTTCGTCTATTTGCTGAAGGCTAAAGACGAAGCATTCGAGAAGTTCAAGGAGTTCAGAGCCGAAGCTGAACGGCAGACTGGACAACAACTCAAAAGAATAAGAAGTGATCGAGGTGGGGAGTACAGGTCTCATGAATTTGTATCGTTCTGCAAAGAACATGGAATTGTTAATGAGACTACGGCTCCGTACTCTCCTCAATCAAACAGAGTAGCAGAGAGGAAGAACATAAAGTTAACAGAAATGATTAACTCAATGTTGTTGACTGCTGGCCTTCCTAAGTGCTACTGGGGTGGAGCTGCATTGACGGCCGCTTTTATTCTAAATAGAGTGCCTCATGCAACTTCAGACGTTACTCCTCATAAACTCTGGTTCAAAGTCAGACCTAACTTGAATGTCATTCGAGTGTGGGGGTGTCTAGCATATGTCAAGCTTCCAGATCTGAAGATTCAGAAGCTTGGGACAAGGACCACTAAGACGATGTTCTTGGGGTATGCCGAGAAGAGTGATGCTCGGAGATTTCTTGATATTGAGTCAAATCATATCATTGAATCTCGCGACGCAGAATATTTTGAAGACAAATTTGCTAGGCACAAGAATATTGTTCTTGCGGATGTACCAGAGAACAATGAGGGTGCGCAGCAAATTGAAGTCTTCAATAAAGATGTGGTCCAAGAAGATGTTGTTGAAACAACGATTGAACCAGAACAAGCTGAGCCACCAGCTAAGCGTGTGAGGAGGCCGAAGGACTTCGAAAGTGACTTTGTCACCTATCATGTGGAAGCAAATCCGCTTACCTATGATGGGGCGATGAAGACCAGAGACTCGATTTTCTGGAAGGAGGCGATTGACAATAAAATTGATTCCATCACCTCAAATAACACTTGGGTGTTGGTTGATCTTCCTGAAGGAGCGAAACCCATCGAATGCAAATGGATCTTCAAGAAGAAGATGAAAGCAGATGGAACTATTGACAAGTTCAAGGCTAGGTTGGTAGCCAAGGGGTTTTCTCAGAAGCAGGGGATTGACTATTTGACACATATGCTCCAGTAGCCCGGATGACCACCATCAGAATGTTGATTGCTCTTGCAGCAATACATAAGTTGGTGATACATCAAATGGATGTGAAAACGGCTTTCCTAAATGGCGAGCTGACCGAAGAGATTTACATGCAACAGCCAGAGGGATTTGTCGTCAAGGGTCTTGAAAAAAAAGTTTCCAAGTTGGTGAAATCTTTGTACGGTCTTAAACAGGCTCCCAAGATGTGGCATGAGAAATTTGACATGGTTATAAGGTCAAATGGCTACATGGTCAGCGAGACGGACAAGTATGTTTACACGAAGTTCGCTGATGGAAGAGGTGTGATCGTTTGTCTATACGTGGACGACATGCTTATCCTAGGTACGGATATGAGCTGTGTCACGGAGATAAAGAGGTTCATCTCGAGCAAGTTCAGTATGAAGGACTTGGGGGAAGCTGATGTGATCTTAGGGATCAAGATCATCCGGACAGACACTGGACTAGCGCTGTCACAGTCTCATTATATTGAGAAAATGATCACTCGTTATGGGTATCGGGATCTTTCAGGGATCGATACGCCGTACAGGTGTGGTGTGAAGTTGAAGCCTAATTCAGGGAAAAGCGTCAGGCAGCTGGAGTATGCAAGTGTAATCGAGAGTTTGTTGTATGCTACTAATGCCACAAGGCCTGACATAGCTTTCGCCGTGGGAATGCTGAGTCGTTTCACGAGCAACCCTGGTGTTGAACACTGGAAGGCTGTGAAACGGGTTATGAGATATCTCAAGAAGACTCAGACATATGAACTGTACTACAGCGGAGATCCGCAGGTAGTGGAAGGCTTCAGTGATGCCAGTTGGTGCTCAGATTTGGAGAGCGAGAGGTCCACAGGTGGATATATTTTCACAATGGGTGGAGCTGCTATATCGTGGAAATCGAAGAAGCAGACTATGCTCTCGCGATCATCCATGGAATCTGAGTTCTTTGCACTTGATACCGCAGTCGAGGAAGCAGAATGGCTTCGGAAGCTCATGTATGATCTTCCAGTGGCTGGGGCACAAATACCGGCAATACCGATATACTGCGACAACCAGGCGACTGCGGCGGTGGCATCAAATGACCTTTTCAACGGAAAGAAGAGGACTGCGCGGTTAAAGCACAGGGCAGTACACGATCTTATTAAAAGAGGTGTAATTGCAGTGATTGATTTTCGGAGTCAGGAAAATCTAGCGGATCCTTTCACCAAGGGCCTCAAGCGCCAGCTAGTCGATGACTCAGCATGTAAAATGGGCTTGAAGGCATTCTGATATTAGTTATTGTATTCCTACCATAAAGTTTTATGCTATTAGTTCAAAGATTTATCTACTAGGCATCTAGCTTTTGGTTCAAGGGAGGCCCATTAACTGGAAGAATATCAGGAACGGTGGGTACATGTTCTAATGGGCATGGAGAGGTCACGGACCTATAACCACTGTTGTCTACTATTGTTGTTTTCTGCAAAAAATGGTTCCTGTGGGAAGGTTGGCTTAATTGCCTTAATGAGTTCTCAGGCAGAGTGAATGCCTGGTGTGCTTTACAGGAAGCACGGTAGAGCAGCACTACAAGAAGTGAAACTCCATGCTACAGTGGGGTAACTCCACAATGATGTTCCTATATGTGGGGTGCTGCCCAGGAATAGGATAAAGCCTCGGCTTAGCAGGCCAAGCCACAGCGGCGTAGCACCGCAAATAGGCAGTTAGCCTAATGCTGTATGTTAAAAATAAAGAGGGGTGTAGTCAGCACTACAAAGAGGAGGAGTTCCTCATGTTACAGTGGCACGACACCACGATGAGGTACCCGGTTAGGGATAAAGCCTCGGCCTTGCAAGCCATGTCGTTGCGGCGTAACACCGCAAGGGAGCCTAAGGCTTCATGCTGGGTAGTTTGGCACTACAAAGAGGTGGTTGCCTCATGCTACAGTAGTAACTCGGCTTTAAGCCATGTCATAGCGACGTAGCACCGCAAGGGAAGCGCAAAGCGTTTCATGCCATGTCTCTTTATAATGAACTCACCTATAGTGTATGGACAAAGAGATATCAGGCCGTCTCTTGAGGGTAAACTTGCAGACGCCCGAAATTATACACTGAAACCAGGTTGGCACAGGGCCTTTAATGTGTAGCCAGAAGCACATGTAACTACATTATGTGAGTGGAAATAATTTCAGCTATGATGCAGAATTCAAGGCTTAGTCCATTCTTGTATTATAGTATAATTTTTGACCCATGCGGGAAGATTCAAGTCGTCAGCGGCATCTTTCCTAATACATGATGGACAGTTACTGTGGGGAACACTTATACCCATATATAGAGATATGTTGGGGATTGTTGGAGTTTTGGCCTTTCCTTTAGAAACTTTAGTCCCACATCGGATAGGCCAAAGAGTTTGTATCTCTATATATTAGCTTTGCTATTATTTGGGATGCACATGTAGTGTGGAGGTGCACATGGGTTTGCCATGTGGGGTTATTTTTCTAATGGAAAAAAGGCTAAAATCAACAATTAAAGCATTCATGCTTTTTGCTCTTGGGAAATTTATTTCCATAGGAGCTAAGTCCCGTAGGGACTTAGCGACTCGGACTCGGGCTCGGACTCGGACTCGGACTCGGGCTCGGGCTCGGGCTTGGGCTCGGGCTCGGGCTCAAGGGCTCATGAGGCGTAATGTGTCATTTTGTTGGCGCACTTAGCACGTCAGCATCGTCGCTAGGCGCATAGTGCGCTTAAGTTGCGCTCGTTGCACGAGCCACTTGTGCGACCACGTTACGCGGCCCGTTACGCGAGCCCAGTTACGCTGGCCCAGTTACGCAGCCCAGTACGCAGCCCAGTGCGTGCAGTGTGCGTAGCGTGCGTAGAGTGCGCAGAGTGCGCAGTGTACGCAGCGTACGCAGTGTGCGTAGTGTGCACAGGTTGCGTAAAATGGCTGTGTGCGTAAAGTGCAAATTACGCTGGTTACGCGAGTGGCACAACTTGCAGCAGAACGTATCTTTGCATGTTCTGAGCGGTTGCTCCATGTTCGGGGTGGTTACTAACACGTCCCTAACATTGTGCTAACCGGGCAGTTGTTGCTGGGGCTTATATAAGGCCTCTTCCTTCTCTCTCACAGGATAGAACAGATACCCAAGCAGTAGATAGAAAGTTTACAAGTGTTTAGAGGCTGTGAGAGAGAAGAGGTTTTGTACCAGCGTTGAGTTTTGCATGGGAGTTCGTGTTCATCCGAGGAGTCAGAAGAGCAACAGTGTTTAAAGTTCTCCGACGAACTTGCTGGTTCCTGGAAGCTATTCGTGTGGGGTAAATAAAGCTTTGAGCAACGGTGATCATTCACCCCAGCAGGAGTTTTTCCATCTTTCGCCTGTCACCTTCTTTGTTGGTTTTATCAGGATTCTATTAGCGCAACTTCGGTGAAGTGTTTGCGTTGATATTATCAGAATTCTATTTGTGCACCTTCTGTGAAGTGTAGCACTAGTGGAATTTCTCTTACGTACCTTCTGTGAAGTGTTACGTTCTGTGCACCTTCTGTGAAGTGTAGCACTAGTTGAAATTTCTCTTACGTACCTTCTGTGAAGTGTTACATAATAACGATTGTTTGTACAACTGTTACGATATTTCAGTTTTCCATCGAAAAATTGTGCCCCGGCAATAACAATATGTAATAGAGATTGAGAAAGAAAGAGCATTCACACGATGCATCTTCGTTCGGGTTAGGCCAATCTCGCGTCGACGGTACACAAATTCTCGTCGACTTCACGAACCAACTTGACCTTGAGTGGCCGCTAACCCAATCATAAGTTTGGGAGAAGTGCTTGTCGATTACACGAGTTTGGGAGACATGCTCGCAACTCAACCTCTCTACGTTTGACATTCTTGATCAGAAGATGGTCACAATTAGGCCCACAAAGTAATTTATTCTCACTTGATAGAACATGCAAGTAGAAGTTTTAGGTGTATTTAGAGAGTATTATCTCGTGGGATATGCGCAAGTGAGGTTCCAGAGATATTTACGAACGATGCGCAAGAGTATTATCTCGTGGAATATGCGCAAGTGGGGTTCCAAGAGATACCTACGAATGAGGCGCAAGGAATATATATATATATATATATATATATATATATATATATATATATATATATATATATATATATATATATATAACCCTAATCTATGAGAGACGGCAGCGAAGGGGAACGGGGAGACAAGGGGGCCGGTGACGAGTGCGATCCCGACGATTGGCCAGCTGGCGAAGGGTCTAGCGATGGGCGAATCCAAAAAAGGGGGGGTATGGACTACAGTTCAGCAGAGGCGACGGGGAGTAGGAGGGGAGCGGACACGGATAGGTGTTGTTCCGGAAAAGAGGGGAAGGAAGACTACGTCCGAGCAGGGCCAAGGAGAATGACAAAGAGTTAATACTGGTGGTCAACTGAGCAGTTGGAAGGGGAGTCGACCTGTGAACCAACGTCAGAACGGAGGAAGAATGCCAAGACATCCGCCAGCGACATCTTCTGAGATCATTGAGAGGGAGTCCCGGCATTACATGGCTCGAAAGTTTACACCAGCAGATAAAGGGAAGGCACCATTGACTGATCAATATAGTAGCAAATCATGGATAGACCTATGCCGCCCAGGGATTCAAGAGGAGACACAGATGCAATACGTTGAACCAAAGAGGGTGGGATCGCAGATGCGTGCGTCCTTCCCAGAGGAGGAGTTAGCCGAAACAATAGAGTATTGGCAAAATATTGTGATATTATATGTATTGGGGAACAGGCCGTTCTACGGCCAAATTCGTGTGTATGCTAATCGCGTATGGAAACCCAAAGGTAGTTTAGAATTTTTCCCGAGGGAAATAGGATTTTTCTATGTCCGGTTCGGAGTTCGAGAAGACATGGATCACATATTACAAGGAGGACCCTGGACTTTTGACGGAAGACTCATTATTATGAAGGAGTGGACACCAGAGTCCCGATGCAAGAGGGAGGTGTTACATTCGGTTCCAGTGTGGGTTCCCCAAATTGCCTATCATATATTGGAGTATACCGATGATGATGCGTATGACGAGCCTCATTGGTAGACCAATAAAGGCGGATGATGTCACGTCAAAACGGACTAGAGTGGACTTTACCAGGGCATTTGTTGAAATTGATGCCAGCAGAGAACTCCCATCGACGCTGGAATACGAAGTGCCATCTGGTAAAGTGCATTACCAAAGTGTAGAATATGAGTGGGTTTCGCCCACCTGCCAATTGTGTAGATGCTTTGGGCATGCTTCTAAGATGTGCAGTACCATGGGGAATCAAGAGGCTCAAGAGCAGGCGGACATAAATATAGGAGTTCAGGTGGCACCACAAGAGGAGGAGGTAACGGCGCATGTGGAGGGCGATGATGATATGATGGTACACGATGAGGTTGCAGATAACCAAAATAGGGATAAACAGGAGGAGACAGAGCAAATACTCGGGCTTTTAGGGAGTAATACCATATCCGGAGGAGGTATAGGCCAAGGGATTGGCATTGGCAACGCCAACTGTGCCCGGATGAAGCAACAGCAGTTGCAACTTTATAAAGGTCAAAACTACCAGAAGGACCATATTGGTGGGGGTAAGGAGAGTATAGCAGAGGGTGCTATGGTGGTGTTTCAATATAAGGCGTTGTCACATGGAACATAAAGGGGAGCAAATTCAAGTGCAGTTAACAGAGGAGGTAGAGGTACTTCAGTGAACGGAATGGCTCGTAAAGCGAAGGCGATGGTGCATAAAGAGGTCACTCTCCACACCAGTAGGAAAAGACACGCGGGTCCTCTTCGGGAAAGTTCGAGTATCGGCGGATCGGATGGAGAAGAAGCAGCTTTGTGTATAGACAACCCGGAGTGGCGTCAGCTGCTGACACGGGAGGTTGGACTTAGCGAAGCCGGGATCACACGGATGGAGGATGGGACCATAGCTGCTATTACCCCCGATAGCAGTACCGGTGAGATACTGGGGGACACCATGGCTATTTATGTCACGACCCACACCCTTATGAGGTGCACGAGCACGTGGGTACGTCCAGCCTACGCCGCAGCATCGACGGTAGAACGCTGTCTAGGTCATCTAGAAATACTATAACTAAAACGATAAAGGTACCTGTACAGTATATACACTCCGAATGGAGGTGACATAGCAATACAGTCTCAATCACAAATGTAAAACTAAGGTAGATAGCATGGAAAGGAAATATGATAGATGAAGCAGGAAATAAGTTCGAGATCCACACAAGTCCAAAACTAAACATAATATCACAAAATATAACATAATACTACAGTTTGAAAAGTACTAGCTGGCTCGCAGGCCAAGCAAACCTAACTAAACTACACTACTGAGGGTGAGCAAAGTCTAGTGGCTCTACCAACAAGCCACGGTCCAAGTCTACTCTATCTAACCCGTCCCCATAATAGGTCGGACAATCAGCCTATGAATCATCTGTAAAATTTGTCAACGGTATCCTGTCAGAAAAATGAGCAAGTACAAGCACTAACAATAGTTCCATGTGAATTGACAAATTCTATAAGAGACAGTATAATGAACTACGAGACAAAGATATATGAAGACTTGGGAACCGTTCGAAAGCCGAGTTACAACCCTTAAACCAAACAAGGACCGGGGTTGTAACTCTTCTCCCGAGCAGAACTTAGTCTCCAATCAAGGTACAATGTAAAGGCATATAGAGCATGTGAGTAACTGTATATCAGGCATGGAAAGAAAATATTGAATGTAGAACAGAACATGATATATGATAAGATAAGTAAATATAAAATGTGCCTCGAATATTATAGCATAATGTGATCGGTATGGGTCAAGAATCAGGCTTCCAGCCGACCGGCTACAAGTACGTGGACTCGGTCCGGCCGGGATGTGTAACGCCCCAGTCCCAAAATACTTAGGACTAGGTACGTATCCATGCCAGCTGTATACATGCGAAGTACACTCCAATATATGGAAAACCTTGTATGTATACATAAGCTGTAAAATACAGTAGAACCATAATAACTAAATCTCATCCACTATATAAATAAATGATATAAAAAAAACTTTGAATTTGTCATGTATACAACCGTTGGGCGGAGACAAAGTCCACTACCAACTATCTCAAATAAAATGTACAAGAAGTGATCGAATAAATAACGAGACGAACCAAACGCAATTGTCTTCGAAAGAATGGAGAAGATCACTGCCTTGGATAAAACACCTGTAAAATCACAGAAGCACACACCTGGAGAGATAACCAGGTCCTCAGAGGGACGTAACAAGATACAGGAAGAACATGCCATATGAACTGAATATAAATGCACCATAAAATAAAGATAAAGTAAAAGCGTCCAAACCATAACATGGCTCAATATCCCATCATCGAAACAGTAGGCTACCCCTACAACCAAACAAGGACAAGGGGTAACTTACTATTCTACGATGTGACATTTTTCCACGCCATGATTGGAACATGAAATTTGCTAAGGTATCCTAACCTTTCTAGTAGACAATTTAGAAGACATCTCGATGTATGGGCAGGTGAAGGCTGACTCCCCCAGGACAAGGTAATAACTCACAACACGCACACGTCAGTACCAATACTATCAGCCGGCATAACTCGAGGCTAGCGGTCCACGTGACCCATCAGTCCACATAGCTCGAGGCTAGTGACCCTCGCGACTCGACTACCGTAGTACGCAGTTACTACAGCTTTTGGATTTGGGGTAGCCCATACATTTAACTGTCTTCTTCCTCCCAAGGACCCTAACAAAAGATAGTTCGCTAAGACTAGGTCCATATGCATACAAAAGACAAGAAAGAAAAATAACCGAAACAAAATAAAGTGAACAAAATAGCAAGTACTGGATCCAACTGAGAACAAATAATAAAATATACAGTAAATAAATACATAAAGGGTAAATAAGGCAAGGTATCTTGCCTGTGGGTGGTGCGAGAAGCAGCAAAATCCAACAATCAGAATCGTCAACCCGAAAGTCAAAATCCACAAGAAGCTCCGGATGCTGAAACAAACATCACGAAGGAGTTTGGAATAAAAGATATGCCTAGGAAATGCCTGTCCAAAAGTCAAATTCTGGAACAGGGGCAAAATCATAATTTCGGGTCAAAACGATGTCCGCCGTTGGATCCGTTTTGCACCAAAATGCGTGCCAGAACCTACGGTCTCTAAAGTCGTCAAACTACATGTTTACCGATTTGTTTTGACGAGACAAACCCAACGGTATGTCCAATTTTGGATTCCGGTGGGCTGTGCACAAAATCGTCCGTTGAGTGGGATTGTGGGCCCGCTAAAATAGCATCCCGATCAACGGTCTCAGAATCGGACCAAACTTGGCTCACAGGACCAGAAAAATATTTCGAGTCCAATGGCGCAAGTTTCGTCGCGATTTGATGAGTGTGTACAAAATAATTGGGAAATTCCGAAAAGCCCGATACGCAAAAATTTGACGGATACGGACCAATTTCGTTGCGCACACGCAACCAATTTGAATTCCGTCAATTCTCGCATGTCCACAAATTCGATACGGACCTTTCGGTACTCTCGGTTTGTGACGGGGTCGCCCGGTTTGTCGGGACGTACCTCGTACCGGGATTTTTAAGGTTTATAAAAAAACTTATTTTTTTGCGATTTTTAATTTAATTAAAACTGAAATTTTGCAGAATAAATAAATATATTTGAAGGTGATGAACGAGGGTCATGTGGGCTATCTACACGAATTTACGGATCTACAATCAGATTAGAATTGAAGGAAAAATAGATTGGGAAAGTGGAATACCTTAAAGTGGGAATCTGTTGTTGTTGTTGTTGTCATCACCGTAACGATCGGGAGGCGGAAATGTTGTCGCTCCGACGAGGTGGCACGCATGCCGAGGTGAGGGAAGAGGATGGAGGAGAGAGGAGGAAGAAGAAATTTTGATTAGGGTTTTATATCATATATATTATATATATATATATATATATATATATATATATATATATATATATATATATATATATATATATATATATATATGTTTGTAATGCAAATGACCTCTAGCCTAGTGGTTAAGAGAGATGCATGCGGCCTAAGTGGTCGGGAGTTCGAGCCTCAGTGGAGGCGAGTTCGCCACAAGTACCCATTGCTTCAAAAAAAAAAAAATATATATATGTTTGTATACATATATATATATATATATATATATACATATATATATATATATATATATATATATAAGTAATCGGCCATGCTTGTTTTGCTGTTGCTACTTCCTTATAAAGGGGTGCACAAAATATGGCATGCTGCCACCATGTGGTCGGCTCCCACTTGGTGGGGCCGACCACTTGAATTATTATTTTTTTTTCTTAAACAAGTCTTTTTTTTTTTCAAATCTTAACTACTTTTATATATATCTATATTTATATATGTATATATCTATAAATACACCAAAAAAATTTATTTAAAATCCAAATACCATTTAAAAGTCAACTATCCAATTATTTAATATATTTGAGCATATCTACATATATATATAAATTCAATCCTTAATAATTCAACTCAAAATAGTAATAATATTTAAATAGGAAAACATGTTTATTAAATCTCTACAAAATAAATTTAATACTAATAAATTAATAAAAATTGCTCCAATAGGTGAACTGTACCACACACCCTTATCCGGGTCCAGGAACATGTACACTCTTGTAAAATATTATTTAATAATAAAATACCAATAATTGTACCAATATTTAAATAATTAGAAATTGTACATAAAATTTTAAAATAGTTTAGGAAATATTTCTAAGTACATAAAATATGTCTACATGGCCACATTTGGTCACACTACCTGCTTACATGGGCTAAAATTGGGTCGGGCCCAATTCGGACTAGTTTGGACAACCCGGATCATCTAAAAATCAATATATAAAATAATATCTAAATAAAATATTTTAAATGCGTTATTTCACAACTCGGCCTGGTTTTCCTAGTTCTGACTGAACTGTGGCTAGGCCTCCCACGACATGGCTAATATACTGGTCAAGGCACACTGCCACATCTTCCGAGCCAAAATTCATGGTAGTCTGGTGTTCCAAAATTCAACAATGGCTAAGGTCATTTAAAAAAATAAAATAAAACCATAAATTGTATAAATTCATTTTTAAGTCTAATAAAATAATAAAAATAATTTTTTAAAAAAAAAGGGGTTTTACAGGATGGTAAGCTATGGAGCAAGTAGTAGCACAGGTCAGGCTATACCCATCGTGAGGTGAGGGTATAGCTATGATACAAGTACTAACTCAAGGTGGGCATTGATCACACTATCTATAATATTCCCCATTCCCCGAATAGTATACGGATCCAGACATAGCACGTCATGACGCGGGATTCCCTAAGAGGGGAGCAAGTCCTCTTCAGGAATCGGCGTCAATACAAGTACAAGAATCAAGACCAAGCAAGTACCAGTATCCCAAGAAATCCAGGAATGACATCTCATGACAGGAATCCGATAATATATACTAGTCCGTGAACTATCGTGTCGAGAATCAAATAAGACACAACAACTGAATCGGATATAGCAAATATCAAGACAATGAAAACTATCAGTGAATGTACTCGCCTGTGGTCCTGAGCTGATAAGGTAAACAGACGTTCAGAGTAATCACAGACCTAAAGATGAGATACTACAAGTCAAAACATGGTTTAATAATGAAAGGAAAGCTAATCTAATCATGATATACAAGTCTAAGTCAAAACTAGGTCAAACTAAGTCACATCAAGCTAAACTAGGTCACACTAGGACAACCAAGGTCAAACAAGGTCACAGGAAGTCAATTCAAGTCAAACTAGGTCTCACTGAGTCACACTAAGTCTTGTCAAGTCAATCTAGGTCAAATCAAGTTATATCAAGTCAATCTAAGTCAGACTAAGTCAACTCTAGGTCATACCAGTCATCGCAGGTCAAAACAAGTCGAAAAAAGTCAAACGGGATCAAGAGTTAGCCTACAATTGACTTTTGGTCAACTGATCAACTCTGGTCAACTCTAGGTCAACTCTAGGTCAACCTAGGTCAAAATGGTCAAATGTTGACCAACAGTTGACTTTTGGTCAACCGTTCAAGTCTAATGGAATTTGGGACTAAATTGGGTAAAGTGTTGACCCATAGTTAACTTTTGATTAAAAAGTCAACCGTGGTCAACCAAGGTCAATACTAGGTCTAGACGACTATTTCTAATCATTACCAACCCTTACAACCCATATTCGATTCATTCTCAAACTCCTATTCTCCTCCTCATTCTCCTTCCCATTCTCCTTCCCATTCTCCTCCTCATTCTCCTCCTCATTCTCCTTCCCATTCTCCTCCGCATTCTCCTTCCCATTCTCCTTCCCATTCTCCTCCTCATTCTCCTTCCCATTCTCCTTTCCATTCTCCTCCTCATTCTCCTTCCCATTCTCCTCCTCATTCTCCTTCCCATTCTTCTTCCCATTCTCCTCCTCATTCTCCTTCCCATTCTCCTCCTCATTCTCCTCCTCATTATCCTTATTCTCCTTATTCTCCGTCTCCTTCTCTTTATTCTCCGTCTCCTTCTCCTTATTCTCTGTCTCTGTCTCCTTCTCCTTATTCTCTGCTGCTCCTAATGCCTAAACTGCTGCTGCTGCTACTACTTCCTGCTGCTGCTGCTGCTCTACTTCCTACTGCTGCTGCTGCTCTACTTCCTACTGCTGCTGTTGCTATTTCTTATTCCTTCTTCTTCTACTTCTATTTCTTTTCCAAACTCTCATTCTCTTCCTCTAAAATCACACACATACATCCATATCTATATATATATATAAACTCACAAACACACATACCCATCTACATACATATATAGACACTCATACACACACTCATATCTATATATATAAATACATACACACACACGTATAGAAATATATATATATATATATATATATATATATATATATATATATATATATATATATATATATATATATATATTTCTCTCTAAAAAGGAAAACCCCTAATAAATCCTTAAACTAGGTTTTAGGAAAACCTATAAAAGCTATGGTCATTAAGTAGAGAATGGTCTCCTCCACATTTATTGTGAAGGAATAAATGCAAGAGAGGAAATTAATGAGGATTAATGAGCATACCTAGACTTGGTTTCCTTGAGGAAGAAGAAGCTTCAAAAGAAAGAATGAAATGAAGAGAGAGAGAGTTTACTTTGGAGTGAAGTAAAGGGAGGGGGTTTGCCTATACATGGCCGGCCATAAGGGGGGTCTTAATGGGTTTGGGTGGAGACCCATTAGGCCTCCAAACCCATTAGACTTGGTTTGGTTTGATTTGGATTTGGTTTGGTTCGGTTTAACTCCAAATTGACTAATTAAGCCTCTATATGACTAGTTAAGCCATGGGAGTATGGTTTATGGTTTCTAGTCTAGTTAGGATGGTGCGTGGGCCAAGCCCAGCTAGTATGTGGGTCCCACTAGTGTCCAGACTACCCGGGTCTCCAACTTAAGTCCAAATTGGATAAAATTCAAACTAAAACAACCAAATCCCTAAAATCCTATAAAAATCAAATAAGATTCCCAAAAATTATAAAACTTGGAAAAATAACGAAAATACCCCTAATTCGAAAACTGGGGGTGACAAATCTACCCACCTTAAAAGAAATTTCGTCCTCGAAATTAAAATAAAGCAATCACAGAAAAACACACGCAGAAAACATTCTCTCTCGAATACTTCCAAAGAAAGAAATTTCAGCAAAATAAAAATCTCTTAAGACACAACAACACTTGCAAATAAAAACTGTTACGTGTCCGACACGGACACGAAACCATCACAAAATCTCACCAATCAAAAGCCAAATCAACATTCACCAATGCAAAATATCAAAATAAATCAAAGAGGTCCAATAACCAAAATACCCTTGGGCCAAAAATGATACTGAAAATATCCTAATCACATGGTTAGGCTCTAGGTCAAACAGTCTCTAAGGTTTCACTAGCAAATCATTAAAATCTTAAATCATGGCTTAAAATTTAAAATGATTTAAAATCTCAAAAATCAAAGCATGAATTAAATGACTAAAATTATAAAATTTAAAATTACTCTTAAATAGAAACTGGGTGCTATAAGTCTATCCACCTTAAAAAATCATCGTCAAAATTTTAAAACAAGTAAACACAAAAAATCATGCAATCGATAATCGTATGCGTCTGTCCAGAATCATGATACTCAGAATCTCCGTCAAGCCAGTGAGCAAGGCTACGATAATTGCAGAGTCCTTGACTAAGGTACATACCTCTAGAATTATGGTATTTAAAATTTTTGCATTGTCGCTAGCTTGGCAGCAAAAACTTTAAATTTCCACACCCGAGAAATACGTCCATAGTCCGACTATATGTCCTCACTCTGCCAGCTAGCATGATCCTAGAGGATTCTAAAATCTCATAATCGAGGCGACCTAGCCTATACGACTTATCTCAGAAGAATATCACATCACAAGAACAAGATTTTATCAAACGATCAAGGAACAGATGGAATCGAATTTCAAGACTGTTTGTAAGAAGGCAAACGCGGAAATGAGATCGAAAGATTGTAACCTGCACTTTGCTCTGCTACTACCCTGCTGGCCTCCTCTAGCCTGCTGCACTCCGTCCTAGCCTGCCTGTCTGGCTGCACGAGCAGCACAGTTCTTCACCTGGGGGTCTGGAGCTCCACAGAATAAACAAACTCCCTGCTTCATCCTACAAACCTCCCTGGTGTGCCCCATCTTCTTGCAGAAAGCACACTGGACGGCATGCCTCTGGCCCTGACCCTGCTGCTGGTCGTCACGTGCTGGTGCCTGATGTACTCTGTCCTGGTCTCTTCGGATTCCACTAGCATGGCAATCCTTCAGCTGGTGATCGGGCGCCCCACAGTATAGGCAGACGTCCAACCTCTTCCTACAAGCCTCTTTAGTGTGCCCTGGCCTCCTGCAGAAAGTGCACCGAGTAGCCTGCCTCTGGCCTGGTCCCTGGTGCTGAACTGGGGTATCCTGAACTGTACTCGGTACAACCCTCTCAAGTGCTGCCATCGCCAGCTGATGGGAGTTCTCCATGCTTCGTCGTAACAGATCTGCCTGCGCGCTCTGAGTCTGCTATATCCGCTGCAGAAGGGCCATCATCCCCTGAGTATCTGTCGGTAGCGGAGGCGGCGGTGGAAGAATATCAGGAACGACCATGGACGGTCCCGCTGCTGGAGGTGGAAGACCTCCTGAAACCGTCGCTGCTGCTCCCGCCTGAAGGGCAGGAACTGAGGTGGAAGCTCCCTGAACTGCAGCTCCCTCTGCTGGAGGTGGAAGACCTCCGGGAACTGCCGCTGCTACTCCTGCCTGAAGGGCAGGGACTGAGGCTACTGCTCTCTCGACTGCTACTCCTGTAGCCGGAGGTGGAAGACCTCCCGGATCTGACCTCTCTGGAACTGTACTAGACCCTGCCTGAGAACGAGTCACTGTCATCCTAAGGACGAATTGAACCCAAGAGATCAATATGGCACAAGATAAGATATTATCAAAGGAGGACAATTGAATTCAAATGCAAGAAGAGTTTCCATGGTAATCAAAAGATCATAAATTTTTTCTAAAATGTGATTGAGTAACTCCTATCATACCCTAGATCCTATGTCCTAATCGCAGGCTCGTAATTAGCACTCTAAGTCGAGCACCATTACGAGATCGCACTAATTGCGACACTGACCTGCATGGGCCACCACAAAAATGTGTCACGACCCGCACCCTTATGAGGGGCACGAGCACGTGGGTACGTCCAGCCTACGTCGCTGCATCGGTGGTAGAACGCTGTCTAGGTCATCTAGAAATACTACAACTAAACAGATAAAGGTACCTGTACAGTATATACACTCTGAATAGAGGTGACATAGCAATACAGTCTCAATCACAAATGTAAAACTAAGGTAGATAGCATGGAAAGGAAATATGATAGATGAAGCAGGAAATAAGTTCGAGATCCACACAAGTCTAAAACTAAACATAACATCATAGAATATAACATAATACTACAGTCTGAAAAGTACTAGCTGGCTCGCAGGCCAGGCAAACCTAACTAAACTACACTACTCAAGGTGAGCAAAGTCTAGTGGCTCTACTAACAAGCCACGGTGCAAGTCTACTCTATCTAACCCGTCCCCATAATAGGTCTGGCAATCAGCCTCTGAATCATCTGTAAAATTTGTCAACGGTATCCTGTCAGAAAAATGAGCAAGTACAAGCACTAACAGCAGTTTCATGTGAATTGACAAATTCTATAAGAGACAGTATAATGAACTACGAGACAAAGATATATGAAGACTTGGGAACCGTTCGAAAGCCGAGTTACAACCCTTAAACCAAACAAGGACCGGGGTTGTAACTCTTCTCCCGAGCAGAACTTAGTCTCCAATCAAGGTACAATATAAAGGCATATAGAGCATGTGAGTAACTGTATATCAGGCATGGAAAGGAAATACTGAATGTTGAACAGAACATGATATATGATAAGATAAGTAAATATAAAATGTGCCTCGAATATTATAGCATAATGTGATCGGTATGGGTCAAGAATCAGGCTTCCAGCCGACCGGCTACAAGTATGTGGACTCGGTCCGGCCGGGATGGTAAGTTATGGAGCAAGTAATAGCACAGGTCAGGCTATACCCATCGTGAGGTGAGGGTATAGCTATGATACAAGTAGAAACTCAAGGTGGGCATTGATCACACTATCTATAATATTCTTCATTCCCCGAATAGTATACGGATCCGAACATAGCACGTCATGACGCGGGATTCCCTAAGAGGGGAGCAAGTCCTCTTCAGGAATCGGTGCCAATACAAGTACAAGAATCAAGACCAAGCAAGTACCAGCATTCTAAAAAATCCAGGAATGACATCTCATGACAGGAATCCGGTAATACTAGTCCGTGAACTATCGTGTCGAGAATCAAGTAAGACACTACAACTGAATCGGATATAGCAAATATCAAGACAATGAAAACTATCAGTGAATGTACTCGCCTGTGGTCCTGAGCTGATAAGGTAAACAGACGCTCATAGTAATCACAGACCTAAAGATGAGATACTACAAGTCAAAACATGGTTTAATAATAAAAGAAAAGCTAATTTAATCATGATATGCAAGTCTAAGTCAAAACTAGGTCAAACTAAATCACACCAAGCTAAACTAGGTCACACTAGGACAACCAAGGTTAAATATGGTCACAGGAAGTCAATTCAAGTCAAACTAGGTCACACTGAGTCATACTAAGTCTTGTCAAGTCAATCTAGGTCAAATCAAGTTATATCAAGTCAATCTAAGTCAGACTAAGTCAACTCTAGGTCATACCAGTCATCGCAGGTCAAAACAAGTCGAAGAAAGTCAAACGGGGTCAAGAGTTAGCCTACAGTTGACTTTTGGTCAACTGGTCAACTCTGGTCAACTCTAGGTCAACCTAGGTCAAACTGGTCAAATGTTGACCAACATTTGACTTTTGGTCAACCGTTCAAGTCTAATGGAATTTGGGACTAAATTGGGTAAAGTGTTGACCCATAGTTGACTTTTGGTCTAAAAAGTCAACCGTGGTCAACCAAGGTCAATACTAGGTCAAGACGACTATTTCTAATCATTACCAACCCTTACAATCCATATTCGATTCATTCTCAAACTCCTATTCTCCTCCTCATTCTCCTTTCCATTCTCCTCCTCATTCTCCTTCCCATTCTCCTCCTCATTCTCCTTCCCATTCTCCTTTCCATTCTCCTCCTCATTCTCCTTCGCATTCTCCTTCCCATTCTCCTCCCCATTCTCCTCCTCATTCTCCTTCCCATTCTTCTCCCCATTCTTCTTCCTATTCTCCTCCTCATTCTTCTCCTCATTCTCCTTTCCATTCTCCTCTTCATTCTCCTTTCCATTCTCCTCCCCATTCTCCTTATTCTCCGTCTTATTCTCCTTATTCTCCGTCTCCTTCTCCGTATTCTCCGTCTCCTTCTCCTTATTCTCTGTCTCCTTCTCCTTATTCTCTGCTGCTCCTAATGCCTAAACTGCTGCTGCTGCTACTACTTCCTACTGCTGCTGCTGCTCTACTTCCTACTGCTGCTGCTTCTCTACTTTCTACTGCTGCTGTTGCTATTTCTTATTCCTTCTTCTTCTACTTCTATTCCTTTTCCAAACTCTCATTCTCTTCCTCTAAAATCACACACATACATCCATATCTATATATATATATATATATATATATATATATATATATATATATATAAACTCACAAACACATATACCCATCTACATACATATATAGACACTCACACACACACTCATATCTATATATATAAATACATACACACACACGTATAGAAATATATATATATATATACATATATATATTTCTCTCTAAAAAGGAAAACCCCTAATAAATCCTTAAACTAGGTTTTAGGAAAACCTATAAAAGCTATGGTCATTAAGTAGAGAATGGTCTCCTCCACATTTATTGTGAAGGAATAAATGCAAGAGAGGAAATTAATAAGGGTTAATGAGCATACCTAGAATTGGTTTCCTTGAGGAAGAAGAAGCTTCAAAAGAAAGAATGAAATGAAGAGAGAGAGAGAGAGTTTACTTTGGAGTGAAGTAAAGGGAGGGGGTTTGCCTATACATGGCCGGCCATAGGGGGGTCTTAATGGGTTTGGGTGGAGACCCATTAGGCCTCCAAACCCATTAGACTTGGTTCGGTTTGATTTGGATTTGGTTTGGTTCGGTTTAACTCCAAATTGACTAATTAAGCCTCTATATGACTAGTTAAGCCATGGGAGTATGGTTTATGGTTTCTAGTCTAGTTAGGATGGCGCGTGGGCCAAGCCCAACTAGTATGTGGGTCCCACTAGTGTCCAGACTACCCGGGTCTCCAACTTAAGTCCAAATTGGATAAAATTCAAACTAAAACAACCAAATCCCTAAAATCCTATAAAAATCAAATAAAATTCCCAAAAATTATAAAACTTGGAAAAATAACGAAAATACCCCTAATTCAAAAACTGGGGGTGACAATTTAAATGTCGCTTCTTACCTGGAATGTGCGCGAGATATGTTCCCTAGGTAGATGGAAAGAGGTTCGTCAAGTGATCAGCAAAGGGGAGTACACTGTTGTAGTGCTCCTAGAGACAAAAATAAAAACACAGAGGATTTTAGACGGGAGAACTTTTCCTCAGTGGCAACAAGCTAATAATCTCCAGTTGTGCAATATGGCCAGAATTTGGATCCAATGAGATACACGAAGTTGGGACGGACAAGTTCTTCATAGTTCCGACCAGTTAATACTGGTTGAACTTACTAACAAAGGTGGGCTTCAATTTCTATTTGGGGCTGTTTATGGTCATAATGATAGACAACGTAGAGCGAGTTTGTGGCAAGAGTTAATTCATACTAGTATGTTAGCTGACAGACAAAAGAAATTACCATTACTTATAATGGAAGATTTCAACACTTTGTTATTTCGCCACGAAAAGATTGGGGGAAGGGTGGTTCCAGATTCATTACTCTACGACTTCCAACAATGTCTCTTGCAGCCAGGATTGTAGACTATAGAGAGGGCGGGACATATCTAGACTTGGAATAACAAATCTACAAGCAAACGGGTTGCGTGCCAGCTCAAAATTTATGGATGAAGCAAACTTTAAAAAACTTTGGCATACACTTCACACACATACCCATTTTCTGTAATAACACTAGTTCTATTAATTTGACTAAGAATCCAATATGTCATTCTTGTACTAAGCATATCGAGATTCGACATCATTTTCTTAGAGATCATTAACAAAATGGAGATATAGACCTTGTATACATAGACACACAGAATCAATTGGCTGACATTTTCATAAAACCTCTAGTGGAAGATCGTTTCAATTATTTACGTCAAAAATTAGGAATTTTAGATGTCAATATTTAATTTAATTTTATTAATTAATTTTTTAATACTCAATAACTGTTTTCGAGACAAGCCTACAAAGAGTCTGTCTGTCACCACGACTATGGTCGAAACGAAGCGGTACTTAATTTCTTCCCCGGTGAACTCCCGTTAGCTGGGACAGTACTCCTACAGCTAATCTAAAATAGTCGCTGAGTAACAAAATTTAATTTATAAAATAATATTAATTATATTATTTCAAGTTTAAAATTACTAAACTTTGAATTAAATATTTGAAATGAGTTGATGATGAGGATGAGATGTGATTTAGACATTCTTGTCTAGTTGTCGTACTATTGAGACTGTTTTTATTGTCTTTGTTTACTTGAAAATGCTCCGACATTCCAAGCTAGTATCAGTACTTTTATTTGTGCTAGTTTTAGAACTTTTGGTGACATTTTCTGTGATGTTTGTCTGTTAAACAACATTTTCTATTCTCTACTTTAGAGATTTATTTCAGTTTAGTTCTATTTAGCATATCTTGTTATAGCACTCTTTATTATGCTTCGATACCAACTGCCTGTGAAAATTTTGTTTATATACCATGACTGTGAATACTTTTAACTGCCTGTGATACATATTTCATATATCTTTTTGTTACGTTTTTTCACTGATTGTTGCCTATGCATATATTGCGGGAGAGCTTTCTCTTTTGCAAATATTTTGCTAAGTGACAACGGGGGAGAAATAAGATCTAATATCCTCTTTTGTAAGAATACATGATATGAACAATCTACAGGAACAACTTTTCGGGTACAATTCGTTTTGATAAAGACCAAAGATGTTATATCGGTCAAGGTTTGTCAATTATCAAAATGGGAGAGATTGTTGGCCCATTGGTCATGGTCAAACCTGATTTTAATAATTGATCAAACTATGTCTCGATATACGGATGTTTACTAAAGATATTTTGGATACTTGGACACTGATCAAGATCGAATATCTACTCAATTCAAGGTCGAAGCTGTGTTTGCCACTCGAGTCTGTATTTCTTTATGCAATGTATTATTCACTTTTATTGAGTCTAGAAATACGTTGTACACCGAGTCGTACTGACAAATAGGTTATCCAAAAATATTTTTAAAAATGACCTATGTTTTGAAAAAGATCCTTTATTTACAAAAGCTTCTAAAGGATTTTAAAAAGCCCAAAAATTATTTTCGAAAATGATGGAACTGGGATTCCCAGGACCCTTCCTTTGGTATGCGTATTGATCGATACAAAGTTAAACAGATCTAATACGTGTTCTAACCATTCATAGGCGGAAACTAGGGTTCACGAATTATACCTACAGTGGAAAGGAGACAAGTAATTTCTGGCAATCTCGAGCGGACGACCCCAAGATCTTCTGCATGTATTCCTTCCTCGAGTTGGACGTCGTGTGGGCGACGATCTCCCAACCTTTTCTTCTCCTTGGCAGCCCTCTCTTTCTCTCCTTACGTGAATCACGAATTTAGAGAAAATTTTAGATTTATGATCCGTAATCTGGCGGCCAGAGAATAGAGGATATATATAGGCTACGGCAGGGACCATGGGGAGAAATTAGGGTTAGGCCTCCTAACGGATCTGGATATCTCGTGTTCAGCCCGAACACACAATCCACGCCCATTAACAATAGCTCGGTCCACTAATGAGCTATTGTTGCACTACCTCCCTAATCCAAAATTATGTTTGTGGGCTCCTTTTATTATATGCTCGTTTGGCTCCCCATGTTAAGATATCGTATGTCCGTCGATCAAATTAAGTTACTGACAACTATATTGATTCGACATCTTTTATCCTTAAGTAGTACCGCTCAACTTTATTTGTTATGTCGGATATAATCTACCTACAGGGTTTACATGACAATCCTTATGAGCTCTTTAAGAGGACATCATCAACCCGATATATCGGGGCATGGATTCCATTTATAATCAACAGTCCATCATACATACAATGTTATTACCCAATTCATAGAGGTTGTTGATCCATAATGAATCTCACTCTTTTATGAGTCAAAGCAATGCACACTGCATATACATGTCCGTTATTATATCCGAATTAAGAGCACAAGCATCCATAATAATAGAGGTGTTTGTTCTCTTTATGTAGTCAGTACAAAGAGAACAACCTCAAGTGGTCCTGTTCAATACACACAAAGTGTACTAGTGTAAACCTATAGTCAAGATAGACTAATACCAGATTACACTACAACCTTTCCAATAGATTGTCCAAGTCAATCTAGGTTGTGAACTATTTATATACTCCATAGGAAACTGATAATATGATCTTCTGTGTGACACCACACACCATATTATCTACAATATAGAATATCAGACATTTGCATTAACACTTGCAACAAATACAATATGCAAACATTTGTCCATATGATTCTCATTCAAAATTTAAAGAAATAAGGTTAATACAAAAGTGATGCTTTTAGTATATAACCCTAACAATATTCCATTTATACTCAAAGCATTGCTTTTCTGTATACTGTTACAAATCTCCCACTTATACTTAAAGCCATGCTGCTACACATCTGACTCCCATTCCCTCAACATGACTGTCAAAAGCCTTAGCTGGTAAGCTCTTTGTAAAGGGATCAGCTAGGTTGTCGGCTGATGCTATCTTGATCACATCAACTTTTCCTTTCTTTACGAAATCTCGTATCAGGTGGTACTTGCGCTCAATGTGTTTGCCTGTCTTATGGGCTCGTGGTTCCTTCGAGTTTGCAACTGCACCACTATTATCACAATAAAGTGTAATATACTTAGGCAAACTAGGTACCACATCCATGTCCAACAGAAAGTTTCTGAGCCAAACCGCTTCTTTGGATGCCTTAGAGGCTGCCACATACTCGACTTCTATGGTGGAATCGGTAATACATTTTTGCTTGATACTCCTCCACACAATGGCTCCACCTCCAAAGTAAACACATAACCTGAGGTAGATTTCCTGGAATCTCTATCTGACTGAAAATCTGAGTCTGTATACCCCAAGGGAACTAAACTATCTGCCTGGTAAACTAGCATATACTTTTTAGTCCTTTTCAGGTACTTCAAATATATGCTTTACGGCAGTCCAGTGCTCTTGTCCTGGGTTAGACTGATATCTGCTGACCATGCCTACGGCAAAGCAGATGTCTGGTCTCGTACATAGCATTGCATACATTAAGCTTCCTACTGCTGAAGCATAAGGAACTGCCTTCATGTTCTCTATCTCTTTAGGTGTCCTCGGACACTGCTCCTTTGATAAAGCAATTCCATGTCTAAAAGGTAAGAAACCTTTCTTAGAATTTTGCATACTAAAACGAGTTAGTACAGTATCGATATAGGAAGCTTGGGATAAGCCCAACATCTTTTTCTTGCGATCTCGTAGAACTTTGATCCCAAGGATGTGACCTACTTCTCCCAAGTCCTTCATATCAAACCGTTTGGATAACCATACCCTTATATCAGATAATACCTTCATATTGTTTCCAATGAGCAAGATGTCATCCACATAAAGTACTAGGAACACCACCACATTTTTGTCACACTTTATGTATACACATGATTCATCTTGACATTGATCAAATCCATAGGATTTTATCACCTGATCAAAACATATGTTCCAAGATCTGGAAGCTTGCTTAAGTCCATAAATGGACTTCTTGAGCTTACAAACAAGATGCTCCTGGCCCTTTTCAATGAACCCGTCTGGTTGCTTCATATAGATGTTTTCCTCAAGACTTCCATTAAGGAAAGCTATCTTGACATCCATTTGCCAAATCTCATAATCGAGATGAGCTACAATAGATAAAAGAATCCGAATAGACTTAAGCATGGCTACAGAAGAAAAGGTTTCCTCATAATCGATACCCTCTCTTTGAGTAAAACCTTTTGCTACAAGCCGAGCTTTAAAGGTTTCAACCTTACCGTCTGATCCGCTTTTTCTCTTATAGACCAACTTGCATCCAATGGCTTTTACACCAACGGGTGGTTCTACAAGCTCCCAGACCTGATTAGAATCCATAGATTCTATTTCAGATATTATTGCTTTTTGCCAAGACTCTGCATCTTTATCTTGGAGTGCTTCATTGTAGGTACAGGGATCATAATCTTGTTCCCCATGGACGAAGTCTGACGACTCTCCCAAGAACATATATCTATCAGGTTGTATCACAACCCTCCCACTACGACGAGGCACTATCGGTTGTGGTGTAACATTTGTGACACGTTGTACAGTTATTTGTGGTTCATCCTCTTGTACTTTTGGTACTGAAGTACTTGGTGTCTTACGTCTCAGTTCTTCTAGAACAACTCTACTTGTGGGTTTATGGTTCATCACATAGTCTTCCTCTAAGAATCGGGCATTGGTGCTAACAATGACATTCTGATCCTTAGGACTATAAAATAAACCTCCTTTCGTTCCTCATGGATAGCCTACAAACAAACATACTTCTGTATGAGATTCCAACTTATCTGCTTTCCCATTCACTACATGTGCTGGACTACCCCAAATGCGAACATGCTTCAGACTAGGCTTACGCCCAATCCACAGCTCTGTGGGAGTAAGAGGTACTGACTTAGAAGGAACCAAGTTCAAAATATAAGCTACAGTCTCTAAGGCATATCCCCAAAACGAATCTGGCAAATCCGAATAACTCATCATTGATCTAACCATCTCCATAAGAGTTCTATTCCTTCTTTCGACTATACCATTCTGTTGGGGCGTTCCAGGTGCTGTCAATTGGGATGCAATCCCAGCCTCTGATAAATAATCCCTAAACTCTCCAAAGAGGTACTCGCCACCACGATCTGATCGTAATGACTTGATACATTTTTCATGACGTTTCTCCGTTTCAGCCTTGTACTCTTTGAATTTCTCAAAGCACTCAGACTTACGGTGCATCAAATAAATGTATCCATATCTTGAATAATCGTCAATAAATGTGACAAAATATTCAAAGCCACCTATAGCTTGGATAGTCATGGGTCCATACAAATCAGAATGAACCAATTCCAACACATCTTTGGCCCTATACCCCTTTGCCGTAAAAGGCCTTTTGGTCATTTTACCTTCCAAGCAGGATTCACAGACTGGTAGTGCCTCCACTTCCAATGAACTCAAAGGTCCATCTTCAACCAGTCTTTGAATCCTTCTTAGGTTAATATGCCCCAATCGTAAGTGCCAAAGATATGTTTGGTTCATACAAGAAGGTTCTTTTCTCTTATTTAAGTTAGATGACATATTATTCATTTCCATAAGTTGTATTGTGGGCGAAATAGGATTAATGACATACAAATTATCAACCAATGCACCAGAACAGATAAAATGTTTATTCTTTCTAATAACAATATTGTCATTAAAATAAACAGAATATCCATTCTTAACTAACATAGAAACAGAAACTAAATTCCTTCTAAGTGAAGGTGCATAAAGACAATCTCTCAATGTCAAAGACTTATTTCTACCAAAAGATAAAGTAACATCTCCTAATGCAACGACCGATACTTTTGTAGCATCACCCATGAACAAGCATATCTCTCCATCACTGAGCCGTCTGGTTTCCTGGAACCCCTGCAATGTATTGCAGACATGATTAGTGGCTCCTGTATCTACACACCAGGTACCGGTAGATAACACCGCTAAACATGTTTCAACTACTAGTAAATGAGATATACCTTCTTTGTTCCCTTGTTTGAGAAGTGGACAATCAGTCTTCCAATGTCTTGACCCTTTGCACTTGAAATATTTGCCTTTCGGCTTTTTTACCGCGCCTTAAGGTCCCATGCCCTTCTTTGCTGAGTTTGCCTGTTTCTGAATGTTATTCTACTTTTTACCGCCTTTTGGCTTAGAAGTAGAAGCCTTTTCAGAAACAAAAACATGACCACTCTGCCTAAAGAGAGATTCAGCATCCTGTAGCTCTTTTGCAAGTTCTGCCAAACTATACAACCTTTTGTTCATGTTGTAATTAAGGCAGAAATTGTCAAAACTTTTAGCAGAGTCCCGAGAATGATATCGACCTGGGTTTCCCCATCGATTTCAGCTCTAAGGATCTCCATTTCATTCAGATGACCCATCATCTTGAGAACATGATCCCTTACTGGTGTACCCTCAGCCATTTTTGTATTCATCAAACATTTTATAGCAAACTGCCTAGCTGCTCTACTCTGATGTCCGAAGAGTTCCTTGAGGTTATACATCATGTCATAAGCTGTGGCCATAGCCTGATGCTGATGTTGCAGTACATTTGACATAGATGCCAGAATGTAACACCGCGCCATCTCATCTGCCTTTTTCTACTTCTTATAAGCCTCTTTGACCTCTTCATCAGAGTTAGCATCAGGCTTAGGTGGACATTCCTCAATAAGTACATATTTGTACTCCTCAGCAGTCAGAACAATATCCAAATTACGTTTCCAGTCAATATAATTAGGTCCAGTAAGTTTGTTTTCTTTAAGAATCACCATAAGTGGACTGAAAGAACCCATTTTTGAAATCCTGAGAATCACATAAATAAAATTATATAGGGTAAAAAAACTTTTTGAATTAACTAAATATTGACTCCCTCAAAACAATAATAAGAAATTCACCAACACCTTGAACACCATGAATTTAGCATGCCACGATAGTGTGGACGTATACAAATTCAACTTTGTTCAAGTAGATTTTTCTTATTAATTTTACTATCATGTCAATATAACTTTATGACAAATAAAATTAATATGCTGGTCTTGTTCTGGTCATACAAATAATAGCAGTGACTCCGATGGGGAGGATACCTTTATTTGTATCTAAGTGTATACCATTACTTAATACTAAGTCCATTACCTTGTAATGAGTTCCTTCAGATGGAGAAGCTAACACATACTAGGTAACTTTCTACAATTATCCCTAAAGAAGTTTGTACTGGTGATCCATAATTATACTCATCCGATATGGAGGAAAGCACTAAAGCCAACACGAAAGTATAATTACATCACCTACAAACCAGTAATGGAGACCATAGGATTTATACTAAATAAAAATCCTCTTCCACTTAGTTATTTAACAATGAAGGTTTTTCTACAAGTTGATATTATGTCCATGTTGTCCATTATTAATGTAGGCTTGGTTTTTCAAAAAAAACAACCACACAATAATAAACATGCATAATCAGAAAAAGCAAAATGACAAAAATAAGAGAAAATATCCAACTATTATGGTCATCTTTGCTGCTCCGTCCTCAACTATCCGAATCCAAAATCTGGCGCTGCGCAGATCTACGGTCAGGTCGCGGGGTTCGGGGCAGCACCCCAATTTTTTTTTAGGTTTTGGCTGTCGATTCCTTCATCAAAAATCATCTGTCTGCCTCTGGACTGCTTAAAACCAGCATCTCGTTCGGCGTCAGAAACAGCCACCACCGCCATCACGATTGATCAAAAATGATTAAAATTACATCAATCCTATGCCTCCCGAAGGAGTTCACACATAATCTAGATTAAAAAATTAAAATAATAAGCACGATCAACCCTCGTGATTTTAATTACATCCATAGCAACAACAACATCCACGACATATTCGTGATTTAAACAACACAATAAAAAAAATGCATTGGACCATAATAGTTGGATCTAAGATGCCTGCAAAACCGAGTTAGAACAGATCTACATCTACCGACTACACAGCGCAGGTTTTATTGGACAACGTGGATGTATCAATCAATACGTAGATCTAAAGTGGCTCTGATACCAATTGATGGAACTGGGGATTCCCAGGACCCTTCCTTTGGTGTGCGTATTGATCGATAAAAAGTTAAACAGATCTAATACGTGTTCTAATCCTTCATAGGCGGAAACTAGGGTTCACGAATTATACCTGCGGCGGAAAGGAGACAAGTAATTCCTGGCAATCTCGAGCGGACGACCCCAAGATCTTCTGCACGTATTCCTTCCTCGAGTTGGACGTCGTGTGGGCGACGATCTCCCAACCTTTTCTTCTCCTTGGCAGCCCTCTCTTTCTCTCCTTATGTGAATCACGAATTTAGAGAAAATTTCAGATTTATGATCCGTAATCTGGCGGCCAGAGAATAGAGGATATATATAGGCTATGACATGGACCATGGGGAGAAATTAGGGTTAGGCCTCCTAACGGATCTGGATATCCCGTGTTCAGCCCGAACACACAATCCATGCCCATTAACAATAGCTCGGTCCACTAATGAGCTATTGTTGCACTACCTCCCTAATCCCAAATTATGTTTGTGGGCTCCTTTTATTATATGCTCGTTTGGCTCCCCATGTTAAGATATCGTATGTCCGTCGATCAAATTAAGTTACTGACAACTATATTGATTTGACATCTTTTATCCTTAAGTAGTACCGCTCAACTTTATTTGTCATGTCGGATATAATCCACCTACAGGGTTTACATGACAATCCTTATGAGCTCCTTAAGAGGACATCATCAACCCGATATATCGGAACATGGATTCCATTTATAATCAACAGCCCATCATACATACAATATTATTACCCAATTCATAGAGGTTGTTGATCCATAATGAATCTCACTCTTTTATGAGTCAAAGTAATGCACACTGCATATACATGTCCGTTATTATATCCGGATTAAGAGAACAAGCATCCATAATAACAGAGGTGTTTGTTCTCTTTATGTAGTCAGTACAAAGAGAACAACCTCAAGTGGTCCTGTTCAATACACACAAAGTGTACTAGTATAAACCTATAGTCAAGATAGACTAATACCAGATTACACTACAACCTTTCCAATAGATTGTCCAAGTCCATCTAGGTTGTGAACTATTTATATACTCCATAGAAAACTGATAATATGATCTTCTGTGTGATACCACACACCATATTATCTACAATATAGAATATCAGACATTTGCATTAACACTTGCAACAAATACAATATGCAAATATTTGCCCATATGATTCTTATTCAAAATTTAAGGAAATAAGGTTACTACAAAAGTGATGCTTTTAGTATATAACCCTAACAGAAAAACCCTGACCCATCCTGACAGAACTCGGCCCGAGTTCGGCCAGAGTTCGGCTAGAGTTCGGTTAGTAACTGTTTGATTTTCGAACGTTTAAAAACTTGGTCTCCCTTCAGTTGCAGATTTTTCTCATTGAGTTCTGCCCGTATTCTGCTCGAATTTTGCCAGAGTTCTGCCTTTGGAAAAACTATAAATAGAAAAAAATTCTGATCATTTCAATCACTCATTCACTTTCATCTCTTCTCTTCTAAGCTTACATTTCTATTCCAAAGAGTTCTAAAAGCTTTAATTTTAAATCCCAAGCCAGTTACAATTCTTTAGTCAATTTGTTGGTACGGTATGGTCTAGAAGATTTTAGAGAAATTGTAATCAGAGGCTTGATTGAAGAAAGACTCTTCAAAATTGAAGTTGGTCGAGTTCTTCGTATCAAAGCTCGCGTCTGTAGAAGTTGCAAGGACTTCGTATGAAAAATTGCTAGATTTTCCAATAGTATATTCAATTGGAAGCTAGAGTTCTTCCGACTGCACTAGTCCTCACAAGAGGAAAACCAATATACATCGCTGTGTTTGTGTTTGCCTTCTGATCTTATTTCTTTTACAGTTATTGTTTTGTGATTATTGATTTAATTCTGTGATCTTACTGCTAACAAGTTTTTAATTAGCAATATTCTGCTGCCTACTCTATTCACCCCCCTCTAGAGTATTCTGCTTTACGACTTTGTTCTTATACACCCATTTACAAAATTCATGAAAAGGTCTATCTCCAAGGAAATATAAAGGGTGTTAGGCACTTCTGACCGCAGTCATAGATTCTCTAAGAAGCCTAAGTACTGGCACGTGTTATTGGGTCAACAATTTTATAAGAAAAAATTATTGCTAAATCTACACTTCTCATATATGTAGTTTGGCTTCAATCAAGACAAGAAAAATGACTTGGTCGGGTATAATTGTGCGAAAAGTGGTACTAAGCAATCCTGATCATGGATAATGGAAAGATGAGATCGAGAAAATCACAAAAGAACATTTTTAGACCAAGATAAGAGAAATTCTATGGTAATTCAAGGAACATGTTCACAGGATTGGATTTGAAGGTAAGGCACGATTAGATAGGCATATGGAGATTCAATTTATAATGTCTAGGCTATTGGAATTGGAATATGAAGGGACATGTAAGCTACAATAGTATCTACATGAAACATGAAAGGATTTCCAATTATAGGGTTGATTTTCGAAATATTGCATGATTAAAAAATAATAAAGAGTATTCAATTACACAATTAGATCGATTTATTGTTTGTAAATCACAAGATTGTGATTGCGAGGCTGGGATAAGTACTCTCATCAAGAAAAGGTAATGGAATGGTCGATGGCGAATTACAAATTATGGTCATGGAACAATATGAGGTTTCAGATGATCAAACCACCCAAAAGTTGCACACCTACTCCTACTAGTATATGGTCCATCTGTCTGGCTTCTTAGTCTAATATTTGATTCTTAAGGACACGACTTACTTAACCTTTAAGCCAAAATTTAAGTCACCTTATTTGTTTTACAGGCTATTTCTCCATTTATCAAGCAATTATCCTTCCCAAAATTGCTCCACAACTTTACAACTTAAATCTAGGGCATTGTTTGTGAGAAGAAAAGTTTTCCAAGAAAACTAGTTTACAAACTAAGAAAGAAAAGTACAAAAGTACAATTTGATTCTTGGGAAGTACAACTGTAGGAATCTGATTAGAAGACGATCACTTTATCCTTTGGATGATGCGATGTCAAAGAAGAAAGCCTTTGGAGAGTGCTGCAGCAACTTACTCGGGAGATTATGATCATTAGTGATCCTTGAGAAGTGATTTGGAACTCTATTTATAGAGTTTTGAAATAACTGTCAGTCAGTTAATCTGATTGGCGCACACTTGCAATTGGCGCGCCATCACCCACTGGCGCGAACGGTTAGTTTAACAGTTGGGGACGCATGACATTCTGTGAGAGAGATGCGCTTAGTCGTGGATAGTGTCATGTACACGTTCTTTGAGATTAGTCACTACCAAAATAAGTCATATCAGCGACGTATTTAGTGACTCCAAGATAGGACGTCGCTAATTTTTGGCAGTTTAGTGACGTTTAACTAAGACGTCGCTGTTGGCCGCCAACTGCGACTAATAGCGACGTCTAGCGACTACAATTTGTTAAATGGAAAACTGCATCGCAAGTTCGTCGGTACATGTCGCTGATGTAGCGACGGGTAGCGACGCAATTTAAGCGGCGTCGCCGTTTATTAAATATCAACGACATTTAGCGACGTCCTTTTCGGACATCGCTATATGTTTCATATAGGCTGCGAGGGTTTCTTTTTCGATCATTCACAAATTTCTCCCCCAATTTTTTGCGCGCTCCTCCTCCGCGGCGCTCCTCCGGCGATTTCCCTCCTCCGGCCTCCTCCTCCGCAGCGCTCCTCCGGCGATCTCCCTTCTCCGCCCTCCTCCTCCTCCTCCTCCTTTCTCAGGTAGCTCCTCCTCAGGTAACTCTCCCCTGTCCCCGCTTTCCAGTTTCTCCTCGTCTTCTAGCTCTCTTTCGCTTCTAGTTCGTGTCCACGAGGGCGTGGACTCGCTGCGGGGGCAGCAGTGGGACACCTATTTTGTTGGTTTGGACACATCGTGTTCCACTGTGTGGATACGAGACTCACAGTGTGACACCTATATACTGATACTGGAAGTTTTTTGGGCATATTAACTGTCAATTTGATGTTTTGCTTGGATTCGAATTCCAATTTAGGGTTCGAGCCCGATTTACTGATACTGGAAGTTTTTTGGGCATTTTCAGGGTTTTGAAATGATGAATAAATTGACTAATAATTATTATCGAGCCTTATAAAATTTCAGCTATGTCACGAAGGATGGATACTAATCCTGTGAATGATTTTTCTCCTAAGTATTCTCGACAGTTGAGTATGATTTAGCTCACTGACATTACTGAAATATGGAATGATTAGTGTAGGGTATGTTGGTCAGGTTTTGGCAGAGTTGGGATATGACAGTATACATGTTACAATTAACAAAGAATACTGTTGACACCAAATATTGTACGACAGGTTACTTCAGTAACCTGGAATGTTTTACCTACTGAAACAAATGGTTTGGGCAAGGGTGTGTATAGGTTTGTCATCAGATGGTATGAGATTTTGCCTGCTAAGTTCTGAACAGCAGTCCAGGCTGCCTGCTTAGTTGAAAGTCTTAATTAGACTTTCTGTTCAGTACCATTCGACTGAATTAAGTTGACCTGAATACGATATTTTAAATCCTAAATCTAAGTCTGCCTGATGTTCGATTCATGACAGGTTATCTTGTTAACAGTAAATGCCTTCCATTTTAATATGTGTGAAACTCAGAGGTAGGATAAATCCAGTACAAATTAGGGACTATCATGTTCAGGCAGTTGGTACCAGTGTTTAAGACTAGTTTGATTTGTATAATTTATGTTAAAGGCAGATAGGTAGGTCCTGTATGAGAGACTGGATACCTAGGTATGATGGCTTGGCTAGTTCATGATACCTACAGGAAATTTGTCTATTGATATGGACTTAGATAAATTCCTATTGGAAAATGATATTGGAATAAGGATTAACTTGAGAATAGGCTTAACTGAACAGTGATATCAGTTAGCAACTATTTTCTGAGTTTGAATGTCAGGTATTTTGGGAAAATAGTGAGATACACCAAGTCAGACACTGTCCCTACAGCCATTCGACTGGCGAGGTCTGGGACCTACCATATTGGAGTGACCATCTGCTCAGACATAACCTGGATGTCATGCATATCGAGAAGAATGTATTTGACAATATAATAAATACTGTGATAGACGTAAAAGGGATGACGAAAGACAATTCCAAGGCCATGTTGGACTTAGAAGAAATATGCAGACGTCCAGAGTTGTATTTGATAAAGAAAGGCAGTGGGAAGTATAAGCAGCCCAGGGCCATTTTCTCACTGGACAAGGAGGACAAAGGTAAACTTTGTAGGTGGAACCAGGGCCTAAAATTTCCAGATAGGTACGTATCGAATTTGGGAAGATGTGTTGACCCGAAGGAGAACAAACTACAGGGTATGAAGAGCCATGACTGTCACATTTTTATGGAGAGGTTAATCCCAATTGCAATTAGGGAATTCTTACCTCAGGTCGTTTGGGATCCACTGACAGAGCTTAGCATATTCTTCAGAGATCTTTGTTCTACTAAGTTGTTCGTCGATCAGATTGAAAAGCAGGAGAAGGACATTGCAGTAATATTGTGTAAGCTTGAGAGGGTGTTCCCTCCTGGATTCTTCGACTCTATGGAGCATTTGTCAATTCATCTTTCATATAAGGCACGTGTTGGTGGGCCCGTCGGTTATCGATGGATGTACCCGTTCGAGCGCCATCTAAACTGCCTGAAGAGGAAGGTGAAAAATTAGGCACGGGTCGAGGGTTCTATTTTTGAAGCCTATGTCCTTGAGCAGATTACAAACATTTGTTCAATGTATTTCAAACCTCATATCGCTACAAATAGAAAAAGAGCTCCGAGGAACGACGATGGAGATATAGAATATAATGATGCATTATTGAAAGTCTTCAATGCTCTTGGAAAGCCTTCTGAAAAACTGAAAAAGAGATATTTGAATGATGAGGAACTAAAGGCTGCCCAGTTATATATATTACTCAACTACGAGGAGGATGAAGTGGAAAAGCTAGAGTGGTAAGTAAAAATCTTGAATGTTTAAGTCATCAATTTGTTGATTACGTTATTATAATTTAACGAGTATATCCCGATATTTATTGGTTTTAAGCAAATTTAATGATAAGGTGAGGTCAAGTAGCACATTACAGATGAAGAAGTAGACGAAGAAATAAGACTTCATTTCCCGTCTTGGTTGACTGCTTATGTACGTAAGAAGCTAGTTAGAATCTTCCTCCATTCATAACTGCACAAGAAATAACTTAACATTGAACTTCATTTTGTATCTTCTCGTGTTTAGGTCGATCGTCCGGACGTCATCCTTGAGAATGAATCTATTAGAACTCTTGCCAAGGGACCAATTTATGCCGTCAAAATATGGCCATGTTATTGCGTGAATGGGTTTAAGTTCAAGTAGGCCTGTTAATGGTAGCTTATTGGTCGGATATTGGCATTACCATATCCGAACCATTAACTATCGGATATATCCGATAACTATCCGATATCTGATCGGATATCAGTTTTGGCTACCGTATCCGTTACCGATAATTTTAACGGATATCGGATAATATCCGAACCAATAAGATTACTAAAAAATAATTTAAAAAGAGAAGAAAAAAAATAAGAACCAACAGATTTTGTCAAGAAACAACATATTTCCACATTGAAACGACAGATTTTATTTAGAAACAACAGATTTTCACATTTAAATATCAGAAGCAATATATTTCTACATTGGAACAGCAAATTTTGTCATATATATGTGCAGATTTTCACATTGAAATATCATAAGCAGCAGATTTTCATGCATACATTGAATATATTTTGTACCAAAAAATTCTCGAATCAAGCACGTATAACTAATAGTCTCATGCATACATTGAATATATTTTAAATTTATTAAATAATTTAAATATTATTGGTTCGGATATGACACTTACCGTATCTGCATCCGATATCCGATAAATATCCGATATGATATCCGAATTCGTATCCGTATCCGAAATTTCGGATATTTTCGGTTCGAATACGGATCGGATACGAATTTTCGGTCTACCATTGACAGGCCTAAGTTCAAGTCAACAAATGCTCCCATCAGAGATAGCTTTCTGGATCTTGATTCCACAAAAAACAGTTGCTTGTGTATCAAATCTACAAACTACAAAGATATCACTCCAGGCAATGATTTCTAAGGCGTCTTACGGGAGATCATGAAATTGACGTACAACTATGGCATAGAGCCTGCCAAGATCATGTTGTTCAAAGTTGATTGGTTCGATCCCATACAAGATCAAGGATGGAAAATTGACAAGCATGGTCTTGTGGATATTAACTACCGTCGTCGATACCAAAGATACGAACCATTTATCCTAGCAAGTCAAGCTCAACTCGTATATTTTACAACATATCCTAGACGGGGAATAATAAGGTATGACTGGTGGGCAGTATACAAGCACTACAAAGAAAGTGACTATTTACGGCATTATAATTAAGGCGTGCTTAAGAAAGTATGCCTTAAATAAGTGTTTCACGACATACATTTCCATGCATGACGTTAAATAAGTTAGAATGAAAGTTATTATATTATTTACGGCACACATTGAATGTCCTAATTAGTTTTACAAAAGAAGGCATGCAATGAATGCCGTAAAAAATAATATTCTAACTTTATTATAACATTTACGACACGTATTGAATGCCTTAAGTTTTTAGAAAAGACGGCATGCAATGAACGCCCTAAAATATAATAAAAAATAAAAGGCGGCAAAATTCCCTCCACCCTAAATTTTCCCTCCCGCAACCTAAAAGTAAAAGGAGATAAAAGTTTTCCAGAGCTCAAAACCATCCCGCGCCCCCAATTCCCATCCCGCGCTCAAAACCATCCCGTCTCCTGGGAACCAGAGCTCAAACCTTCCCCCCTCCCCCTCAAAACTCTAGAACCCTAAAATTTCCCCCCCGAAGTAAATTCTACGGCTTCATCCTCTTCTTTGACATCTTCCTCTCTCTCTAAATAGGTTAAGCTTCTTCCTATTCTTCTCATTTTTTCCCAAATTTGTTCAAATTCAGTTGCTTCCTTTTCTTCATTTGGTTTTCATTTCTTTTTTTGTTCAGATCATAGGAGAATTTATGAGCACAATTCACATCCCCACCCAATTTTCCTTTTTTTTAGGGTTTACTCCCCAAATTTCATTCTTTTATTTAGGGTTTTGCTCTTATTCAATTTTTTTATTTTCGTTTTACAGGATCTCTTCCTATTTATGGAGACATCGTTACTGAAAGGATGGACTGAGGTTCGATTTCTTCTTCTTCCCCCAATTTTACCTAAGAAATTAAATTTTTATTTAGGCTTTTTCTTTGTCGATTGCCGTGGAAATTTATTTACTGTGTATTTTAGTTGTCAATATAATTCATTTTGTTCTTATTGAGGCTGACTGAAAATTATTTCTCTGGATGGTGAGCCTAAATCATTTAGTTGTTGGCATCTATCATGTGTCTTATGTCCTCTTGTATGTTGCTTGCTCTTTGATTGTTAGTTAGCTATTTTTTAGTAGGGAAGGCTTATTGACAAACAAAAAAATGAAGATCTGGTGCACAGTTTCAATTTGTATCCTATCAAAAAAAAAATCAGCATATGAGAGATCTTCATTTGAAGAATTGCAAGCTGAATAAGAAACCCAGATGCAACAGAGTCTGATTTGTTTCTAAGGATACTTCTGAATGTTGTGTATGCTTAGAAGAAACACAAATATCTTCATGTTTATTCTTAGAAGAAACACAAATTTTTCATCCCCCGCGTATATGTTTTGAACAATTTTCTCTGATACTATTGATGTTGGTCCATGATATATGTAGCGGGATAATCTTCCATCATTCTATTTCCTTTGTTTTATCCCACCAAATTTGTTTAAGTATAATTACTATTTTTATACCAAAAAAGTATGATACTACGATTCGATACAACGGTACTGTCGATTTTGATATTCATAGAGGATCCGATAATATTGACACCGATATTGTATCCTTGCTTCAAGCATTCACCCCTTTTGGTGCTCAACCGTGATGTTTCTTCCTTGTTGTCTGAATTGATTACCATCAGCAAGAAGTATATCATGACTTGCTTCATACATATAGCAAATATCATAAGCTTTAGATATACGTCACATGGTTGATGCTCATCACATTGAGCAGCAACCAGAGTGGACGATCAATGGTAAGTTTTACAAGACTTCTAATTTGGATAACCCGTTTCGGACAATTTCCAGAGTCTCAGTGTGACACCACAAGAGATTGAGTGCTTGTGGTTTGTGAATTATAAATTTAAAATGGATGGCTAAGTGGCAAGGATTCTAACTACAATCTGCTTATTCAAACCCTGATAGGAGTGGTTGCACCCACTGCATATGGAGGGGCTTCCTTTTTAGCGACATATGTTAAACCAGTCACAGGTGTGAAATCTCAGATTTTCCATGTATTTGGCTGCTACATACCAACTCTTCACATGTGACTTCATGCCGAGTAAATTATATAAATTTGTACGATCATGTGAGGGTATAGTTTTACATTTTGTTTTCTATGTGCTCACACAATCAAACTGAAAGGCATGCAAATGTTCCACTTTCTTAAACTGAAAGTTCTACTAAACTTTCTACACGGAGGTGTATACCATAAATTATACAATGAGCATTACGGTTTCAAACTGAATGAATATGTTTGGATAATCGAATGAATAAATTTAATACAAATAATTAGCCATCTAGAAATGCCTTACCTGCGATAAAGAATTGCTTAATGTTAACAAATCATTGCTTTCCTTATTCTTGCCATCCCCGAGAGATTTCTGGATCCTAAGGACTGAATTGTAGTCTTTCTCCTGATCATGGTTGATATTCGCGATTGATCAAATTTAAGATGTCAAAGTACATATAGAACTAATTCAGGTCGTATAATACAAAATCTATCTAATAGTGTCATACAATGAAATGAAAGAATAAAATATATTTTTTTGGTACTACGAGTAAGTTGCAAACATGAAGCTTCAATATTTTTAAACTCCAAAGAGTAAGTTCTTTATCTATTCTTTGGGTTCATTTTCTAGAATCATTTGTCCATATAAAGTTCTTCTTTTTTCTTTTTGGCACACTGTATCTTTTTGGAATTTTTAGTACATGCTCCGTTTTTGGAAACTGAGGTATGGTAGATGGCTTTGACACCGATACGATGTTTGTCTAACTGGACACTACAAAAGCCAAGGTTAGATATCTTTTTAACTTTGTGTGTGGCCGATGAAACTGAGAGGGTGAGGGAGATGCACATATTATTGGATATGAAGAAAGAATATATTAGGTGAGGAACACATCAGGAATGACATGCTTAGAAGTAGCAGTTCCAATTGAGAGTGGAAGGAGAATCTAATTAGGTTATTGATGGTGAGTATTTCGATTGAGAGTGTAAAGAGAAGCTGTGTTCATATGTAGATTTGCCAGAAAGGCATATAGACATTTTATATTATATAGATTTGGAAGCAAGTATAGATGGATGGATGAATGTTCAAATAAATATCTTATATTTGGGATGCTCTAGTGTTTCAATACTTCATCCCATTCTACATGTCTATTGTACATGTTGTCTATCTAGACTAACTTCTATTTAATGTCTTGGTCTTTCAGATTCCCTGCATTTGACAATATATTGTTTCATCAGCCCCATAAACTTACTTAAAAAATGTTCGATGTACATGTTTAAGTGTTTGATGTACTATTTTATTATCATTTATGAATCTTGTGGAAAAAGTTGTTGATGATTGTATGTACTGCTTCATAATTTTTATTGGAGCTTGATCATGATCTTTTCACACCATTTAGGAGTTTTCTTGAGAGTCCATGCCTCCTATATGTGGTCATTACTGAAGATTTTGCTCACTTTCTTGTTAGAATTTGCTGGTGAAATTCTGGTGATGTCCCAGCTAGAATGGTATTCTAATTCCTAGCCCTTATTTTTCAGGTTTAGCTTGGGCTATATGTGAATACCTAGTCGAGGTAAAAAAAGCTCCAACCTGGCTTGCGACCCACTTTCACAAATTGACAGCATTAGCTTGAACTGATGTTTAATGGACTCTTTCTGTTACCACCCATGGGGTAGCAAATTATCATGTTGGGGCACACATTTTACCTTGGAACTCGTTGACCATACTGATCTGTTACTATCCTTTCTTGCAGGTCCCTTCGAAACAAGAACAACTACGAGCCCACCAAATTAGTATCCAACAAAGCAACAAAGTGGAAGAGCTCTGGAAGGAAAACGCTGATGCATCTCTAGAAGACCTTGAGAAGCTGTTACAGCCCCACAGGAAAGGTGAATAGGATGTCAATGAATTTCAAACTGGTTTTGCTAAGTGCTTGTGCAATTTTTTTTTCCTGAGTACTCAAACCCAATATTGTTTTGGAGGGTAAACTGGTTCTTAATCAATATCCATTGTTTTCTTGTACGTGTGACTAGTATATCATTTACCTATAGCAATGCACCTGTGAACTGTTTGTAGCAACAACAAAGTTGCATCTGATAAATGTAAAAGCAGGCAATATCTGCTATAGGAAATTGGGTGCTTGATGCATTACTCTGCTCTTATTCTACACCTATTCCGAATTTTATTAGATATAGTCATGAGGAACTTTGAACTTGCTCATTACAGAAACCTCATACCGAACATTTGCTCACCACCATGTCCAAAATATTATGTACCGTCTCCAAAAGGACAAATTTTCTTTTCTTTTTCTTTTTTCTTGGGACTCTCCTCGGCATTATCTTCCCACCTATCCCTTACGAAACTGAGACTGGAAGGTGAGATTGGATGGTTAGATTCAAGATGTTCTTTTTGATTGATATATTATCTAATAGCTTTCTACCAAGCCACAATGAAATACTTGCAGGAAATAGCACAATGAAATACTTGAATCAACTACATCAGCTTTAGGTAATATATGTCCTAAGGCATGGTTAGTGATATGTCTTGTGTAGTATTACATAACATTCCAGTATCATCTTATTTTCTACATATTCCAGTATGACAACATTTCAGTATCATAGTTGAATAATTTGAGGACAATGATTATTTGTCGAATAAGGAGCTAATTAGAAGTCTTCTGGCCACCCTTTAGCAGGTATAACTACGTGTCGGTGGGTCATACACAATGGGCAAAGAATGGGTAAAGTTTAGAAGGTTACTATTGAATCCCTAAAATCATAAATATTAGTATATAGTACTATTTTTTATTAATATAATATTGAAGTCTGTCTTTACATGCAGAGATTCACATGAATATCAAAATGGAGCACGTAGGTTTGTTGATACGGTACAAGCTAGTAAGGAAAATCCGGAAAAAATTCAATGTCCTTGTTGCCGATGTTTAAGCCATCGATTCCACCATTTTGATATAGTTTATGAGCACATAGTCATATTTGGGATGGATCCTACATATAATAGATGGGTCTTTCATGGAGAAAGTTCTACTGCAACTAGAGATGAAGTTTTAGAAAAACCCGAAGCATATAAAATGTTTAGAGATGCATATTTTGAAGATGATTTTGTTGATGACAATAATAACAATATGGAACCTGCACATGAAGGAAGAGAGCCCCATTTTGCAAATCTTGTAGAGGATGCCGAACTTCCTTTATATGGTGGCTCTACCTACACAAAAATGGCTGCAGTTGTTGCTCTATACAAGTACAAAGCTAGACATAGTCTCACGGACAACGGTTTCAACGAACTCCTTGAGATGCTCGGCAAAATTCTACCTCAAGACAACAAACTTCCCGATTCATTATATTCAACAAAGAAGCTACTTAAGGAATTTGATCTAGGCTACGAGAAGATACATGCTTGTGTAAATGATTGTTGTTTGTTTAGAAAAGAAAAGGAACATATGGAGACATGTCCAAAATGTGGGGCTTCACGGTGGAAAGTTGATGCACGCACAAATAAAATTGAAAATGGAGTCCCTGCAAAGGTATTGCGATATTTTCCTATAATACCAAGATTTAGAAGAATGTTTAAATCACCTGAAAAGGCAGAACAATTAAGATGGCATGACACTCACAAAAGTCGGGATGGAAAGATGCGACACCCTGTTGATTCAATGGCCTGGAACATGATTGATAGTAAGTGGCCTAATTTTGCATCAGATCCACGTAACCTTAGGCTCGGTCTTTCATCTGATGGATTTAACCCTTTCAGTGATCGTAGTACTCAATATAGTTGTTGGCCTGTGATTTTGGTTGCTTATAATTTGTCCCTTCTTTGTGTATGTCAAAGGAAAATTTGATGTTGACATTATTGATCCTTGGGCCTAAGCAACCAGGGAATAATATAGATGTCTACTTGGAGCCACTTATAGAAGATTTGAAAGAGTTTTGGACAAATGGTGTGAGTGTTTATGATGCCTTTAGTAAATCCACATTTAATTTGAAGGCTATTTTATTGTGGACAATAAATGACTTTCCAGCTTATGGAAATTTATCCGGATATTCGACAAAGGGTAGAGCAGCTTGTCCGGTATGTGGAATTGAGACATCTTCAAGACGGTTGGCTAATTGTAAGAAGCATGTATATATGGACCATAGATGGTTTCTTGCGCATAATCATCCATTTCGATTAAAAAAAGTCATGGTTTGATGGAAAGGAAGAACATAGAGCAAAGCCTAAAGCACTAACAGGTTCGAAAATTTTTGATGTAGTAAAGAACCATATAAATGATTGGGGGAAACCAAAGAGTGAAGAGAAAAAAACATGTTGGGAAAAGGAAGAAAGATGAGAGGAAAAAGAAGCAGCAAGAAAACAACGATTTGATATGGCCTTGGAAAAAAAAAATCAATCTTCTTTGAATTACCATATTGGGAGGTAATATCATTATCTCCCTCATTTTTATGAATGTATAATATCTTTATAGTTTTGCATTTAATAACTAACATGTTGATATTTCAGAGTTTACCATTACGACACAATTTAGATGTGATGCACATCGAGAAGAACATTTGTGAGAGTATTATTGGCACACTATTGAATATAAAGGGGAAAACAAAGGATGGTCTGAATTCTCGTCAAGATATGGCAGAAATGGGAATAAGAAAAGAACTACATGCTGAAAAAATAGGGGACAAGTTTCGTTGGGCAGCAGGGTCTTACAATTTATCAAAGTCGGAGAAGCAATTGTTTTGCAAAAGGCTTGCAAATTTACGATTGCCTGATGGTTACAGCTCAAATATTTCAAATCATGTGTCATTGCAAGATTCCAAGATTTTAAATCTCAAGTCCCATGATTATCATATTCTACTCCAGCAAATCTTGCCAGTTGTATTAAGAGGCCTTCTACCAAAGGGTACGAGAACTGCAATATTTCGACTTTGTTCATTTTTTAATGAGTTGTGCCAAAGAGTCATCGATAGAAACAAATTGGAAAAACTTGAAATCGAAGTTGCAGAAACTTTGTGCTTATTAGAAAGATTTTTTCCTCCATCATTTTTTGATGTAATGGTGCATCTCACAATTCATCTTGCACGAGAAGCTCGAATTGGTGGGCCAGTTCAATTTCGTTGGATGTATCCCTTTGAGAGGTAATACATTATATTTTAAATTAATAATAAACTTATAAATTATTCTATACTCTTCTAATATTAGTTTTATTTAGATCTATGAAAGTGCTAAAAGGATACGTTAGAAATCGTTCACGGCCTGAAGGATGTATAGCAGAAAGGTACCTTGCTGAAGAGTGCTCAAGTTTTTGTAGCAGATACATAAAGCAAGCTGCTGAAATTGGTGTTCAACATAGACGCAATGATGATTTCGAGAATGTAAGTGTTGGGGAAGGGAGGCCAATTTCTAAGGAAAATATAAGGACTATGTCTTCTGACATGTTAGAGATTGCTCATCGTACTGTTCTGTTTAACAGTTCTGAAGTCGAACCATATATTAAGTAAGTATGATACCAAATTATAAACTTATTTTTACTTACTATGTTCTTATGTGCTTATACTTTAATAACAGAATGCATTTAGAAGAACTGAAGCATTTGGATAGGCGTCTTTTGAAGAATGAAACTCTGTTACAAAAGAGACATATAGAGACTTTCACAGGATGGCTAGCAAATAAAGTCAAAATGGGCCAAGTTGGCACTATGTCGAGCACACTAAGGTGGCTAGCTTGTGGACCTAAAAAGGTTGTACCGTCGTTCTCAGGTTATGTCATCAATGGTCATCGATTTCATACAAAAGCTGCTGAAAAAAGCACACAAAACAGTGGTGTGTCAATTGAAGCAGAAACAATTTGTCGATCTAGTGCAAAAGATACATCTCATGTCATTGGGAACGTATCTTATTATGGGGTTATTAGAGACATAATTTTGCTTGACTACTACAATTTCCAAGTTCCTTTATTTCAATGTGATTGGACAAACATAGATAATGGTGTCAAAGTTAAAGAGGGCTTTACATTGGTTAACCTTCACCAAGGGCAAAGTCAATTTGAAAAAGATCCGTTTATTTTAGCTTCACAAGCAAAACAAGTTTTTTATTCAAGAGATAGTGATGCATCACATTGGTATGTTGTTTTAAAAGCACCACCAAGAGGTTTTTATGAGTTGGAAAGCTTTAAAGAGAATGCATACATGCCATTTGCACCATTAGATATGTTACGACTTGATCCGAATCTTGACAGTGAAGGTTATGTAAGACATGATTGTGAGAAGATCACTTCGGATTAGGTAAATAATTTCATCTCTCCTCTTTGGTGTCAATACGACTAATTTTATCTCCTATGGATGAAATTTTCTGAAATTTCTATAATCTAATCCATAGGATCCATCTTTACATAATGCATTTCATTTTTCTTGTAAATGTGACCGATGTTTTGTGATCCTGATAGGGGAAGGGGAGGATGAGCCTGGAAAATTTTGCTCAATGTGGGAAGTCAAGAACGCACCGAAAATATCTCCTTGTGTACTGTCACCATGTGAAAAAATCGCAAGCTACCGTCACTGCAACTGCCACCACCTCTTGCGACACCCCCCAACTTCTCTGTTTCTCTTTAGGGTTGTATCTTCGTTTTTTGTGAACAGACAAAATGTTCTAGTATGGCAGGTTTCATGTTCTTGTTCTTGTTAGCAGGTTTTATGTTCTTGGTTTGGTTTGTCAATTTCAAGACCTATTTAGGTTTACTTTTGTGATGAACTATATCTTGGTTTTCTATTCCTTTAGTTTTACCCTTGATGTGTTGCTAAGTTCAAGGTTCAGATGTCTATTTCTTTTTTATCCTTACTTGAATATCTAACCATATTGTGTTCATATTCTGTTTATGTCTGATTTCGTTGCTCTTGTTTTTCAAATTCTGTTTTTGTCTGGTCGCCCCGCTTCAGGTTGTTAATTAACTGCTACACAATGTATTTTATTGTATTTAAGTTTGCAATATATATCAAAGTCATTAAGGAATATCATTATTCCTTTTACTTGTATTCTGGGTGTCAAGGTTAGAATACTTTATCCTTATAAATGTACGGAATTTTATGGAGTCCGTCTCTGAAAACTAACACAAACTAATCTTTTATATTTGTTTAATAATTGAATTTTTATGCATCACAGGTCAATTTAGAGAGGTCTATTCAGAAAGTTACGAATATGTCGGGATATGGTGGAGTAAGCTCCACTTATCTTTACAATATACTTTTAATAATATATTGGTGAGTAACTTCTAGCTCTTATTATGTTTGTTTTATGAAGTCTTCCAAAAAAGGTACAAGAAGAGGAAATGGAGGTCTACGAATATCACAGGAAGACTCCAACTCCCCGTCTAATGTGTCACCTAATATGCAAAGTGACCAAAATCAATCAAATTCTAATGTGTCTGGAAAGAAGAATACCAGGGGCAAGTCTAAAATGGATCATATTCGCAAGAGAAAAGATCCTCTTCCGATTGATTTCAATGAGAGGGCACAACCGATTGGAGATAATGCAGCCAAATTTGCTAGTTTTCTGGGCTCGACGGCAAGAGATTTAATACCAGTGACAATGGAGCATTGGACGGATCTTACTGACGATTTTAGACATCAAATATGGGACTACATCACGGTAATATTTATGTTTGTTGTACTTACATAATAGACGTAAGATGATTTTTATTGACTGCTATACTTTTTCTTACAGCAAAAATATATACTTGATGATTGCCACAAGAAATATACATTCCAAAAGTTGGGAAAGCATTGGCGTGATCATAAATCTAGTTTAATGAAAGACGTGATGGAACAAGCAAAAGTTGTAGGTCTACCACGAGCACTCGCCCTACTCAAACCTGAGAATGTACCACACTTTAAAGATTGGAAGGCTTTTGTAATGAAGAGAAGTAAAGTACTCAAGCATTTGAGGTTAATTAGTGCTACTAGTTAATTTTACTTTTTTTTTTCTTATTTTTTGCTCTAAATCTTTGCTATTATCACGTAATGTATATATTTCATATGTGAATTTAGGAGAAAGGTGAACGATTCAAAAAGATGCAAAAAAGTCAAATTTTGTTGCATACAACTAGTCGTAAGGGATATGCTCGTCTAGAGGACGAAATGGTAACTAAGTGATACCCATATGCTTGTTACCTAAAAACATGTTTTATTACCTCAATCATTTTAGTAGGTTTAGTTGATTTTTTATTCCTCGTTTATTACCTATAATTTATCTTGTAGCGTCAACAAAGTGACGATCCTGATTCCATACAAAGAGTTGACATATGGATCAAGGGACATCAGAGGAAGACGGGTACATTGAGTGAAGAGGCTAAGAGAATTTTGGTAAGTGCTTGTTATCTACTTTTTACTATTTGTTCTACATTTCACATGAACCATTGGTGTAGTGTTTGCAGTTCTTAATGAGGTGCCTCTTTGTTGAACTCATCATGAGGTGCCTCTTTTTAAGCAAGTGGATCAATTGTTTTTAACTAAAATAAAAGAGTTCCCTATACTAGTTCGCATTGTATTCGGCTAAACACTAACTTATGAAAGTTCTATTCAATACTTGATGGTAATTGTTATTGTCACTGAAGGGGCTTCGGAAGGTTAATTCCAGCTTCCATTTTTTATCCAATGCCCATTTTTTCCATTTTATTTCCTCTCATAAAAATGGTTTCATACCAGCTTATGCATGTGTGTGCCTGGCATGAAATTCATGTGTAGTTATCAGTTATAACTATGTTCTCTTCTTATAGTTTTGGATGCTTAATTTGCTTATATCAGTTATAACTCTGGTAGATATTGTTTACCATTTGTTTATATATTTATATCAATCTAAAATCATATATTGTACTATTTATTGTTAGGATAACATAGAAGATGCTCATAAGGTGGCAACTGCTACAGAAAAAAATTCTTTTGAATTAGATGCTGTTTCAAAAGTAATTGGTCCCGAACGACGAGGAAGAGTAAGAGGGCTTGGCTTTGGGGCGACTCCTTCGAAATTAGAAGGCCTAAGATATCATCGTGACAAATTTAGTAGATTGGAAAGTGAGTTGATTGAATTGAAAAATCTATATAAAAGCATTGCTGAAAAGGTTATTGGGACAAATAATACTGTAAGTTTTACATTTCGACATAATATTTTTGTTCTTTATTACCTACTTGTTCTTTATTGTTTATTACCTACTGAAAACTCAAACTTATAGTTCAAAAGTTAATTGTGTTTTTCATTCATGTAGCAACTTGAAAACTCACACACGGTGGGAAAGACGAACTCAAACCATGGGGTTCTAAGTTCTTCGAATCGCGAGATATCACAAACAAGACGGGAGAAGGAAAATGCAGAAATTCCAAGTACCCCTAACATTGGGACAAAATGCAAATTGTTGAATTGGGAGACGGGTTCAGAAATCGTTGCAATCGGTGAGATTGCATCTATAAATCCCAAAGATTTGGTCCATCATGTGGCTTTAGGACAAGAGTGCTATAAACTTTGGGTTCATGAAGTACTTGATTATGAGTTGACTTTGTATCGGCCGACCCGAGAGTTTTTTCTTCTACACGAGGCTTTATCGAGTACAATTGCGTGGCCTATCAAGTATATCACATTCGACTAGTGGTAAAACTTTTGAGGTAAGGTTATATGACTATCAACCTTCTTTAAATGAGGTAACCATCTTTGAATGAGGTTTTTACTTTAAGAAATCTCATGTTATCTTCAGTTTTTACTCTGTGTTGCTATCTTCTGTTACTATGTTTCTGTCATGTTGAAGGCAGTTCTGCCAACTGTGTGGGCATTTATTTTTTATTTCTTTGAACTTGTTTTGTATCTTGGGCAGGATAGATACCCAATTATGGATTCTGAACCAAAAGACTCATGGGGTCTGAACCAATGACCTGTATCATAGGCCAAATACAGGCCATACAAGGTAGCATGACAACTAATGTGGGGGTGATTGAACAATTAACATCTGGGCCAATTGGTTAAGGGTTTAAGTAGGTGGCTGATATAAGAACATTTATTATCAAAAAGCCCCACTCGAGTCACTACTCTATCTCTTATACTGACACTTAATGCTGAACCAAGTTACTCAAGAACTGAACCTGGGGTGTATTATCTTGCTGATACAAACATGGTTGGGCTAAAAGGTAGTAAACTAACTGAGCCCCCCTCTTCTATGGTTGCTAATGTACCATATACTACTCATCCCTTGATACACTCACCTGAAACAATAGTATACTAATAAGCCTCTACTATACTGATACACTGCATGCCTGCTATAGGCAGGCTGTCCATTAAACTCTGTGTTGATACTTGTTTGGTTCTACAAATGAGGGTTTTACTTGCCAGTTAGACCTGGAATGTCTTTTACTAGTTTTGTTCTTTAAGAAATCTCATGTTATCTTTTTTTTTTCCTTCTATCTGTTGCTATCTTCAGTTTTTACTCTGTGTTGCTATCTTCTGTTACTATGTTTCTGTCATATTGAATGCAGTTCTGCCAATTGTGCGAGCATTCATTTTTTTTTTAATTTCTTTGAACTTGTTTTGTATCTTACTTTGCTAATAGGCTGTGATGATGGGGCAATTATGAGATATTTCATAATTAAATTACTAGTGAGATTGGTGGCATTCCCTTGGAAGTGTGATGGGTAGAAGAGGTACTTTGTTGCATTCCTCATCACATGATATACAAAGGTTGAAGAGGTAACCATATTTGCTAGTTTTCAATGATTTAAAATCTGCTAAACTCTGAGCCAATATTATATACCTTTTTGTTTCATTGCTGATACTTGTTTTGTTCTACAAATAATGGTTTTACTTGCCAGTTAGACCTGGAATGTCTTCTACTAGTTTTGTTCTTTAAGAAATTTCATGTTATCTTCATTTTTTCTATATGTTGGTATCTTAAGTTTTTACTCTTGGCTATCTTCTGTTGTTACTATGCTTATGCCATGTTGAGTACAATTCTGTCAATTGTATGGGCAGCTATGAGGGGCAGCTGTTGCTCTCAATGGATTTCAATAATTTGTTTTGCTTTTTATTTCTTTGAACATGCTAGTGATAGGGTCTTTAATGTTCAAATGTGCAAATTTCAACAGTGGACAATTGCTTAAGGGGCTCGACAGGATCCTGAAGGCAATGCAGGACCAACATTTGGTCTGGCCTCAGAACAAGGGCATGATAGATACCCAATTATGGATTCTGAACCAAAAGACTCATGGGGTCTGAACCAAGAATCATAGGCCAAATGCATGCCATACAAGGTAGCAGGACAACCAATGTGGGGGTGATTGAACAATCAACATCTGGGCCAATTGGTTAAGGGTTTAAGTAGGTGGCTGATACAAGAACATTTATTATCAAAAAGCCCCACTCGAGTCACTACTCTATCTCTTATACTGACACTTAATGCTGAACCAAGTTACTCAAGAACTGAACCTGGGGTGTATTATCTTGCTGATACAAACATGGTTGGGCTAAAAGGCAGTAAACTAACTGAGCCCCCCTCTTCTGTGGTTGCTAATGTACCATATACTACTCATCCTTTGATACACTCACCTGAAACAACAGTATACTAATAAGCCTCTACTATACTGATACACTGCATGTCTGCTATAGGCAGGCTGTCCATTAAACTCCTTCACTTCACTCAGTGCACTGGCACTCACTTGTACACATTTGATTGGCTGACTAATTTATGTAAACTTTTCAGGACTGTAGAAATAGTAGCAATAATTTACTACCTGTTATTTATGATTGCTACTATTTTAATTTTGTTATTTCATTCATTTTTAACTTAATACTGACATATGGTTTGTTATTATATGTAATAGGCAATGAAGACATACTTCTCATTTTGCTGTTTTTTTGGAGGATGAAGATGTGGGACCTAGCAGTTTTTGGCTGTGGATGCATGAAATGAAATATGTGGAGTAAGATGCATGGAGAGACCTATGTTTCAAGTATTTAGTCTTGTTTTTGTATCACTTTATAAAGTGATTTTTTATTTAGACTCTTTATTTTGTTGTTTATTTGGAGGATGATGTGGACCCTGATGGTTTTTGACTGTGAATCGATGTATGGAATGAAACAATATATACATTTTGTAGACCTATGTTTTAAGTATATTCAAGCTTGTTTTTGTAGATAATTTTACAATATTGCTTCAATGGAAGTAGTTTTTACAATTGTTGTGTAATGTTTGCATTTGGGTGACGAAATCTCAATAGAATTATTCTCTACAATTGTTTTGTAATCAAAATTTGAATTGGTGAATAGGAAGGAAAATTTGAGGAAAAAAATGAACAAAATACAAGGCGTACAAAACATGTCTTAATAGATATGCACAAGACGTTTTTTATGGCTTACATTGAAAGTCATAATTGACATATAACGACCGACATATGAATGCCATAATTGAATTATTATGACATGCGTTTTACGCCATAAATATGATTCCCGGCACACCAAGAACGTCGTGACAGAACAATAGACGACATCCAGAGTATGCCGTAATAAACAATGGATTCACGGCATGCACGCAACGTCGTTAAAGAACTATACTATGCCTTAATAAGCTATTAATGGCATTTATAAACGCATCGACGGGACAGAATGTACGCCGTAAAGAGTAATAAACGACATGCATTGTGCGCCGTAAAAACAAGTAGGTTTTTACGGCATGAGCAAATACGGCATGTCTTTGCACGCCGCATGTACGCCGTAAAAAGGAATTTACGGCGTGCTTTGCATGCCGTAAATACCAATATTTCCTGTAGTGAAGACTAAAGCCAGAAATACCTATGACGTCGACGAAGTGGCTTATTAGGAGGACGAGCTGCCTCTTGTACCAAATACAGTTGATGTCGACTCAGCAGAAGTTTTCCATTCAATATCTACTTGTGTAAAAGAGGTACAAGTATCCGAAGGGGAAGACGAAGGAGATGCTAGTGACGATGAGGAGGAAGAGAGAGAGGATGAGGAGGAGGAGGAGGAGGCAAACGAAGAAGATAAATTTTCAGAGGATGATTGAGAAACTGTAATTTTGATATATTTATATTTCTGTAAACTTAAATTATGAACTATGATCATTTCTATTATTATTCAGATTTTTGAAAACTTAAATTATGAACTCCAATGTATGCAGATATTTCTAAACTGTCATTGTATTTATTTATATTTTTAATCATATGTTATTATCAGCATGGCAGGACGACGCGGAGGCACCTCAGAACGACGCGAAGATAGGTCAGAACGAGCCGTGTCCTTAGGTGGACAAAGAGCTCCATTACCAGAGGATGGCTCCGGACCATCATCTGACCCAAGCACTCTACTGTACCATACGGTCGCAGGTCCGGGTGGTAGTATACCTGCGACGAGCAGTTCCAGGCTTGCTGATCATACTCCTTCCCCTAGCCTTCCTACCGCTGACAGCAGCATGGCGGGTGGGGAGCAGGTGGAGGAGGTAGTCCCTGCTTCCGCCCGAGCGGATCCATACCAGAGCGACCCTCCATGCGCACCTCAGGACGAGACGAGGATGGAGATTTGGGCCGACGGTCCTACGAAGTGAGTTAAATATATATATATATATATATATATATATATATATATATATATATATATATATATATATATATATATATATATATATTAATACGTCGATTATCGTTGTATACAGATATCGTCCCTCGTCAGTACAGAGAGCGTTGGGCTCTTTTCTAAGGTCCAAGTATGGAGATCCGTGGATCAACTACTCGGATGCCTTGGAAGAGAGGAAGGCATTCTGGTTTGCCCAGTTCAAGGTAACTAAAGATAGTTAATTTAGTATGATTAATATAATTTAAGCATTTTTTAGAACTTATTGTTGGCCCAATGATTATATTTTGTTTTTGAATATGGCTAATCAATTAAGTTTAACATAATGATGTCACTAATATTCATATACTCACTATCATGTTGCTACTTAAACTTAGCATTGTCCTAATTGTCCTATATTATATTGCTATGCTTGTATCGTACTGCAACATACTTTGTTGGCCTAACATGCTATCATGTTGTTACTTAAACTTAGCAATGTCCTAATTGTCCCATATTATATTGCTATGCTTGTATCGTACTGCAACATACTTTGTTGGCCTAACATGCTATCATGTTGTTACTTAAACTTAGCAATGTCCTAATTGTCCTATATTATATTGCTATGCTTGTATCGTACTGCAACATATTTTGCTGGCCTAACATGTATTTGTAGACATGCAGTAAGCATGATCAAACATGATTAAACAGGACATAGGCAATGAAGAATTAATGATGGAGCGAAGACGGCGTCATACAAAAAGATTTCTCCGAACCGCCTAGCGACCTATCCGGGGCCTCGCATCGGGGGTTCCGCTGCCCGGTCAGCGGACAGGGGTCGAGGGGGCAGCGCCCCCCGTCGGGGGTTCGGGGGCGAAGCCCCCGAAAGGTATTCAGATTTCCAGATCTGTTTATCTTCGGACGACTGCTGTCAAAGAAAAAGACGTCTTCAGTTCTGCTCAGATATCAGAAGAAAGGCTTCATAAAAAGGGCTCTTGGTTTTCCTAATTGTTCTAAGTCTGTAATCTTCAATTTATTGAGTCTAGGAGAATGTGTACGTTGAGTCGCACTGAGTCATCTCAACCCCTAGACATATCTCTCCAAGCTCTACCATTCAAACAGACCAATTCCTGAACCAAGCCCAAGCTCCACAAAGTCCAAAAGCCCAATGGACCAATTCTGTCTGCTGGAGACAGAGTTCGGGCCGAACTCTGTCCCCTGATTTCCAGCACCCTGATTTTTAGGGCCTGCTTGCTACCAGCTGTCCAACGGCCAAAAATTTGAATTATCCATACCGAATTCTGGCCGAATTCTGCTTGTCCCGAACCCTATAAATAGGCCTTGGTTTCTCTCATTTGAAATCATCCACTCTTCTATTCTTCTTCTCTTACATAGCCTATATAGTCAAGAGCCTTACTCTTCCAATCTACTAGCCACAAAACTTCCTAAGCCCCAAGGTACTCAAGTGCGATTCAGCTAGAAGTTTTTGTGCAAGAGTTGAAAAGAAAAGTCACTTGGACAATTCCAAGTCGCTTGGAAAATTCCAAGCAAATCGCCACTGCGATCCTCTGTAAGAAGTTGACGTGCTCTTCTGAAGAAAAGGCACGGGTTGTAAACTACTATTTCACAAATAGTGGATTTGAATCCTGAGCTAGAGTTCTCAGGCCTGGACTAGTCCTCCACGAGGGAAACCAGGTTAAAATTGCTTTGTTTGCGTATGCTCTTCTGATCTTTATTTACTTCCGCATTTCTCTCTGATTTATTTACTATCTTGATAGTTGTTTTGTGGAGGTGATATAGAGTTAATTTTTTATTTGGTGATTATTGACACAAACTCTATTCACCCCCCTCTAGAGTTGCCTACACTTGTGTTTTCAATTGGTATCAGAGCAAGGTCTCTATTGTTAGGCTTAACATCCTTAGAGTAGATCCTTGTTTATTTGTGTATGGCATCATATTCTTCCTCCTCCGATGAAGAGGGTTTTTCTTCTAGTAGCATAGACAATCATGTTTCTTCTAAATGCAATAAGTGCTCTAAGTGGAAAGCCATGGCTAACCATTCCTTTAAGTGTGCTAAGGCTTTTCATTCTACAAATGAAGAACTTGTAGAAAAGGTTATTCATTTAGAAGAAGCTAATGAGTTTTTGAGAAATGAAATCAATGATTTATTATCTAGACTTGACTCTCAAAACTCATCTTGTGTTTCTTTAAAGAGTTTGAATGATTCTTTAATTTTGAAAATCAAATCTCTTTCCTCATTAATAGAAGATCTTAAGAAGCAAGCACATGAGCTAAATCATTTGCATGATTCTTCTATTGACTCTTTAAAGAAACAAAATGATGATTTTATTTCTAGAATTGCTTTATTTGAAAAAGAGAATTATGCTTTAAATGCTAAATTTGATTCTCTTACTTGTTTGCATAATGATTTGCTATTAGAACATGATATTCTTAAGACCAAATCCATGCATAGGGATTCTCTTATGTGTGCATAATGATTTGCATGATACTCTTAAGACCAAATCCATGCATACTCACTCTAGAGATATTCATCATTCTAGTATGTCACATGCTCATAATCATGCTCATTCTGATACATGTGCACACACTAATATTAGGTGCTTCTATTGCTCTCGCATTGGACACATGAGTGTAACTTGTCCTATTCGTAGGAGTTTTTCTACCAATGCTAGAGTAAATAGTATATGGGTCCCTAAAGCTAACAAATGTGGATCCAAGTTTATTTGGATACCAAAGTCTTCGCCTAATGTTGTAGGTGGAGCCTCTTGTATTGGGATATAGCACCAAGGAGCGTGTTGGTGGTTGCAAAGCTCAAAGGTCATCTTCCAAGCAATTGCACCAACACAAGTGTGGCCACTAGAGCCACTTTGGTAACATGCTAAACAATTCCCTCTAAATGGTTTATATTTGTTGAATCTAGCATGTTTCTCTTGATGTCTTGCTACTAGCTTACATTGATATCCTTTAGTTGCTTTTATATAAATCAATGTGAGATATAATACTAGCATGCTTAGTTAATTTTCTTATTATTTCTTTTATCTAGCATGACTAGTTGCATAGCTTTAAATGATTAGTTCACACTATGTAGTTTATCACTCATTTTCTAGTAGTGTGACACATTTACATATGCATGCTCGCTATTCTTTGTCTTTATAAAGCATGCATATCACTCTAGTTCATTGGAGCTTGATTCTTGAATTTTGTTTTAAAGTTTGACTCTCCATTTTTAATGTTTTTGAGATAGTTACTTCTTGCCGATTTGTATTTAATTGGTTTTTGTGAATATATGTGTTTAGCACAAGCTTCTTATCACTTGACAAGTATACACTTATACTACTTTTTATCTTGTGCTTGCATAATACATTCATTATCGATTCTCATATTTTATTTTGATTATCCTCTTGAGAATCAATTATGTTCTTGCCTGATAAAGTCTATTTATACGTGCTTTTGAATTTGTGATAGTTTTTCAAACATTCATGATGGATACATGACTATATTCATTAATTCTTCATTTACATGTAGATCATGTATTTATTATATTGACATCTATTTTTGTATAAATATCTTTATGTGGGTATATGAGATAAGCTCAAGTTTCATATTATTTTGAAGAATATTTATTCATACTTGTGCTTACCTTATAATTTAGCTATTGATTCTTTTGACTAAATTTGTGTTATCTCCACTTGAATCAATTAGCTTAAAGTCTTCTTTTAATGATATCTTATTGGCTTTTTATTTGTTGACTTTATGGATACATGTCTTTCACTCTTATTTTGATCTTTTTTGCTTAACCAATTTTCAGCCAGATTCCAGTTCTGTCACCAGAATCCGGAATTCGGGCCGAACTCTGCCCTTACCAGAGTTCGGGCCGAATTCGGCCTGGTTGTTCCAGAACCGGAAACAACCTCAGCCGTTGATCAAATTTTAGATCCAATGGCCATTATTGATTCCAAATGTTGATATTTATTTATTCAAATGCCTTTAAGTTGGAATGTTGAAAGAAAATATTTATTAGTGTCTTGTTCATGACTTTTATGGAAGTTCTTTTAAGAATTGCTTGGTTTTGTGCTTTACCTTACTTGTTGCAATCATCATACTTATTTTGAATATGAATCTTCTATATATTTATTTTCATAAAGTGTATTATGAAAATATTTGTTTTGAAAATACTCTTAGCAAATTTTTATGATCATTCTTTGATTGTTATTTGGGTATTTACCTTTCTTATACTTAGAATTTTTGGATATTGATGGTGTTTGATGATACTGCGTATATTCTTTTAAATCTAAGTTCTTAAAAGTAAAGAACATTTTGGGAACAAGTCGAAAGGGTCCTTCTGTCCTACAGGTGTAAATAGCCTGAAGCGACACGGTGCACTAGCATTCGAACTACCGCTAGCTGGGAACCGGCCCCTACAGCTAACCCAAAGTGATCAATACTTTATAGACTGAAGATTTATTAAAGTCTATATGCAACCATTATCTAGTTCTGGATCCACCCCTAAGTTCCAGAATACTTCATCATATCAAGCCTTATATTTGAGCTATAAATATTTTATTATTATTGCCCAATGATGTTTTGTAGCACATGAGAATACATGTAATTGATATATCATACTTCTCATGTCCTTAGCTATTATGGGTTGATTTTCTACTTTGAGATTTTCTATTTCTAGAGAATACACTTTCATAATGGTTATAATTTTGCATTCTCTAGATCAATCTATTATTTCATTATCTTGGGTTAATCTCAATATTTGGCAAAGAGATTTGCTCTACTGTGTTTTCATGAACATCTCTTTTGTCTTTTACTTGATAAGAGTCTAATTCATTTGCTTGCTATCTTATACTCTTATCCTTGCTTAGCAAAGAGTATATAATCATTTTGATCATTCAAAATGTATTGCCCTTATGATGAACTCTATGCTTAAGCATGTGTTTTTTTTTTGGTGTTAGTGACTTAAGATTTAATGAGCACATTTATCATGTTAATGGCCTATCTCATTAATCTTAATTAGTTATGTAGCTAGCTTGCTTATTTGCGATATATTGTTAAGCTACATAATTTTTGTTCACTTTCACTCATCTAGCTATCTTCTTGAATTTCAATCTATATGTGATATGCTAGTTTACAAAAACAAAATTTATGAATGTTCTTGATGAGATTTGATTCTATTTTTAGATACATATGTTTGGTCTCTAAAATTAGCTTGACAAATTTTTTATTTTATCTTGTTTGTGATTCATCGCTTTAACTTCCTTCCATACTAGTCATTGGTAAGCATCTCTTAAATTTCTCTCAACTTTTGAGTCATGATTTTATCATATTATCATTACATTTCTTTGGAATAAATTTGCAATCATTTAAATAAGATTGACTCTTTTCTATATTTTCCATTGGTTTGTTTATATGGTTTTTAGATGGAATTTATGACGGATCATAATTATTTAATGGTTTACTTTATAAATGATCCTAATGATTGAGTAGTTCTATATTATCTAATTATGTGGTTATCAAGTTAATTTATTACTCTACTTTGACTACTCATGGATTATCACATATGCTCTTTGCTATTTGAACTTTATTGGTTTCTCATTTAGTATTAGCAAGGTTGGATTATTACCCGTTGATGGGTACATATGTGGTAAAACATGCATAGTCCTTGTAAAGCAATAAGTTGGTTGATCATTTCTTAATTAGATAATCATGGACATGATATTTGAGCTTTATTATTTTTGAGCTATATTTTGACTTTCCTCATGATTGATTTAATTGACTTTCTTCATGATTGATTTAATTGACTTTATTCATGATGACATTTTTCTTTAGTTTTATTTTTATCTTTTGAGCTATATTGTGATTCTCATCATGATTGTTTTTAATGGACCTTATTTCTTTTCATGATGATATTTTTCTAATATTATGATATTTTTCTAATGGTCTTTATTATTCTTTTTCATAATGATATTTTTCTAATGGTCCTTATTATTCCTTTTCATAATGATATTTTTCTAATGGACCTTATTTCTTTTCATGAAGATATTTTTCTAATGGACCTTACTATTCCTTTTCATTATGATCTTTTTCTAATGGTCCTTATTATTCATTTTCATAATGATATTTTTCTAATGGACCTTATCTCTTTTCATGATGATCTTCTTCTCAAAAGGTAACATGCACTGATCTATCATATTCCAATATGATATTCTTCTATATAGGTTAGTGTATGTCGTCTTTTGATTACATGTGCTAAATTGAAATATTCTTTTGATCTTTAGTAACTATTAGTGGATATATCTTTTTGACTAAAAATGATATTTTTCGTTCTATGATAATTTTATAGCCTTATATCATTTTTTTTGTCATAAGTTATCATTTTGTAGACGTTTTTATAGCATTGAGAAAGGGGGAGAAATCTATAGTTGATTTATCCCTATATCTTGAAGTTATCATTTTTTTTGCTATAAGTGCTTTGGAACTAGATACGCATATTTTAAGGGGGAGCAAATAAATTGGTTCAATTCATTTATACCCTTTAATATGTCGTATACGTAGTTCATTATTGATCCATTTTTTTTACTGATATTTTGTGAAAGATTTATGAGAGTTTATGCAATTGTTTTCATCATATTATCTCTCTCTTTTATATGAGTCATCTTATTTCATTTCGTATTTTATCTTGATGACGATTGTGCTTTCTTTGATTTGGTTTTCTTTGTATGCTTCATTTGGCTTTCCTTGTTGAGGACTTATCCAATATTCATGATTTTATCTATACTGGTAATAGTTTGAGGGGGAGCATTTAAGTCGATTGAATTTCTCCTTCTCAAATATTTTTCTCCTTTACCTTCATGTTTATTTTAAAGAGTATTCATAAAGCATGATATGGTAATTGAGTTCAAATGCATGAATTTTGGATAAGCAAATAGATTTGTAAATAATGAGATTATTTTATATCAATTGCCTTATTTTACATCGATCATTCGTTTACTTTGTTCCACAATTTATCGGTGGACAATTGTGCTATCATAGTTTTATTGATCAATGTTTCAAGTTTATTTATTTCAATTGCTATATTTTACATTGATCATTCCTTGATTTTGTTCCACTATTTATCTGTGGACAATTGTAACTATCATAGTTTCATTGATCAATGTTTCAAGTTTTCATATTTCAATTGATATCAAGTTTGTATATTTCAATTGGTATCTTTCTTCTTTGATATCTATAGTTTCATTGGTATCTTTCTTCTTTGATATCTATAGTTTCATTGGTATCTTTCTTCTTTGATATCTATTTTTTTGCAGTTATCTAATCCCTATGATTTTTGACTAAATTTTTTAATTCTCTTGCAAAACTAGAGAAATATTTCATATCATACTATGTTTTTGGATGTCTCTCTTGGATTTTATGTTGGTAAACTATCTATTGATTATGTTCAAATTCTTTTACCAACTATTTGTGTTTTGACAAGCTATTTTCTATTTGGCACTCTACATTGGGTATGTAGTTTCTATACTTGTCTTTACACACTTCTCCTATTGTTCCTCATTTAGTATATCTTGATCATGATTGTCTATGCCTTCCTCCTTTACTTATGCTTGAGTTTTGGTTTATCTCTTATTATGGGGGAGCTTATTTTTGATCATGTCAAAGGGGGAGAAATAAGTTTAAGTTAGCACACTATCTTCTCGTAGTATGTGTTTATTAGTGATATATGCATCTATCGTATCTGTCTTAAACTTAACCGATTTGCCATAATCAAAAAGGGGGAGATTGTTGGCCCAATGATTATATTTTGTTTTTGAATATGGCTAATCAGTTAAGTTTAACATAATGATGTCACTAATATTCATATACTCACTATCATGTTGCTACTTAAACTTAGCATTGTCCTAATTGTCCTATATTATATTGCTATGCTTGTATCGTACTGCAACATACTTTGTTGGCCTAACATGCTATCATGTTGTTACTTAAACTTAGCAATGTCCTAATTGTCCCATATTATATTGCTATGCTTGTATCGTACTGCAACATACTTTGTTGGCCTAACATGCTATCATGTTGTTACTTAAACTTAGCAATGTCCTAATTGTCCCATATTATATTGCTATGCTTGTATCGTACTGCAACATATTTTGCTGGCCTAACATGTATTTGTAGACATGCAGTAAGCATGATCAAACATGATTAAACAGGACATAGGCAATGAAGAATTAATGATGGAGCGAAGACGGCGTCATACAAAAAGATTTCTCCGAACCGCCTAGCGACCTATCCGGGGCCTCGCATCGGGGGTTCTGCTGCCCGGTCAGCGGACAGGGGTCGAGGGGGCAGCGCCCCCCGTCGGGGGTTCGGGGGCGAAGCCCCCGAAAGGTATTCAGATTTCCAGATCTGTTTATCTTCGGACGACTGCTGTCAAAGAAAAAGACGTCTTCAGTTCTGCTCAGATATCAGAAGAAAGGCTTCATAAAAAGGGCTCTTGGTTTTCCTAATTGTTCTAAGTCTGTAATCTTCAATTTATTGAGTCTAGGAGAATGTGTACGTTGAGTCGCACTGAGTCATCTCAACCCCTAGACATATCTCTCCAAGCTCTACCATTCAAACAGACCAATTCCTGAACCAAGCCCAAGCTCCACAAAGTCCAAAAGCCCAATGGACCAATTCTGTCTGCTGGAGACAGAGTTCGGGCCGAACTCTGCCTCCACACAGAGTTCGGGCCGAACTCTGTCCCCTGATTTCCAGCACCCTGATTTTTAGGGCCTGCTTGCTACCAGCTGTCCAACGGCCAAAAATTTGAATTATCCATACCGAATTCTGGCCGAATTCTGCTTGTCCCGAACCCTATAAATAGGCCTTGGTTTCTCTCATTTGAAATCATCCACTCTTCTATTCTTCTTCTCTTACATAGCCTATATAGTCAAGAGCCTTACTCTTCCAATCTACTAGCCACAAAACTTTCTAAGCCCCAAGGTACTCAAGTGCGATTCAGCTAGAAGTTTTTGTGCAAGAGTTGAAAAGAAAAGTCACTTGGACAATTCCAAGTCGCTTGGAAAATTCCAAGCAAATCGCCACTGCGATCCTCTGTAAGAAGTTGACGTGCTCTTCTGAAGAAAAGGCACGGGTTGTAAACTACTATTTCACAAATAGTGGATTTGAATCCTGAGCTAGAGTTCTCAGGCCTGGACTAGTCCTCCACGAGGGAAACCAGGTTAAAACTGCTTTGTTTGCGTATGCTCTTCTGATCTTTATTTACTTCCGCATTTCTCTCTGATTTATTTACTATCTTGATAGTTGTTTTGTGGAGGTGATATAGAGTTAATTTTTTATTTGGTGATTATTGACACAAACTCTATTCACCCCCCCTCTAGAGTTGCCTACACTTGTGTTTTCACTTATTATTTTAATTTATAATTCTTGTAGAGGACTTATTTTTATCCACCACACCGGGCCGAGCAGATTGAGAGGCAGTTTCCTGCCGTCGCCGCCAAGTTGATCCGTGATGCAATTGACGATCAGAAAGCTTGTCAGCACTCCGGAAAGCCGATTGCTGGTTGGATCACGTCTGACCAGTGGACCACGATGAGGGCTCGATTTGAGGAGCCCCGGTACAGAGAGCGGTCGGAGAAGGCAAAGGCGGCTTGGACGAGGGCCGAAAAGTGGTGTGGTGGATCGATTCCTATGACGGAGCATTTCCGTCGTCTGGTATGTAATTTATTGCAATATATAAGATTTTATTGATAGTAGGAGTATATAATTTTCTATTTTACTAAAGAATAAAATATAACAAACACGTAGGTACAGAGGGGTGAGGACGCAAATATGGTGACCGTCTTCCTGGCCACCCATCAGAAGGACGGGAAGCTCATCGACGACCGGGCTACTCAGAGCTATGTAAGTACTAATTTAGATTTTGTTAATTTTTAACACAACTTGAAGAATATATAGATAACCATATAGTTAATAATAATTAAATACTTTAGACGTTTATTAGGCTAATTTAGGTAAGTACTGATTTATAGAGATGCACAATGATTTCTAGGACGAGTTTTTTAGGCTACGTGAGCGTGCGAGTGCTAGTGCACCGGCAGAGGGAGGGGTTGGTACATCGCAGCCCTCTCCGCCTCAGTCGGAGGGCGAGCTCTGGAAGACCGCCGTTGGTGGTCTTCATAGAGGTACGTACTATGGTACGGGGTCCTACGACGAATTTGTTGCGACGCAGGCATCCAGGGCTCCCTCTGCCAGTACGCATTCACAGCCGTCACAGGCCGAGTCATCCCGAGTCAAGGGTACCATTGCCCGCCAGATTGCTGAGCTGTACGACGATATGCTGAGGAGGATTTCCAAGCAGCCATGTCTCAGGCACAAGGGGACGCTGCGTCGGTCACCGTACGCTTTGACGAGCTCGAGCGCACCGTGAGGGACGTATAGGGGACGCAGGAGTCCATTCACGACACCGTTACTAGGATAGCGGCTTGCATAGAGCAATACAGTGCCAGACTGCTAGCCCTAGAGGTGACGCGGACGCACCCATCTCCAGCAATTATACTGGCTCCTTCTCCAGCGATTACACTGCATCCCTCTATAGCGGTTACATTGCCTCCTCCTTCATCATCGTCGGTGGTTCTTACACCGGAGCAGTATGCTTACCTTCTTTCTAGGAGCGGTGATGCTCCTCCTGATCAGCCATAGTCGATATATATATATATATATTGTTGTGTGATGGCCCATTATTGGGTCTTTTATGTGTTTATATATACATTATTCTTATGTAGAGCATTATGTTTGACATTGTTGTTATAATTTTTCATATATCTGTGTTTATTGATGAGATTGTGTTTCAAACATGTTCGTGATTGTGTATCTGTGTTGTTTGATACTTTGTGTTCGTGATACACACCGTCGCTATTTGATACTTTGTGTTCGTGGTACACACCGTCGCTGTTTGATACGCATTTGTGTTCGTGATTGTGTATCTGTGTTGTTTGATACTTTGTGTATCTGCTGCAAATGTTGTAGGTGCTGCTGCAAATGCTGTAGGTTCTGCTGCAAATGCTATATTTTTTTAATTTTTTTTCAAAATTAGCGACGTTCAGCGACGTCCAACGACGAAAGTTAACATCGCTACGTAAGTATCGGAACGTCGCTAACTGTGATGAACACCGTCGCTGATCGTCACTAAACGTCGCTATATACGATGTCGCTAAACGTCGCTATGTGTCGGTACTATAACGAAGTCGAAATGTCACAGAACGTCGCCATTTGGCTCTCAAGCCAGGTCAGCATCGATGCATGTAAAGTCGCTAAACGTCGCTAGGTGACGTCGGTAACTGCAGTCGTTTTACGTCATTGGTAGTCCTTGAATTAGCGACATGGACGTGTCGCTAAGTGACGTCGCAATAGCGACATATTGCGACGTCGTATTGTTTAGCGACTAGGTTAATCGTGACTACGTCCAAACGTCGCTAAATACGTCGCTAATTGAAATTATCGACGTATTTTCCCTAGTTTACGACGTCCTACGGTGTCGCTGATTTGACAGATTTTAGTAGTAAGTGGCATGTGCGCCACGACATCTAACTGCTTCTGGATGATGATTTGATCAATTGGTGCCAAATCACAAATAGTGTCTGGCGTAATTTGATGATTAGCCCCCTACATAATGTATAATAATGACTATCTCGTATCAAATGATAAATAGTGCAAGGCAGCTGTCAATTATTATTACAAAATTTGACACAATCTTCTCGAGCGTTGCGTGCTTGGGATTTGAAAGGATTTTTCTCGACTGACACGTTGTCAGTCATTATGGTGAGTGCCTGAGCTTCTCGAGGAAGTCTGCCACGTGGGATTTCATGCCATTCTTTTGAGCATCATTTGACTCTGAGCGCCATTTGATTCTGAGTGCCACTTGTCCAGCGTAATCTGTTATTTGAAGCAATTTTAGCTTCTACAAGATCCCTTCAAAGTTTTCAAATTTGAAAATTTTCAAAATTTGAAATACTTTGAATAAGAAGCAACTTTACTTGTTTGGCGCACTACAGGAGCTTAACTAACCCTGAATTTCATGCGCAATTTGCGCAGCCGTTACACTTCGAGTTTGGCTATAAATATCTGAGAGGAGAGAGAAAAACTTTTGCTCAAAAATTTCTTCTTCCCGAGCTCTTCGTCTTCTTCTTCTCCACTTTTAAAAGTTTTCGATCATCCTCTGTAATGGCTCCAAAGAAGTCGACTGCTGACATGGGCAAGGGAGTCACCGGAGCTCCGTCGCGCACATCACGTTGAGGACACCACGGTACGCGCCACCGTCGGCGAGAGCCAAGGAGGCAAACCCAGCTTTTGAAGGTGATGATCGGAGAAGATGATAAACAGTATGCTTGGCGCCATTCGATGGTAGTGCCAAAAACCAGCGTCAACCATCTCTTTCAGAGTCCTGGTTGGCGCTGCACAATTTCACAAATAATTCCACCTCTTTCAGAGTGCTGGCCAAAGCATATTGCACACTCTTTGTCTGTACAATGTGCATTATGCTCGCACAAAAAAAATGCGCAAATTTTGAACTGTTATATGTGCAACTTAAAACACTGTCATATGCACAACTTGAAGAACTATCATATGCACAACTTGAAGAACTGTCATATGCGCAACTTGAAGAATTGTTACATTTCATGCCCAAATAACAATAAGATTGTCATAAGGCATAAGCCTAGGATGTTTATCATTCAGAAGTTGTTGCACTGTATGTGCATTTAGACTGTATGCGCAATTTAGTTTTTGCACGGTATGCACAATTTTTAGAGATTTGTCATATTTTGTAAAGACTAAGATCTTTTGCCTTCATGGTTTAACCTTCGCTTCTTTTCATGCAGTTGACCTTAGGGAAGACCCTAATGTAGAGATATTGGCTTCTGCTTTCCGAGTCTCAGAGCATCAATAAGATTTGTCTCATGTCCTCTTCCCTCAATATGACCTTCCAACTACTAGGAGAGCTTTACTAGAGTCCCAAGATAACAAGACTCTATTATGTCTGATGAATGGTGATCCCCTCATAAGTTTGGATTAGGTCCCCCACAAGAAACTAGCCTTCTTGTTTGGCGAAGCCTTTGAAAAGGACTCTCAGTCTAAGTCGAAGCGGGAGAAACGAGTATCAGAATGGAAATAGACTGATGTATCTCACTGATATGATGAAACATTTGTCTTTATCTCGTTATGCTCATGCTAGCTATCCTCGAAATATGGCATGGGAGCTAACTCATTTTCAACAGGTTAGAGTTGGAAGGATAGCCCGAGTAGGGCCTCAGAGGAAGGACATATTCTTAAGTTCATCATAGAAGTATAACACTCACTTGAGAGGCTAAGACCAAGTTATGTGCCATCTAAAGATTCGTCTCTGATGATTCCAGTCAAAATACCCTTCTTTGCAAACCTGTTTGCTAAAGCGGAAGGAAAGTATCCAGAGCAGAATATGCAGCTGACGGGTTTTATGAATCCAGATATCAAATGCTGGAACCGTCTTTCAGTTTAGGCCTTGAATAACTTTAGAGATAAGCTGCTTGAATTGGAGCCTTATGAACCTATCTGGACCACTTCCTGTGGCAACTACACCAACTCTAATTTGTTTTTAGCCTTGGTGGAATGGTATAACAACAAGATAGGCACTTTTGTGACTCCTCGAGGAGAGATAGGCTTCACCCTTCATGAAATGCAATACATCTCTCATCTGCCAATGGATGAAACCCCATATAAAGAATACGTGCCAACTAATGAGGAGCTGGATACCTTAGCCAAGAAAAACCCAGAAATAGTGGCAGTCATTAAAAAGTTATTATGTTATTTCATGATCTGCACTTATATATATATAAGAGCTAGGCAAAAGGGACGTGTTATCTGTCCAAATGGCTGGTGTATCTATTCTTCTGCCACGTTCAAGAAGTCAAGGTACAAGAGCACCTAGATTGTGAGCCTTAATTTTTCGAACCACTTAACCGCAGTACTATCAAGAGATTTATAGAAGAATCGAGGCATGTCGACACGAGCTGACGGAAGAATGGCATGAGTTTACCACTTGCACTCCCATCAAGACTTATATAAGACAAGGTGGTAGAAAGATGTCTTGAGAAGCTACTCTGGCAGGTTTTTTCTCCTTGTGGCTGCGATGTTTCGTGGTTCCCGGAGCCAGTACCGTTGACAGAATCCACCGAGGCCGACTATTCGCCACTGTGCGTTTAGTATTTCGTCACAAAATGGACATTCTCTCTACGATGACTTGCCGACTGAATGCAGGTCTTCGTTCCTTCATAAATGCCATGATGGTGGATCCCGGCACTCGAGACAAGTTTTCTCGTACTAAGATGGCTTATACTTATTTGTTCAGTTGGTTATTGCTGCACCATCCTATTCTAATGGATCCGGCTCTAGGTGTTGTAGAAGGGGATTTCCTCAGACGTTATGATACATCTCGATAGAAAGTGAATACCCTTACCGATTGCAGAAAGGCATTGAATATGGATTTTGAGTGGAGATTCTACTGCGTTCCTCCTCCTCCCGGATATGAGAATCTTCCTTCCCTGCTCATGGACCTAGAGCCTATGGCTACTCGTCCACCTTCGGCGGCTTTCATGTGGTTGAAGATGATCAGACCCTCTCACCTAGTATATCGGTTTGAGGATGAGTGCTTTGTGGAGCCATATCTGCCTAGCCGATTTCCTCGCCAATTTGGCTACGATCAAATGCACGTTGGAAATGCAACCACCTGCCTAAAATCTTCTGGCTATTTGATCGATGGTGCCAAAAGATGGAGGTATTATAGTGCAAGGGGCACTAAGGCTACATTCATAATGCCCTCTGCTACCTTTGAAGTGGGTCCACATATGTTATATACATACGCAAATTTCTATACCTCGGCCAATACCTTTTTCGAAGGCTTCTCCTTGTCTGATAGTTTTTTTTAGTGTCAGATGGTCACTGGCAGTGGCCAAGACTAATCTGGACTTTAGAGAAGCGGATGAAAATGTTTCAACTGATGAGCCTCTAGAAGCTACGCTTGTCGGCTTCCCTGATGAAGTGAATGATCCGCTGCATATCTCCCTTAAGAAGCGAAAAGAGAAATCTCCTGTAAAAGGAGCTAGCAAAAGACAGAACGCTGGTGAATCATCTACCCAGTCTGCCCCAGCTGAACCTCCTTTTCCCCCTAAGGCTTGGGAAAAAAGAAAGAAAGAAGCAATTATTATTACTGAACAACCCGCGGCGAGGACAAGATCTCAAATACGACAGATGGAATCAGCACTTTCTTCAGGGGGACATGAGCAACCCCTTCTTCAATCCCAAAATAAAGTAAACTTCCTACTGAAGGGACTAGTAGAGGGCCAGTTGTGTAGGATAAACCTTCCGAAACCGAAGGATCACCGGTAATGCCACTCAAGCGTAAGGTGTGGTAAAAATTAGTGGCATCCAAAAATGTGCAGCAAGAAACTGTAACCTCACCTACTCCATCAATGCCGAGGCAGTCTCTAGAATTGTTACTGCCATCGCAGGATCCACTGTCTCCAAAAGGTGATACTCTTACCCTTTCAGTCTAACAAGAGTTATTGGAAGTTAAACCATTGGGTTTTATATATTTGCAGAGCTCCCAACAACCAGTGTTCCAGCTCCAGCTACTGTAGCGGATACTCCTTTGGTTCCTATTTTGGAACTAGTATTCGTAAAGTTCACCATTCCTATGTCTACACTTGCTGCAGCAGGTGCGACATTGCCGTCCTTTACTGATGATGTTCCGGGGGTCACGGTTCCTGAAGAGACGTTGGCCTCAGAAAACATTGTTTCGGATGTCCTAGCTAGTAGTGTCAACGGATGCTTATCGGTACGGACAGGACAATATCTGTATCTGTACCTAAATTTTTTTTTAATATCCGAATACAATTCGATATCTGAACGGGTATCTCTTTTGCCACTTCAAATTCGTATCCATTTAGTTTAACGGATATCAGATAATATCTGATCCGATTAGCTACAAAAATTCGAATGCTATTATTTGAATATTCGAAATATTAAAAATTTAGCTATTATCCAAATATTCGAAAACCAAATTCAATTACTCTACATATTTGCGTCCTTTTTTCTTCTGTTGTAAATTGTAATTAATATATATTACTATTATGTATAAATTATATTATATCTGATTTATGTAAAAGTCAGTTGAGAATAAAATTCTTTAATCTTTTCTGTTGATTAATATATATATTACATATACATTATACTATAATATATATATATATATATATATATATATATATATATATATATATATATATATTTGGGAAACTCAACCAATATTATTGAAAAGGAACAGAGCAACAGTACAGCCCGGGTCCCACGCAGACCCGGGTTCAAAATTCGAACAGAAAAAGACAACGGACAAAACGCTGGAGGCGGGAGGAGCCCACGTGGGGGGGGGGCACGTGGGACTGGGGCGGGGCCCGAGGGGCCCTGGTCCAATCTCGGGGCCCGAGGAGACCACGCCATGGCGCAAGGCCCGAAGGTGGCGGGGGGCCCGAGTGGGCTCGGGCCACGGCGTCGGGGGTAGGCTCAGACCCGCCGAGAGGGGAAGCCGTAGCTGGCGCAGCTGCGGGGAGCCAGAGGAGGGAGCGGGGGCTCCAGCGAGGGGTCCGGCCGGGCAGGCGCAGGAGAGTCCTCGCGTCGACTGGGAGGGGGGCTCGACGCAGAGGAAGCAGAGGGGGTGGGGCGCGTCCCGAGGGGGCTCGGGAATCCTCCCGCGCTGCCACCGAAGGGGGGAGGAAACGACGCCGGGGGAGGCGACATGAGGGCGACTACACGATGGGGAGCCCCGACGGAGGACGGACCGGAGGAACAAGGGGAGGGGGACTCGACCCCGGAGGAACGGCTCGACCACGATGGGGGGGAGCCAGAGGAGGAAGAGGGGGCTCGACCTCGCCGAGGAGGGAGCCAGCGCCGGGGGCTCGACCTCGGAGGAGGTAGCTGAGGGGTCGCGCTCCGCCGAAGGAGCAGAGGGATCCGGAGGAGGGCTGGACCTCGGCAGAGGGAGCGGAGGGAGGGCTGCGCTCCACCGGACGAGCAACGGAAGGGGGGGTCGACTCCGGAGGAGGGGGTTCGACCTCGAGGGAGGGAGCCGGAGGAGGGTGCTCGACCTCGGCGGAGGGCGCGAAGGGGGGGCTGCGCGAGCCCGGAGAGGGAGGGGGCTGGGGGAAGCCAACGAACCCCAGGCCAGGCGGAGGAGGAGGGGGCGCCCATACACCCCCCCGAGCGGTCAGCGGAGGAAGGGGAAGGGGGGGTGCTCCGGCGGAGGGAAGCTCTACTCCAGGGAGGAGGAGCCCGGAGAGGGAGGGGGCTGGAGGGAGCCGACGAACCCCAGGCCAGGCGGAGGAGGAGGGGGGGCGCCCATACATCCCCGCAAGCGGTCAGCGGAGGAAAGGGAAGGGGGGGGTGCTCCGGCGGAGGGAAGCTCTACTCCAGGGAGGAGGAGCCCAGAGAGGGAGGGGGCTGGGGGGAGCCGACAAACCCCAGGCCAGGCGGAGGAGGAGGGGGGGGGGGGGCGCCCATACACCCCCCCGAGCGGTCAGCGGAGGAAGGGGAAGGGGGGTCAATATATATATATATATATATATATATATATATATATATATATATAATTTCGGATATCTGAATCCGATATTCGAATCTGATATCCGAAATTTGCAGTTTAAAGTCGGATCGGATATTAACGGATACGAATACCTTAATATCCGAATCTGCATCCAAAAAAAAAGATAATATACAAAAAAAATTTGGATATCTGAATCCGATATCCGAAATTTTGGAAAATATTTGAATGTTTGGATACAGAATCGAATCGGATTCGAATTTTCGACTATCCATTGACAGGTCTAGTCCTAGCTCCTCTAACTGTTCAAACTTCTGTATTCTTTCGAGAAGATGAAGAGCTGATAGAAGCACTACATGGCAGTGATTTTGGTGATAAGCTGATTGAAGAAGATCCCATAGATTCTGCTTCTTGTAGAAGTATGGAAAAGAACTAGAAAAGCCCATACGGTTCAAAACAGAAGAAGCCCATGCAGCTCAAAACAGAAGAAGCCCATGCGGCTCAAAACAGAAGGAGCCTCATGCGGCTCAGGAATCTATCAAAGCCTCATGCGGCTCAGAAACTCTTCAATAGCCTCATACGGCTAAGGCAAAAATCACGTGACCCTATGTAGCTTGCCTTTACAGCTGGCCATAAAGTGATTGCTTCCATTAAATGCTCTGACATATAGTGATAACTCTGATATTAAAGCTGAAATGATGAACTTCGACATGACGATGGATTCCTCGAGAAACGAAGAAAATCTCCTCTGTAGCTGGCACGATCCACCAAATACAAAGCTCCCTATACGGCTGCCACCACCCAATGCGGCTGATACTCGCATGCAGCTCGGAGCGTAAAGACCCTCGTCATGCGGCTAAAATTATGAACAGTCACCCTATGTGGCCGCTGTTTTCATGCAGCTCGGATCATGGGGATCATCTCCATGCGGCTCAAATATTGAGAGGCCACGCCCATGCAGTCTTGACACGTGGCTAGTCCTATGCGGCTCAATTGGAAACCACCCCCACGTGGCTCAAATTTCGGAGGCTACACCTATACGGCTGCCACCTTCATGCAGTTCAAAACCTAAGAAGCTACCCTCATGCGGCTGTGGCTCATGGTTATGACACGTGGTAGAAGATCAGTTTCCCACGTGGCACTAAATCAATCAAGAGTTATCAAATCCCAACAACCAGATTTAGTGCAATCATCATAATTACCCGAATCAAAACAAATTTATGGCAATCACATGGATTAAACATGTGGCAGGAGATCCGAGCTTCCTAAGATTCATGACAATCAATATTTATTGCCCATACGGATTCTACACAATCAGCATTAATTGTCCAGATTTGTTGTAATCAAGATTAGTGGTCCAGATTAATTGTCCACAAAATAGGATCAAGGAAAATGGCAATTAAGTCCCCAAGCCGTTGACTTTTTTAAGGTGATCATTGCAAACCATAATGATGATACCCCACTCCTATAAATAGCAATGTGCCATTCCCTTGTAAAAAGATCGGATCCAGAGAAACAAAAATATATAGCAAGGTGTCATTCCCTTGCAAAAGAGATCCTATCCCCTCGGCTGGACACACAGAGAGACAAAGGCACGCACAGAAGAGTCTTCCCATCTTGAGAGCAGTTCTTCACCGGAGCCAAGGCTACGTCTGATCGTCCAAGGAGTAAGGCAGAGCGGTCGTCGCTTTCCCGAGCCTCTACCGTGACCCCCCAGAATCAAAACTAAACAATCGTGCTTAGATTGTTGTACCTAGGTTTTCGTCCCTAGGCTTTCTTTCTACAAGCGAGTTTGTATTGTGAAGTAAAAGTTTAGTCCTCCCATATAATTGTTCTGTTCTTTTATAATCAATGGCAAACACGTTGGCGACTCTGCTTGGGACTAACTTCTCCACGACTGAGGAGTTGGTGACGCAATTAGACGCAGCCAAACTTGGCTCCACTCAACAAATGCTGGTCGTCCGGTTCGACCAACAGGCGTTTGAAGAAATGCTCTCCGACGGAAGCGCTGGCCCGGTCCAGCGGCGAGCCCGTACAAAGAAGGCCCGTAGGGAGTGAAGATCCAAAAATTTTGCTCCTCCCTAAGCCCTCGAAGAAGTACTCTCTATTGCTCGAGACAACGGAGAAGTCTTGCTTGCGGCCCCACTTCAGACCGTAGAGGACTCTGCTGTCCCCAAGTCTGGCAGAAGAAAACACTATGATGCCGGACTTGTAGGGGCAAAAAGGAACTCTGTGCGATCCAAGTCGTATAAGGGCGCCAGCCGCCATGGAGGCTCATGCGGTCGAAACTGTCAACCGCATGAAGAAAACTCGTATGGCCACACAAGTCAGCCGCATGCAGAAAACCTATGCAGCCAAAATTTCCAGCTGCATGCAGACAGCCTGTACGGTCATGACATCTAGCAGCATACAGAAAGTTCATGCGGCCACAAAGGATAGCCGCATGCCGACAGCCTGTACGGCCATGATATCTAGTCGCATACAGAAAGGTCATGCGGCCACACATACCATCCGCATGCAGACAGCCTGCACGGCAACCGATCCCAGCCGTATACCATCTATCCCATACGGCTCGTGGTCAGTCTTTGACCGCCTCTCATATGGTCCTGACCATGAAGGCTCTTTGAAGCATATGCCAGACTCTGTTGTGACCAGCTTGGACTCTTCCTAGTACGCACTCTCAAGTGCTAGGAGGAAGAAGTATCGGGCAACGCGGGCTCGACGAGCTCAGTCGGCTGTCCCGACTTCTGACTACCAGGGCGTCCCGATGACTATTACTCGGGCCCCTGATGGGAAGTTGTACGGAAGTACCCGTGTCCAGCCCCCGGCGGCCAACAAACGGGATAGTTATCAAGAATCTCCTAACAAGGATCAGGGGCGAGTACTCACGCTACCGCCATAGCAGGGAGCAGGCAGGAGGCCAACGTACTCATCAGCCCACAAAGCAGGTGACTCGCGCAACGTGATTCTTCACAAGCGCAGGAAAAGAGACGAAGATTTGACGTGCAAAGAGTCCTGTCAAGGACATCAATGCACCCAAGTCATAGTCAACTGCTGCTGCAATAAGGCAGCAGCACAAAAAGTCCGGTGGTCCGTCTTCCAAAGGCTGCAACACCTAAGCTCAGAAGACGAGGAGCTTCTCGTCGTCTCTTGCAATTCTGTTCTGAAGATTCCTGGCAGAGGAAGAGGGAAGAAAACAAATGTCTCCAGCCCAAAAATTTCAACAGACGTAACCAAGAAAAGTTCTTCTAAACGGCTGTCTACCACCGTTGCAGAAGGAGTTTACCAAGGTACCTGCTCAAAGACGAAATCTGCCATACTGGAAGATTTGTCCACATCTATGGAAGACACTAGAGCCGGGGGTAGCATTCCTCTAAATATCCATAATAACCCGGTGTTCCAAGAAGATAGTCCGGGGGAAATGGTTCACCCAACAGATGCAGCAGATCCCGACGTCCCCGAGGACGTCCACAATTCCCAAGACGAGGCAAGCTCTGAAGCTGGGGGTACCACTCTTTCCGAGTCAGAACCAGAGGAGAGCATTCCCACATACCCGGACGACTTCTCTGTACAAGGGTATGACTCAGAGGGCACGTCCTCTACCGTTCCTTCCATCTCTCCTCATGTGAGGACGGTGTTCATGACAGACAGCAACCAAGAAGGTTCCAGTGATCGCCAACGCATCGACACTCTGGAGGCCATACTACATGCTTTGGTCAAGTCTGTGGATGAGATCAAAGCAGCCCTTCCAACTCTGCAAGGAAGAACACCTGGCCAAACAAGCTTGGATCCCGCGGTCAATGCGGACTCGAACTCTGCTGCACCAAACCCAGGCGATAGTCCTTCTGAAATATCGGCTCCTATCACTGCAGACGAGGCCAGGAAGGCAAGAAGAGAGGTCCAGGAGCTCCGGGCCATGTTCTATGCCCGAGAAAACTGCCAAGACCTCAGGATACGACAACCGTACCCCGCTGCGTGGAGAGATGTTCCCTTTCCACCAAAATATAAACCATTCCACATCAATCCATATGATGGGAAGACATCTGCAAGCAGGTACATCACCTACTTCGAATTTACAACCGACCATCTGCCTCATGACGACGACATCCTTACGCGGTTGTTCATCGGAGCCTTGGAAGGGGTCGCCTTCGACTAGTACCGCAACTTGCCGGACAATTGCATCCACTCCTTCACCGGATTCAAACGCATGTTCCTAGAGAGGTTCTATGAACTAGGACAAGACATGACAATGTCCACTCTCATAGACGTTGTTCAGGGAGAAAATGAGCTAACAAGAAATTATATTGAGCGGTTTCGCCAAACCGTGATGAAGCTGCCTTCTGGCAACCCTGATTCCTCCTTGATTAAAATTTTCCAAAAGAGACTGCTTCCCACAATCAGCCTCTGGATGGGCGAAAGTCAATTCAAGGATTGGAAGACGTTTATCATAAGTGCCACTAGCGCAGAAGACAAGGTAAAGAAAGCCCGCCAACTGGGATTGCACATCTCGGAAGGGGAAGACAAGGGCAAACGCCCTAACGTCAACAACAACAACGGTGGTAATTCCTCCAGCAACCGAGACAACAAGGGCAAGCAGGCTATGGTGACTGACAAAGCCCCAAAGCCCAAATCAACGCCGACAGAAAAACAGTGGCCTCAGATGACCTACTCCTTCGAGGATGGCCATGTTAAACCCATCTTAGACATGCTCATCCAAGGAGGACGAATTCAGCTCCCTCCTCCCAGGCGTGAGCCTCGTCCTGCAGATATGGAGAGCCCCAAGTACTGCCATTACCATCGCTATGTTCACCATGCTACACAAGACTGCTATCAGCTGAAGCGATACATCCAATATCTCATCGATTCTAAGGCCCTGGCCATTAATTTCGAAGTGGTGACCGTAGCAGCCAACATGGTGTCAGTACAATTCTGTAACTTCCCTCCGACAAGGACTCAAGACGGAGTAGTACCTGTCCTCCGAGCAAGGATGGAGGTCAGTAACCTTCCACCTCCCCGAGACCAAGCTGCTGGTCTAGTACCTCTTACCACATCACGAGGGGAGATCATGTGGGTCCATCCGGACTTGGTACCTGAGGTGACTCAGTCCGCGTCTCCCTCCACCAGCAAGAAGAAGAATAAAAAGTCAAATCATGTCGCACGATCTCGACAGAGGTCGAAGAAGCTACTACTGTTGTTACCTGCTCCGGCGTACAAACCTAACGTCCACCGGGTAACTCGGCTGAAGATCAGCAGCCGACAGCTGCTGATGCTCCAGGACCTCTGCAGCCTTCGACGACCGACAAGCCTAGGCCGAAGGAGACTCGCTTCGACAAACCACTCCGAAGAGAGACGCCTCATGGGCTAAAGAGGCCATACAACATTGACATCCTGGCACAATTGGCCAATACACCGGCCAAATTATCGCTATATGAGCTCCTGAGACTCTCCAAGGATGTCCGTATCGCACTAAGCGAAGCACTCCAGAATGCCGACGCATACCTGGCTCAGTCCAATCTCACTGGGGAGGACTCGTCGACAGACCTCCAGGATAGCGCTTGCACTGGGTCAATGCCAAACATTACCTTCACTCCGCAGGATATGCTTATCAAAACAAACCTGCACGATCACCCTCTGTATTATACTAGGTACATTGGCGATATCAAGGTCGATCGGATGCATATTGACCCTGGGTCCTCCATAAGCATCATCCCGAAGAGCCTACTACACCATCTGCGCATCCCGATGCATCGTCTGACGCTGACAAGCACCGCCATCAACGGTTTCAATTCAGGCAGGAGCTACCCGATCAGGAATATTCGCCTAAAATGCCAAATCGACGACCTTCAGTCGGAAGTGACCTGTTATGTAATAGATGCGGACACCTCCTACAATATTCTCCTGGGACGTCCTTGGATATACAAATATATGATCGTGCCCTCCATACTATACCAGTGCTTCAAGTACGTCGATAAATATGGCTTCGTAAGAACAGAATTTGTCGACATCGATCCCTTCAAAGGGGTCGAATCATACTACTCAGACTCATGCTTGTACGAAAAGTCGAAAAAGCATTTTGCCGAAGGAGATATTCAAGCTCAAACTGAGACAGTAACCGAATCAGAAGAACCTCCGACGATCCACCTCCAAGCCCGCAAGCCTGGCATAACTGCGCCCCTTACAGCCACTCTGCATAAGGACGCAGTTAGCCTCTCTGCACAGGAGGAACAGATGATAATCCGACTACCAAGTTCTTGCCAAGTGCCAAGACCCACGACAGAGCCACTGATAATCAGGCTGTCTAAAGCTAGCCGACCACAAGCAGAGGAGCTCAATCCCTCTGTCAAACCGATGACAATTTGTCTTCCCAGAACGAATCGACAACCGAGCACTAAGCCAGGGACTACTAGCCAGCCAATAACTCCCTGTCCAGCATCGAGCACCAAACTGGGGGTAGCTAGTATGCCAACAACTCCACGTTCTGCTCCACCTATGGAGCCCATGATAATCAAGTTGCCCAAGTCATCCTTCCAGTCTGCATTTACACAGGGGTGGCTGAAGAAGAGTCAGAGCTGGCCAAGTATGTGGCTGCTTACACTGATGTTCCATCCACAGAGGATGTAATCCCACTAGAAAAGATACCTTATTTCATCAATAAAGGGCTATCTTTGAATTACCTCGAGCTTAATAAGCTTTGTACAATGTATGCTATGGAACACGGTATAGGCGTTCACCTGCAAACACAAGTGACAAATGTCCACACCGCAAACCAACTTACCCCAGTGGAAGATGCTTACCGTATAATCGAGGGAGGGGATCACCCAATCATCTTCGGCTAGAAGAATGATCCACAGCCCTTCAAGATAGAAGAAGTTGAGCTCGAACCCGACACCGAGAGATTGCCCCTTTATCTGTATAGTCCCAAATCCAAGTACCTTGTGCAAAAACAAGGGTATGATCTGAAAACTACACCAGGCTTGAAATACGGCACTGGACGACGATTACCCTTACAATCGTCGATCCCGGCTGGAAAACCACGAGACTGCTATAACAAAACCAGATGTGGGCTAGGTTATGTCACACCCGCGACGACACCTGAAAGCTCAGACAAAGAATGCGACTGGCACTTACACTCAACCGGATCACCCACTTTCGATTCAGATATCAGCATCGGGGACATGCTCAGGCAAGTCTGGTCCGTCAATATGGTACTTGCCGATGACTACGAAGAAGATAAAGACATTCCCAAACTTCTTGAGCTAGAGCCATGGGCACAACAGCTAGATACACAGTGGGAGAAGCGATTCGAACAAAGAGAGCCTTCCACCGAGGATGAGATTGTACAAGGCGATCTAGGTGATGAATCCTCTCCAAAGCCCATCTTCGTCAGTAAGAATCTGACCGACGAAGAGCGAGAATCACTACTACAACTCGTCAGAGAATATATCGACGTGTTTGCCTGGAGCTACGAAAATATGTCGGGACTGAACCCCGAGATTGTACTTCACAAACTCAACATCCGTCCAGACGCAAAACCAGTCAAGCAACAGCAACGTCGGTTCCATCATGATGTCATGAATGCTATGTTAGCCAGCGGCTTCATCCGCGAGGAACAGCATCCTGACTGGGTCGCCAACATAGTTCCAGTCCTCAAGAAGAATGGAAATATTCGAATCTGTATCGACTTTCGTAATATGAATGAGGCGTGTCCTATGGATGAGTTCCCTCTCCCTATCACAGACATCATGATCGATAACACCTGAGGCTTTGAGCGTATGTCATTCATGGATGGTTTCTAGGGGTACAACCAGATCAAGATGTTCCCTGACGACAAAAAGCATACATCATTCCGAACACCAATTGGCACATTCTGCTACACAGTCATTCCTTTCGGTTTAAAGAATGCTGGCGCCACCTATCAAAGAGATATGAGCATCATCTTTAGATACCACTTCTGCAAAATAGTGGAATTCTACGTTGACGACATCGCTGTCAAAAGTCGCTCTAAGGAAGATCATCTGCATGATCTAAGGACAGTGTTCAACCTGATACGAGCGCACAATTTGAAAATGAATCCCACAAAATCCTTCTTGGGCGTATCCAGCAGGAAGTTCTTAGGTTTCATCATTACCTCCCACGGTATCCACGTAGACCCTGAGAAGACGAAGGCAATCATGGAGATGGGTCCCCTGAGAAATCTCCGTGAACTTCGAGGCCTTCAAGGGAGGCTAGCCTATATCAGGAGGTTTATCTCCAACCTCTCCGGACGATGTCAGCCATTCACCCACCTCATGAAGAAGGGCGTTTCATTCGTATGGGATAAAGAATGCCAGTGCGCCTTCGACAGCATCAAAGAATATCTTATGAACCCTCCCGTTCTGGTAGCCCCGATTGTTGGAAGACCATTCTTGCTCTATGTACGAGCGATGGAACATTCTTTCGGTGCTCTGCTAGCGCAAAACAATGATGCAGGCCACGAACAGGCTATATATTACCTCAGCCGAATGATGATGGGGCCGGAACATCGATACACTACCGTAGAGAAAGAGTGCCTAGCTCTGGTTTCGCCATTCAGAAGATGCAACACTACGTCACAGGACAAACCATCTATGTCATATCAAGAGTCAACCCCCTCAGGGTCCTCATGACTAAGCCAAATGCACTCAGCTCTCGCCTCGCTACCTGGGCGATATTACTTTCCCTCTACCACATGATCTTCGTCCCACAAAAGGCTGTTAAAGGTCAAGCTCTGGCAGACTTTTTAGTAGCTCATCCAGGTTCGGAGTCAACCAAAATAGACGAAAAGATGCCAGACGAGGTCGCTAATTCAAATATGGCCTCCCATGGTACCATATGGCAAATGTTCTTCGACGGCGCTTCTAGAACTGGGCCCAAGGGCAACATTGTCGCTGGAGTCGGAATAGTGCTGATTTCTCCTACCGGGTTGGTGATTAATCGAGCTTATTACCTCATGGAGCCCTATTCAAACAACATGGCGGAGTACAACACTTTGGTCATTGGCCTCCGACTTGCAAAAGAGCTGGAGGTAGAGTACCTTGAAATATACGACGACTCACAGCTAATCGTCAATCAGATCCGGGACTCATACGAAGTTTGCCATGAAGATATGATCCCCTATCACCAAATAGCAGTTGACATCATTTCGTCCCTGGAGGGGTTCTTCATAGAGCACGTACCCAGGCTCCAGAACATTGAAGCCGATGCCCTAGCAGGCCTAGTCGCTTCCTTAGCAGTTCCAAATTATGCTCACCACTTGATTGACATCATAGGCCATGAGTTGGTCTGTCCCAGGATTAATGTTCAGTATGCCGAGAGCTACTCTGCCCTGACAGTCGACGAAGCACCAGACTGGAGACAACCGTTCGTTGACTTCGTAGTCTACGACATCTTGCCGGAGAATCTGAAGGAATCCACTTCTATTAGAAGACGTTCCCTCAAATTCTTCTACGATACAGAGACAAAAATGCTATATCGGCGATCATACGATGGATTACTGTTTTGATGCCTGTCAAATACAGATGCCAAAGAAGCCGAGCGTGAAGCTCACGATGGTATCTGTGGGGCCCATCAGCCTGGCCCAAAACTACAAGATCGCCTTCGCCGAATGGGTTACTACTGGCCCACAACGGTTGCAGACGCAATAGACTATGCACAAAAATACAAAGCCTGTCAAGTCCACGCAGATTTCATCCACCAGCCATCCGAGTTTCTACACCCGACGGTGGCATCCTGGCCCTTCGAAGCATGGGGAATGGACGTCATCGGTCCGATCACTCCGTCTTCGTCCCGAGGACATCGCTTCATACTCGCTATCACATATTACGTTTCCAAATGGGCGGAGGCTGTTCCGCTTGCAGAAGTAAAAACTTCAACCATGATCAGCTTCCTCAAGCATCACGTCATCTATCGCTTTGGACTGCCCCGAAGGATCATCCATGATAATGGTCCGCAGTTCGTAAGCCACACCTTCTATCAGTTTTGCGACAAGTACTGCATCCAGAATATTGCTTTGACACCATACAACCCAGCAACTAATGGTCTGGCTGAAGCATTCAACAAAACTATTATCAAGCTTCTCAAGAAGTTCGTGTCATCAAACAAACGCGACTGGAATGAAAAGCTCGGTGAATGATTATGGGCGTACCGTACCACAGTACGAACCGCTACCGGGAACACACCATTCTCTCTAGTATACGGAAGTGAGGCAATTCTTCCACTGGAGACTCAAATCCCCTCACTCTGCGTTCCTCTCACATACAGATTGACGACGGATGATAATCACCATCGCAGACTACAAGAATTAGAGGCTCTAAATGAGAAGCGCCTACTAGCTCAACAACGAATCGAGCTATACTAGACACGTGTCTCCGGAGCCTTCAACAAGAAGGTTAAAATCAGAACATTCCAAGTGGACGACCTCGTTCTGGCAGTTCGGAGGCCGATGGTTATGATTAACAAAACTGTCGACAAGTTCCAGCCAAAGTGGGAAGGCCCGTTCATCATTGATGCTGTATTCTCCAATGGAGCTTACCGCCTCACAAAACAAAACGGAGACTTGCTCATGTTGCCTATCAACGACAAGTTCCTAAAGAAGTATTACGTCTGAAACGACATCCTCCAGGGTAATGAGTTATGTACTCTCTCGTACCGTTGAACTCACATCCCGACTACAAATCTTCCAGAATGACGAGTCATGTACTCTCTCGTACCGCTGAACTTACATCCCTACTACAAATCTTCCAGAATGACGAGTCATGTACTCTTTCGTACCACTGAACTCACATGCCGACTCCAACTCTTCCAGATTATCGAGTTATGTACCCGCAGGTACCGCTGAACTTACACTCTGGTCACTACAGATAAATCTATATCACCTCTCCTAGGTAGTAAGTTATGTATGATCATACCTCTGAACTTTCCTCCTAAAAGAGCTTCCTCCTTATGATCTAATACCCGCACTTTCAGTGCACAAAAAGGGTAACAGATCCACAAATTCTCCGAAACAACCACGTCGATGCTACCTCTGAGTTGTTTCACTTCCACCAAAAACAAACCGTCCCCTCATATAGAACTTCCATGTCGATGCTACCTCTGAGTCGTTCTATGTACCCCTTCATGGAGCCCACTCCTGCCATGTCCTCATTACCTCTGAGTGGGAAGGCTCCATCGAAGAAACCTTCGTATTTACCATGTCCTCATTACCTCTGAGTAAGTATATCGGTTCCCTCCCAACTTATTATCCGTATCCAGAATCAGGGTATGCTAAGGATAATAGGTCCACAAAAGGTCTCTCATTGGGGCAACTACTACAAAACAAAAAATAGAGCAAATGTATTTCGGTCATTCAAACGCGGTTACATTCACATGACTACATCTCATGAGCAAGTCAGAAAAGTCCTCTATCGTTTCATTCAGACCAAAAAGAAAAAGATTATATTGATGTCCAAAAGAAGCAAAACATAAACTGCAGCTAAAGAGAGACAGAAATATCAAGACAAAAGACGGACATTTGTGAGAGCCCACGAATCCTAGTTACGGGGGCGCATATACCAATCCCTCAACCATTTTGCATATGAAGGATGTACTTGAGCAAAATCCTCGTCCGGAGTAGGAAGGTCAGAACTCCTAGTACTACCGCCGTCAGACTGGGGCTCCTTCTTTACAGCAATGGGCGCCAGCTCTCCTTTCTCCGTTGTTGGTATTACCTCATCCTTAATGAGCGATAACTCTTGCTCGAGAGGAGGCAGCAGCTCTTCCTTCACAAGGATCTCAGCCTTCGGTGGGGATGCTGCAAGAATTAAAAATAAAAAAGAAACAAAGTTAAATGGTCGGAGCCTTATGCGGCCCAATCCAGACAAACTCATGCGGCCCTGTTTGAGAGGTCTTCATGCGGCTCGATTCAGAGGGACTCATGCGGCTCTGTTCGAAGGGTCATCATGCGGTCCAGTTTGTGAAGCATCTAGGCGGCCACTGGACAACTCCCATGCAGCTCAGATATAGGATATACCCCATGCGGCTCGGACATGGGACGCACATGTGGCCCATACAAATTGAACAGATCCGACGAAAATAAGGAACGCATTAAAAGCTTATGCATAAAGCATGCAACAGAGCCGTCTTTGTTTCAAAAGATACGATCTGCCCCAAATCCTTACCAGCAATAGGGGGATGAACGTCGGGGTAGACTTCAGGCGCTGGGGCTGACGAAAAAGCCACACCCTTTTCCTTCGCCGCGGCTGTGGAAGCTTTGGGGGCCATTGGTGATGATGATCGGAGAAAGAAGAACAACAGCTTAGGGCAAGAGAAGAGGAAGACAAAAGAAGACAAAGAAGTTTCTCTATCCTAACAGCACCCTATTTATAGGCAGACATAGGAAGGGGGCACGTGGACCGATAAATCGCTTCGGGTCGTGTACTGCAGGCAAAACCGACTCCTCAGATTTTGCCCCCTCTCTCATAAAAAAGATTCATCCAGGATATAAAATCCAAATATTTAATGAGCCAACTTTTGGGATTCTCCCAAAAGATGGCTCTAAAAAACGAATTAAGGGCAATTAATGAGACGCACGTGAGGCAGGGAGCCCATGCGGCTAGGGAGTCTATGCGGACAGACAAGCCATGCGGCCAAGAACATCCTATGCGGCCAGCGGAGCTCATATAGCCATGCTTCTTATTCAAAGTATTCCAATTTTTTAAATTAAAAACATTGAAGTGGGTCTTGTAGAAGCATGAAAAAGAACTAGAAAAGCCCATGCGGTTCAAAATAGAAGAAGCCTATGCGGCTCAAAATAGACGAAGCCCATGCGGCTCAAAACAGAAGAAGCCCATGCAGCTCAAAATAGAAGGAGCCTTATGCGGCTCAGGAATCTATCAGAGCCTCATGCGGCTCAGAAACCCTTCAATAGCCTCATGCGGCTCAGGCAAAAATCATGTGACCCTATGCAGCTTGCCTTTACAGATGGCCATAAAGTGACTGCTCCTATTAAATGCTCTGACATAAAGTGATAACTCTGACATTAAAGCTGAAATGATGAACTTTGACATGACGCCGTATTCCTCGAGAAACGAAGAAAATCTCCTCTGAAGCTGGCACGATCCACCAAATACAAAGCTCCCTATGCGGCTGCCACCACCCCACGCGGCTGATGCTCGCATGCGGCTCGGAACGTGAAGACCCTTGTCATGCGGCTCAAATTATGAACAGTCACCCTATGCGGCCGCTGTTCTCAAACGGCTCGGATCATGGGGATCATCTCCATGTGGCTCAAATATTGAGAGGCCACGCCCATACAGCCTTGACACGTGGCTAGTCCTATGCGGCTCAATTAGAAACCACCCCCATGAGGCTCAGATTTCGGAGGCTACACCTATACGGCTGCCACCTTCATGCAGTTCAAAACCTAAGAAGCTACCCTCATGCGGCTGTGGCTCGCGGTTATGACACGTGGCAGAAGATCAGTTTCCTATGTGGCACTAAATCAATCAAGAGTTATCAAATCCCAACAACCAGATTTAGTACAATCATCATAATTACCCAAATCAAAACAGATTTATGGCAATCACATGGATTAAACACGTGGCAGGAGATCCGAGCTTCCCAAGATTCATAACAATCAACATTGATTACCCATACGGATTCTACACAATCAGCATTAATTGTCCAGATTTGTTGCAATCAAGATTAGTGGTCCAGATTAATTGTCCACAAAATAGTATCAAGGAAAATAGCAATTAAGTCCCCAAGTCGCCAACTTTTTTAGGGTGATCATTACAAACCCTAATGATGACACCCCACTCCTATAAATAGCAAGGTGCCATTCCCTTATAAAAAGATCGGATCCAGATAAACAAAAAAATATAGCAAGGTGCCATTCCCTTGCAAAAGAGATCCTATCCACCCGGCTGGACACACAGAGAGACAAAGGCGCGCACAGAAGAGTCTTTCCATCTTGAGAGCAGTTCTTCACCGGAGCCAAGGCTACGTCTGATCGTCCAAGGAGTAAGGCAGAGCGGCCGTCGCTTTATCGAGCCTCTACCGTCACTCCCAGAATCAAAACTAAATAATCGTGCTTAGATTGCTGTACCTAGGTTTTCGTCCCTAGGCTTTCTTTGTACGAGCGAGTTTGTATTGTGAAGTAAAAGTCTAGTCCTTCCATATAATTGTTCTGTTCTTTTATAATCAATGGCAAACACTTCTAATCTTGATAAAGCTGAAATAAGCCAAGATCTAATAGAGACCCATAAAGATCAAGACTTGACGACCAAGGATAACCCGATCGTCGGTGGGAATGAAGAGCACCCTGTTGAAGACGAGGGTCATTAAATCCCTAAAGATGCTAATCAGAATCTCAATAAACTGCAAGGTAACGATAATTTTGATATTGATATTGAGGGCGTCGAAAGCCCAGATGATGAAAATGATAATGAAGGCCTTGCTGAAGGTCTTGAAGACATTGGGGGTGACGAGAACCCTGATGACGATAAAGAAGGTGATGAAGACCTGGCTAAAGGTCTTAAGGATGCTGGGCATGATGATGATATTAAGGGTGATGAAAACCCTAATAAGGAGGATGATGAAGACCTAACGAAAGGTCTCAAAGAAGCTGGGGGTGATAAAAATCCCGATGTGAATATGGAGGGAATTCAAACCCCTAGTGAACAAGTTATTGAGACAGAAGGGGTAGAAGTGGTAGCCCCAGGAAGCTAGGCTGAGTCGGGGGCTGGAAGCAATCGTTTTATATCAGAAGGCTCCGAAGCAGGAAGCAGCCAAGCGGCTGTGTCTGAGACTACCATGGGAAGGCTTATTACATAATGAGATACCGTCCCTCGTGAGATTTCGTATACGCCGTCGTGTCCAGGTAAATTTTTGATCCTGCCTTTCTTTGCTCTTTATTTGATGTTGAATGATATTTTAATTTTTGAATTGTAGCTGAGCATGTGGGGACAATCACTGAAGTCCCATTAACTTCTACATCTTTCAGCCTCGGCTCCACTATGGCTCCTCTGGATGTTGGAACTCATGCTATGGAGGGAAGATCCTCAAGAGTACCTGTATCATAATCTTCTGGTGTACAAGCTACTGCTCATATATCTTCTACAGAAGGAGGAGCTCATGTTGAAGCGGCGACACCTGGTATATCGGCGATGGCCAATAGTTACGTCGAAACATATACGAGTGCCTTCTTCACTTCCTTAAGCACTCTGGTTCAAATGGCCATGGAGAAGCAGCATCCTTATGATTTAGTAAGGAGAACTTCTTCTTTTGCAATTGAAGCCATACACGTTCTCGGTGATATTGAAAGAGTCAACTTCCTAGAGCATATCTTGAATGAGATTGAAGAACCTATCAAATCTTATCTAGATCTGCAAGAGGCAATATACAAAAATAGGTAGATGTAGAATGTGAAGCCATATCTGATGAATATAAAGAGCAACAAGTAGCTCTAAACAATTCGGTAGTTGCCTTTACAATACAATCTGTAGAGATGGAGTCAAGTATTGTCGAGATTACTTCTTCCCTTGAGCTTTACAGGACAAAAGCGGCATAAAGTGAAAAGAAGCAATCGAGGGTCAGGCTTGCCTTCAAGAGCTTGAGGCTGAAATGGCCAGACTTTATTTGTCGATCACGGAAGGTAGGAAATGTCAGAAAGAAGCGCTTGAATTATCTCAAATTACCTCGAGTCGTTTAGATGATCTAATCAGGCAAAGAAATAAATTTATTCAAGTGCAGGGTGCAGAGATAGAATGTCAGGTCACATCAATACAAAATTTGCAGCCAGAGTTTAGTAGAGACTTGGCCGGGATAAGAGTGATTTCCACCAGGGCGGAGCGAGCTGAGTCTTTGAAGAAGCTGATTACTGATCTTAGCACCCAGCCTTCAAATTGAAGTAATCTGAATGTAATAACTTTTTATTTTAAACTCTTTTTGATGAATGTAATAGAATTTTTGTGTTTGCATGCTATTACATGGAATGAAAAACTGATGATCGTTTGTGGCTCTATTACTTATTATATATCTATTTGAGACACAAGTAATAGATAGAAGTAAGAAAATATGTTCAGAGGTACTGGACGTGACATATCTCTTAAAAATAACAATATTTATTATATCTGTTCAGAGGTAATGTGGACATGACAGAATATAATTTTAAAATATTATCATTTTCGGGATGACATTATCAGAGGTAATGTGGACGTGACAAGTCATTGGTGTAGATAACATAATTCAGAGGTAATATGGACGTGAATTCGTATATCTGTTGATTATCCTTGTGTCAATTGGAACATAATAATAGGATATCTCTTAAAATAGCTGGGTTTCAAAAGATGATGTTTGCAATAATGTAGTAGATGTATGGGTTAATCCGTTGAGGATGTACCATAAGATATGGGTAGACTCCACTGGAGATTTCTTTAAGGACTTATTATCTGTAATTTTGTTTATGGATGAGTAAATAAAAGATAATAATTTAAAGATTTGAGGTATGTATAATATTTGTCAAAAAATATAGTACACACTTTCAAACATGATACTTCTTCGGGAATTTGCCATTAATAGGCATCATAGCAATTTGACCGTCCATCCCAGATAGCTGATAAGCTCCGTTTGAGAAAACTTTGCTTACAACATAGGGACCTTCCTACTTTGGTTTGAACTTGCCCTTGCTCATGTGTGTCATAGTCATAGGACATCTGACAGTAAGGACCAGCTCACCTTTTTAAAATGCTCGTACTTTGACTTTACGGTTGAAGGCTTTTGAGATACGAGCTTGATATAGCTCGATGTATTGTTGAGCTAGTAGCTGCTTCTCGTCAAGTGCTTCAAGCTCCTAAAGTCAAAAACGATCATTGTTTTCTATTGTGAGTTCATTAGCAATAGCCATTCTCAGTGACAAAATTTGAATTTCCAGTGGTAGGATAGCCTCGTATCCGTACACTAGAGAGAAAGGTGTGCAGCCAATCGGAGTACATATGGTAGTACTGTAGGTCCATAAACATTCTTCAAGTTTTTTACTCCAGTTTTATTTATTGGTAGAGACAAACTTCTTGAGAAGCTTGATAATTGTTATATTGAATACCTCAGCTAAACCGTTAGCTGTAGGATTATAAGCCGTCAAAGCAACATTGGTTCGATTGACATTATAGAATCGAGTAAATTTTTGACTAACGAATTGAGGTCCGTTGTCATGGATGATTTGTCGAGGTACACCGAATCGATAGATTACAAGATGTTTGATGAAGTTGATGACACTGCTTGTCTTGACTTCTGCTAAGGGTATAGCTTTTGTCCATTTTAAGAAGTAATTGGTTATAGCTAAGATAAATCGATGTCCTCGAGATGATGGCGGATTAATAGGACCAATGACATCTATGCCCCCAAGCTTCAAAGGGCCAGGATGCTACAATAGGATGCAGGAATTCTGATGGTTGATGGATAAAATCAGCATAAATCTGACATGCTCGACATTTTCTTGCATATTCAATCACCTCTGTCACCTTGGTGGGCCAGTAATATCCCATACATCGGAGTCGATCCTGTAGCTTAGGACCAGGCTGATATGCACCACAGACACCATCGTGAGCTTCACGTAGTATATGCTTTGCTTCATCTCTCGTAAGACAACGTAGGAGCATACTGTCAAATGATCGTCGGTAGAGTGTTTTGGAGATGTGATTGTAATAGAATCGAAGCGGCCGCCGACTAATTGTTATTATTTGTTTGGGATCTCCAGGTAAGATGTCATGTACCACGAAGTCAATGAAAGGAGCCCTCCAATCGTCGCTAGTAGTGTAGACTCGACTAAACTATTGGATTCAAGATGCAGATTATTCTCGATGTAGAATAATTATGTATTAGTGATGACATTCAGCTATTGTCTTTTTACAGGAATCGCTAATACTGTAACTAGATTAACAAGTGCATCAGCTTCTGTGTTACATGCTCGACGTACATATTTAATGAAGAAACCTTTGAATGATGAGGCCAATTTGACTGCTGCTTCCTGTTATGGAATGAGATCTTGATGCTGAACTTCCTACGTGCCCCTAATATAGTTGACAATAAGTTTAAAGTCTCTGTATACTTCAAGAAACTCGATATTCAATTATTTAGATAATTAGAGACCGATCAATAGAGCATTGTATTCAGCAATATTGTTGGAACATGGCTCATCCAAGGAATAGGCTCTTTTAATAGCTAGCCCTTCTAGTGACACAAGGACGATCCTAACTCCAGCGACAATGATACCATTGGATCCAATTATGGATGCACCATCAAAGAATAGACGCTGAGCAAGTATTCCTTCTGAAGTCATATTAGATTCCAAAGTTTCATCATAAATTTTATCGTAATTAAAGTCTCAGGAATTGGATGAGAAGCCAAGAAGTCGGCTAGGGCTTGACCTTAACAAACTTTTATGGGACACATACCATATCATATTATGCAAGTAGTATCGCCCATATAGCATGTCTGGAATTGAGTGTACTGGCTTCTTCATCAAAACCCGCCAAGAATTGACTCTGGAGATGTTACGATCCGTACCCTAGAGTTAGGGCACGAGAACGTAACAACGCCCAGCCTACGCCGCAGTGTCAACGGTAGAACGCTGTCCTAGGTCTCAATGCATCTAACAGTATAAGACTAAACAGTTTATACTTCCTGAATGGGGGTGACATAGCAGAATGTAAACTCAATCACATCTAAGGTAGCGCATAAAGGAAGATAGATAAAACATGAAATTGAAAAGAGATACAACAGATAGAAGTCTAAGTGTCTAAGATACAAACTCAGAATACATCTCAAAACTCAAATACAGTAATCCATAAATACAACTCAAGATGACTGAAAATAAACTATAAGCAAAAACCCTAGCTATCTATGCAACCTCTACTGTCTCCTCTAGGCTAGCAGGTAACCTCTAGGCTATCTGTAAAATTTATCAACAGGTCCAGTCATGTCACCCTCATTTCCCGTATTTCTTGTATTTCGTATTTATACTCGTATCTGGATTTTGGCATGTATTTTTATTTTTTCTTAACTTGTAGAATTTCGGTATTTCTCGTATTTCGGATTTTGACATGGCTCGATTTTATTTGGATTGGTTTGGTTTGGGTTGGTTTAATATGTATTGGAACACCTTAACCTATGCTCCACCCTCAACACACCACATCCCACCCTCTTTAAAACTCCACCAACTTTTTCTCTCCTCATAAACCTCCATTAATTTCTTCTTCTCCTTCCTCTACACCACTCTCTTCTCCTTCCTCTCCACAACACCAACCCATAGGCAAGTGCACCTTGCCACCACATGTAAACCCTATTTTATTTGTCTATTTGCTAGATTAGGACATGGTGATCAACATTAGAACTTGGTATTTTGTGATTTAGAATCTCCATTGTTTTAGATCTAAGTTTTCCCTATTTTCGGTTTTGTATGGTTTTGATCTATTTAGGTTGGATTTTTATGGGTTTTGATGTTTTCATGTGGAAGAGAGTTTAATTCCACCCTGGTTGGAAATTTAGAAATCCGAATTTGGAGTTCGGATGGCCAAGTTGTGATGCTTTGAAGTTTTGGGAGCCATGAGAGCTTCTTCTCAGCTATGAAGAAGAAGATCCTTTCCCCAGCGTGCGTGTTTTTATGCATACGCAGCTCCCTGCGTGCATGTTTTTACGCGTACGCAGCTCCCTGCATGCGTGCTTTTGTGCGTACGTAGCTCTCCTGCGTGCGTGCTTTTGTGCGTACGCAGCTCTCTTGCGTGCGTGACTTTTCGCGTACGCAGCTCTCTTGCGTGCGTATCTTTTCGCGTACGCAGCTCTCTTGCGTGCGTGACTTTTTGCGTATGCAGCTCTCCTGCGTGCGTGACTTTTTGCGTACAAAGCTCTCCTGCGTGCGTGACTTTTTGCGTACGTAGCTCTCCTGCGTGCGTGACTTTTTGCTTACGCTGCTGTCCTGCGTGCGTGACTTTTTGCGTACGCAGCTCTCCTGCGTGTGTGTGTTTTCACGTATGTAGCTCTCTTGCGTACGTGACTTTTTGCGTACGCAGCTCTCCTGCGTGCGTGTCTTTTCGCGTACGCAGCTCTCCTGCGTGCGTGTCTTGTGCGTACGCTGCACCCTGAACCCCTTGCTTAACCCATTGGCTTTTGGAGTTTTGGTCTTATTTCTTTAAGCTTGGCTCTTTTATAGCCCTGTATATTGATATTTTATTAGATATTTTACGCCCATTTTATATCCTTACGCCTTTTGTCATGAACTTGATTTTACTTAATATGTTTTGAATGACTATTGTACATGGCATGGTATGGCAATGAACTAGCATAACACGACAGTGACCCGTAGTGGTGCACTCCTGACATGACCAACCTGACTTGATAGTGGCCCGTCGTGGCGCACTCCTGACAAGTACCCTGACATGATTTATCTTGATAACTTAATGCTGTTGCGACGACTAACTTAACTTGACTTGCCTTGACACCGTGGGTAGTTCTTTCTTGCTTGCTTGTTAAATCCACTTGTCCTGTCTTGCATCATGTCTAGGATGGGACCCCTGAGTACCACGGTCAGGGGTACCTATCAAAATGAATTAAGGTTAATAACTAGAATATTACAGTAGCCATGAAGAGATGACACAGCTACAGGCAATCCCGTTACCTGGGCGCTCTTGGGATTTGTAGCCTGCCGACAAGTAGGGCACATTTCCAGCATACTGTCAGGTGTTGCACCTTCTAAGTCACCTAAGGGTACATGCGTTTCCTGGACGATGTACCCACCTGAATTCAACCCCTAATTTTCGACCTGGATAACCTGGATGGTCTGCAGGGCTTGTGGCTGTGGAACAATCTCACTGCATCTTGTTAGTAATTAGGCCTGTGATAACCCTAGTTAGTTAAAGTAGTAAGCCGTAGTATCTGCTTGGCCGTGATTGATTGAATGAGGTATAACCTGTTTAGCCATGTCTTGATCCAGTACAAGATTGCTCCCTGTTTTGATTTCTTGTATTATTACCTTGTCGATAAATGGTGGGAAATCAAGTTCTGTTTAGATGAAGGGTTACAACCCCGGTCCTTGTTTGGTTTACGGGTTGTAACCTGGCTATCGGAATAGTTCCATGGTTATCTCGTCGTATATCATCCTGACACGTTTTCATAAATTCTAGTTTTAATATTAAATTTTCTTGTGCTAATTGCTGGCTTTTGTTCTTATTTCGTGGCCCCCTTGTGGCACTTGCTCTTTCTGGGGTTGACCCAGCTGGTTTTGTGTGGCCAGATTTCGGAGCAGCTCCCGAGGATCTTCCGAACCTCCAGCCCGATGGTGGCGACTAGAAGGAACCCGGGCTACGAGTGGGTTTTCTATTTTGTTTCACTCACTCTATTGTAAAGTTATTCTTTTGAGGCGTTTAGCCGACGAGCACCTGTTAGCTCGATGCACTTTACTTACTGTCTGCCTACGGGCTGTAAACATGATTAACAAATCCTAGGGTTGATCATGTACGACCAAACTCTTGCTAGTCCTAACATTTTGTAATGACTAGCTTCATGATCAGCTGAATATGTGATATTTGGGATGCCTTATTATTGTATATTTAATGATCATACATCTTGCGACCTGACTTACTTGCTTGTGATTGAGACATTAGGCTTGTTCATGACCATAAGAGACTGTTGGCTTGTAGTAAACCCTCATATATCTAGACAGCCATGACCGTATATCGAGGTGGTTTCCATTTTAATATACGTAGCTGGCTATGTCTGCCCCCGCTCTCCAGTATTCTGGTTCTGGGGCGTGACAAGTCAGGACTGGAGCGAGCACAATACATCTCAACAAATTATGGCAGGTTAGAAAAATATAATCATGCAGTAAATTAAGATACAAGATCTGAAAGAAATACAGTATGTAAACAGAGAGAGAGAACTGTAATAGAAATATCTACTATAAGTAGAGGACTAACAGTGACTAGTGAATCAGAGTACAAGCTAGACATGTGAACAGGTAGTGGTGATTCATGAGAGATGGTTCAAGATTATATTATTTGGAATATTCACATGCTATTTCTACTCCCCCTTACCCCCAATCAATACACAAGGATCCAACCAGGTTATGTTATGATTCCATGTAAAGGCCCACAAGGGGTGATACATGGATAGCCCATAAATGGGTGATTCTGGGAATGCCCACAATGGGGTGATTCTGGGAAGACTTTGTGATCATGAGAGTACATGTCACAAGTGATCGAAGAACCGTGAAGCATAGTGATACACCATGTAAGTGAAACGCACAGAACATGTAGTATACGATGCTCCCTGAGGGGATAACATCTTAAGAAAGGATCCATATAGTACTAATCCGTGTTACCAACATGACAGCATCAAGTATAGTAATCTAAAGCAGGAAAATAATTCTAACAGGATATAAAATGATCAGAGAATGTACTCGCCTGATATCTGAATGTCCAAGGTAAAGATACTGTCCGAGGAGAGGTGTCTGGCTCCTAATTAGAACAGCACAAGTCACAACATGTCCAGAAGGGTAATATAAAGCACTACAATGCATTCTACATGAATCTAGGTCAAACTAGGCCAAAGTCAACCCTTGGTCAACTCTGGTCAACTGCACTAGTCAAACTAGGTCAAACTAGGTCATGTCCTAACCCAGCAAGTCTTACTAGGCCTAACCAAGACTATCCTAGCAAGCACACATCAATACAAGGCTATACAAGCCAACATACACCCAACTCTATATAGCATGCAATTATTCAATACTCAAATAGGCAAGAATTCACATTGGATATACAATAGGTAATCTATTACTTTAAGCTATTTATGTCTACACATATATACACATGTATATATTGGTATTCAACATTAGGTCTATAATCATGGCATTTCAAATGGTTATATAAACTTATATATTACAACACAATATGCTAACATATATATAATATACATACATAGCTAAGTTAACTATATTCATAAATACTTATTTAAGAGGCTATATGTGTGTATGTGAACATGGCAAAGGGGCAAGTGAGGGTTAAATGGGCATACATAGTGTATACATATCAAAGAGTGTCAAAGTGTAAGTGAACAATGTGTCAAGTGTAATAGTGTCAACATAGTGTAAGGGGGTACATGAGGTAATATAGGATTTGTGTTAACATAGAATATTACATCTCATTAACTTGTATATTGCATATATTACATCTATTATTACATTACATTCATGCTTGCATTCATTCATCATTCATTTATTCTCTTGCACCACTATATGCACCATACATTACATACTATGAAACCTACATATTCATTACAAGCCATACTTATACATGCTTATATTAGATAGGATACTTACACCTCATACATCATTTATTTAAACATTTACTCATGCTTGCATTCTCTATTTAATTACATAATATATATACATTAACATGGGTTAAAATAAAATAGAATATTATATTACATACAAGGGTGCACAAAATGCATATGCCGAATAGTAACTCCTACTAATAATCAATACTGTACCATCTCAATATGAATTAAAATCTAGGATTAAAGTATGTTATATATCTATGTGTTAGCTTTCCGAAACTTCAAACGGATCGCGTTTTCGTTTCCGGAAACTCCCGAAATCGCGAAAACATCGAGAACGCGTTTGTCTTTCGTACAGCTGACACTCAAATAATTCTCCAGAAAGTTACAGAAAGAATTAGGCCTATTAATACATGTTTTTGGAAAGCTAACTTCAATACGCTTCTTTTAAAAAAACGGAAGATTAAACTGAACTTTGAGCTAGAAGTTATGACATTTCTAAGTTAGGGCTGAAATTAAAAACGTGGATAAAAATCATGACGGATTTGGGTAGTTTGAGACAAAAGAACACAAGTATATAACATAATATATCAAGAACTCACTCTCTACACTAATATATATATATGAGACACTATAGAACACATCTCCAATACAAAAATATGAGATTAAACATGAAATAATTCATTCATACATAACAACAACACATAGTGTGTCCAAATTTGGGATTTTTCCACATGGACACAACCACAACACAAAGGACACTCCTATGACCTCCAAATGGACACGAAATGGACACAAATGGAGATACAACCATGGGGGTCATTCCTATGGGTTCAAAATAGACCTATATGTATGAGGAAATAAAAAGGAGAAGGGATTTATACCTCCCGGTAGATCGAATCGAAGAAAAGCCTTCCAGGAGCGACACCGACACGTAAAGATTCCAAAAGGACACGAACGAGCTCCGAATCCTCCCAAACTTGGGTAGCTTCCTCCTTGGCTAGAATGGAGAAGGAAAGAAGAAGATTTGGTGGCAAAATGGAAGGATTTGGTTGAGAAATTGCTAGGGATTGCTCTCTAGGAATTTAGGGAAGAACAAGAGAGAGAGAGTGTGGATGAGAATAATGAAATGAACTTGAGCCTATCCTCTCCCAAAGTGGCCAGCCATATGGGGCTATTTGTCCTATTATGGTAAGGTCCAAAATGCCTCCACTAACCTATTCTATGAGTATTAGGAAAAGGCTAATTAGTTGGGGCTAAATTAGTCATTCTAAAGTCTCTAATCACACTAACCTTATCCATAATAATTAGTCTATCCTCTAACTAAAATATTTCTATCATGTGGACTAAAATTAATATCATGTGGGCCATGCCTAACTAGTGTGTGGGTACCATTAGAGTCAAACTACCCCCGGGTCCCCGTTTCAAGTCGGATTGAGTTGAAATTCGAACCCGACTCAAATAACCCCAAAACAATATCATAAATAATAAAATAATATCAAAATAATTCAAAGAGGTCAAATGCAAAAATATCCTTAGGCAAAAATGACATTAAAATATCATAATCACATGGTTAGACTCTAGGTCAAACAGTCTCTAGGGTTTCACTAGCAAAACGTCAAAACCACAAGTCATTGATTTAAATAATTTTAAAATAATTTTAAAATCACCAAAAAATCATATCATGAATTAAATATCATTATTAAAATAATTATAAACACGAAATTTCAAAATTATCCTTATTTGGAAAACTGGGTGCTACAACTCTACCCACCTTAGAAAAATTTTGTCCTCGAAATTTAAGATCGATAGTACTCCTTCTAGAGCCTCTAACCTACACAATATCTAAGGTAACACTTCCTAATACTGGAATAATAAACGAACATATAAATAGTGTCAATCTAGGAATACCTCCAACACTGCTCTGCTGTACTGCGGTAATGGAACTTCAATAAAATATGGACTGGAACCTATATCCAAGGGACTGGACCTATTTTAAAGTGGTCTTAACTAAGGATGAAAAGGAACTGATCATAGGCTATAGGTATGCTCAAACTATTATCTTCCTATTAACCATCTATTAATACATTCTATTACCATAGGAACAATGCATTACTAAGACATATAGGCCCCTATCTCTCATAACACATTTATACTCACCAAAAGACTAGTACATCCTATCAAGGCTGATACTATAATCTCTTATAAATCTCATAAGCTACATATTTAGAGACACACATCCCCACATCAAGGACTAACCTATATATATCTGCAACTGATACTAATTGGGTGACGTCCCAATTTCCCAACAATCAAGGTCTAATTTTTTTTTTATCTAAATCATGCAATTTGAAGGAATAGTATACAAGGCCAGGGCATACCGTAGCAGTTGGAAGTCTCACCTAGGTGCACTGGTCATTCTAGGTCAAAACAGTACTACGATATCAACACACACACAATCTAGGGTGTCCTAATTGGGAAGGTAAGGGAACAACAATCATCAAGGTTGTAGGGCTGTCTACCATCCTATATAAAAATTGGTCATTAACAAGCAACTAAGAAATTATTAAAAGGTTACTATTCCATAAAATGGCAAAAATTGAAAATTTAGGCACAACAAATCACAAATAGATTTTTGTCTTGACACGATCTAAGTTGATCAATTTCGGGATAAAACGAGATTTGGACAAGAAGGGAAATCAATGAAATCAAAGTATGAGCACGAGCATCCAATGATGGAGGTTCAGGTCATGATTAAATTTAATTCGACTGAGTACGAATACGAGGTTCATAGGCGATAAAAAGATTTCAAGAAGAATTGTCAAGGCTGTCGCAAATGAGACTCTAGGGTCAAGTTTAACTATGTCTCCATTCTCGTAGATTGATACATGAAAAAGCAAACCAAAGTGCAATAGGTTGATCACATGACCATTCCCTCCCTCATTTCGTTCGCCGTCTTAGTCAAAAGGTCAGAATTGTTGACTGAACACCGAAAGGCCGAAGACCGTGAAAGTCAATTGGAGACGGATGTTGGCCCATGAAGGCCCTTGTCCGAAGTCGTCCCTTTAGACCATCATGTACCGGTTCTGATTAGACAATATGTTAGTGGGTGGCCACCCAATAAAATATGTCATGACCAAGCTAAAAAATAGATAAGCTTATAAAACTAAGGCTAATTTAGCAGCACAAGATATAAGGGTGGTAATGATGAAAGGAATTACATAGTCCAAGTTTCTTAACCAACGGGTCAAGTAATCAGATAAGGTACAAGGTTAAGCATCTAAGGAAATAAGCAGAACACCATCACATGTCGGGTCGAAAGAATTGAGTCAAGGTTGGATTTCTAATTGAAATAAGAAGAAATTTAGTATAATGGTAGAGGTTATAGTTTAGCCAGTTGACCAGAAAATCATATCAAAAAAATAGAGTACAAGAAGACGGGTTTTAGTGGGACATGATATACCTACACGAAGGTGAGCTCGTCTAGGTCTTGCATATAAGATTTGTTGGAAGGTAACAGCTAGTATTACATTTCGAATATCAAAGTCACGATAAGGAACGTCAAGGATCTCAATTAGAAAGTGAGAGTTCAAGAGGTGGTAATTAATGCACAAAATAATGAAGATCGAGTTAGTCATCTGCTTCTGATACTCTTAAGTTCATCTGGTCATAACTTGCCAATCATATCTTTACCTCACCAGTCTCCATATGAAAATTTAACTTTTACTTAAACCCTTACCATGACTACCGTAGTCAATTTCCAATTTTTAAATATCACTCTTGAAGCACAGCCCTCACATTTAGGAATCAACATTAACCACTTATTTAAATTTCCAAGTTCTTTCACCTTGTCTTAAATTTGACCCAAAATCTCTAAATCCCGTTTACGAATTCCTTGAACTTGTTCAAATTGTTCTCCTCGTATTATTTAATTTAAATCTCTAGGCCTTACAAAACTTATCTTCCATCATAAAATTAACTTCCGTATTTTCTTCGACATACACCCTTGAATATTATTCTCCTAAAAATATTTCACAACAATCTCTAAACTTCCATAACTTTGTGTTCTCTCTATCCCTAGTCATTTCCTCGCAATATTTTGTTTAATATCCTTATTAAACACAATTAACTTCTCTTTTCCATCACTAACCTTCTACATAGCCTCAGAGTAAAAGTTTTCCCCAGAATCAATAACCAAGATTTTTTAAGTTCTCAAAACTAGGTTGACCTCTGATATCCTCATTAGTTTTGAATACACCTATAAACTATCTCATAACCCCAAAATTTCTCTAAATATAATTATTTCCAGATTGGCAGTATACATCTCTTTATTCTATTCGAGACCTTTCCACATTTCTATCTCAAGTTTCCATATGGAACACTCCACATTTGATTTCCTTTAGATCATCATAAAATAACCAGTTACGTCTTCTCTGAGCTACATAATTTACGTCACTTCCTTAGCCTTCCCTATACAAAAGATACGAAGATTCAAGGGTTTTGAAGTACATCTGGTAGGGACGACAAAATATGGGTAATTAATGTAATGAGACAGAGTTTAAGATAAGGGGTAAATAAGAATGTAAGGGAATAATTGCGAGAAAGAATAATGAAGATATGTTCCTTCTCATCGGTTCAAACGAAAGGAACCCATCAAGCTTAAATTCAATAGCAAGGAATGAGGGTGAATCCAAACAAGAGGAAAGGAAATTCCAATTGAAGTTCAAAATGAGTTTCTCAGGGGTTGTCCCAGAAATCTCTCAAAGAATCCTAAGTGTGATTGAGTACCTTGGATTTGAAAATATTAATCTAAATACAAAATTAAATCAACAACTACAAAATTTTATCAAAATTATCAACTAATACCAGGATTCAAAGTTCTACAATGAATCCACAAAATCAAATTCAAATCAAGGAAAAAAGGTGAATCAAAACAAGGAAAAGGAGTTTAAATCGGAATTCAAAATGAGATTCTCAAGGGTCATCCCAGGAATCTCTCAAGGAATCCTAACAGTGATTGAGTATCCTCTCATCCTAACACCTTAATTTATATATCCTATAGCAGGCTCGTAGTAGTACAACTAAGTCGTTGCGCTACTACGAAATCACACTAATGTGAATCTCGACCTGCATGGGCCACCACTAAAAACGTGTCACGACCCGCACCCTAGAGTTAGGGCACGAAAACGTAACAACGTCCATCCTACGCCGCAGTATCGGCGGTAGAACGCTGTCCTAGGTCTCAATGCATCTAACAGTATAAGACTAAACAGTTTATACTCCCTGAATGGGGATGACATAGCAGAATGTAAACTCAATCACATCTAAGGTAGAGCATAAAAGAAGATAGATAAAACATGAAATTGAAAAGAGATACAACAGATAGAAGTCTAAGTGTCTAAGATACAAACTCAGAATACATCTTAAAACTCAAATACAGTAATCCATAAATACAACTCAAGATAACTGAAAATAAACTATAAGCAAAAACCCTAGCTATCTATGCAACCTCTACTGTCTCCTCTAGGCTACCAGGCAACCTCCAGGCTATCTGTAAAATTTATCAACAGGTCCAGTCAGGACTGGAGCGAGCACAATACATCTCAACAGATCATGGCAGGTTAGAAAAATATAATCATGCAGTAAATGAAGATACAGGATCTGAAAGAAATACAGTATGTAAACAGAGAGAGAGAACTGTAATAGAAATATCTACTATAAGTAGAGGACTAACATTGACTAGTGAATCAGAGTACAAGCTAGACATGTGAACAGGTAGAGGTGATTCATGAGAGGTGGTTCAAGATTATATTATTTGGAATTATTCACATGCTATTTCTACTCCCCAGTACCCCCAATCAATACACAAGAATCCAACCAGGTTATGTTATGATTCCATACAAAGGCCCACAAGGGGTGATACATGGATAGCCCATAAATGGGTGATTCTGGGAATGCCCACATTGGGGTGATTCTGGGAAGACTCTGTGATCATGAGAGTACATGTTACAAGTGATCGAAGAACCGTGAAGCATAGTGATACACCATGTAAGTGAAATGCACAGAACATGTAGTATACGATGCTCCCTGAGAGGATAACATCTCAAAAAAGGATCCATATAGTACTAATCCGTGTTACCAACGTGATAGCATCAAGTATAGTAATTTAAAGCAGGAAAATAATTCTAACAGGATATGAAATGATCAGAGAATGTACTCGTCTGATATCTGAATGTCCAAGGTAAAAATACTGTCCGAGGAGAGGTGTCTGGCTCCTAATTAGAACATCACAAGTCACAACATGTCCAGAAGGGTAATATAAAGCACTACAATGCATTCTACATGAATCTAGGTCAAACTAGGCCAAAGTCAACCCTTGGTCAACTCTGGTCAACTGTACTAGTCAAACTAGGTCATGTCCTAACCCAGCAAGTCTTACTAGGCCTAACCAAGACTATCCTAGCAAGCACACATCAATACAAGGCTATACAAGCCAACATACACCCAACTCTATATAGCATGTAATTATTCAATACTCAAATAGGCAAGAATTCACATTGGATATACACTAGGTAATCTATTACTTTAAGCTATATATGTCTACACATATATACACATGCATATATTGGTATTCAACATTAGGTCTATAATCATGGCATTTCAAATAGTTATCTAAACTTATATATTACAACACAATATGCTAACATATATATAATATACATACATAGCTAAGTTAACTATTTTCATAAATACTTATTTAAGAGGCTATGTGTGTGTATGTGAACATGGCAAAGGGGCAAGTGAGGGTTAAATGGGCATACATAGTGTATACATATCAAAGAGTGTCAAAGTGTAAATGAACAATGTGGTCAAGTGTGATAGTGTCAACATAGTGTAAGGTGGTACATGAGGTAATATAGGATTTGTGTTAACATAGAACATTACATCTCATTAACTTGTATATTGCATACATTATATCTATTATTAAATTACATTCATGCTTCCATTCATTCATCATTTATTTATTCTTTTGCACCACTATATGCACTATACATTACATACTATGGAACCTACATATTCATTACAAGCCATACTTATACATGCTTACATTAGATAGGATACTTACACCTCATACATCATTTATTTAAACATTTACTCATGCTTGCATTCTCTATTTAATTACATAATGTATATACATTAACATGGGTTAAAATTAAGTAGAACATTATATTACACACAAGGGTGCACAAAATGCATATGCCGAATAGTAACTCCTACTAATAATCAATACTGTACCATCTCAGCATGAATTAAAATCTAGGATTAAAGTATGTTATAGATCTATGTGTTAGCTTTCCGAAACTTCAAATGGATCGCGTTTTCGTTTTCGAAAACTCCCGGAATCGCGAATACACCGAGAACGCGTTTGTCTTTCGTACAGCTGACACTCAAATAATTCTCCAGAAAGTTATAGAAATAATTAGGCCTATTAATATATGTTTTTGGAAACCTAACATCAATACGCTTCTTTTAAAAAAACGGAAGATTAAACCGAGTTTTGAGCTAGAAGTTATGACATTTCTAAGTTAGGGCTGAAATTAAAAACGTGGATAAAAATCATGACGGATTTGGGTAGTTTGAGACAAAAGAACACAAGTATATAACATAATATATCAAGAACTCACTCTCTACACTAATATATATATATATATATATATATATATATATATATATATATATATGAGACACTATAGAACACATCTCCAATACAAAAATATGAGATTAAACATGTAATAATTCATTTATACATATACAACAACACATAGTGTATCCAAATTTGGGGTTTTTCCACATGGACACAACCACAAAACAAATGACACTCCTATGACCTCCAAATGGACACGAAATAGACACAAATGGAGATTCAACCATGGGGGTCATTCCTATGGGTTCAAAATAGACCTATATGTATGAGGAAATGAAAAGGAGAAGGGATTTATACCTCCCGGTAGATCGAATCGAAGAAAAGCCTTCCCAGAGCGACACCGACACGTAAAGATTCCAAAAGGACACGAACGAGCTCCGAATCCTCCCAAACTTGGGTAGCTTCCTCCTTGGCTAGAATGGAGAAGGAAAGAAAAAGATTTGGTAGAAAAATGGAAGGATTTGGTGGAGAAATTGCTAGGGATTGCTCTCTAGGAATTTGGGGAAGAACAAGAGAGAGAGTGTGGATGAGAATAATGAAATAAACTTGAGCCTATCCTCTCCCAAAGTGGCTGGCCATATGGGGCTATTTGTCCTATTATGGTAAGGTCCAAAATGCCCCCACTAACCTATTCTATGAGTATTAGGAAAGGGCTAATTGGTTGGGGCTAAATTAGTCATTCTAAAGTCTCTAATCACACTAACCTTATCCATAATAATTAGTCTATCCTCTAACTAAAATATTTCTATCATGTGGACTAAAATTAATATCATGTGGGCCATGCCAAACTAGTGTGTGGGTCCCACTAGAGTCAAACTACCCCCGGGTCCCCGTTTCAAGTCGGATTGAGTTGAAATTCGAACCCGACTCAAATAACCCCAAAACAATATCATAAATAATAAAATAATATCAAAATAATTCAAAGAGGTCAAATGCAAAAATATCCTTAGGCAAAAATGACATTAAAATATCATAATCACATGGTTAGGCTCTAGGTCAAACAGTCTATAGGGTTTCACTAGCAAAACGTCAAAACCACAAGTCATTGATTTAAATAATTTTAAAATAATTTTAAAATCACCAAAAAATCATATCATGAATTAAATATCATTATTAAAATAATTATAAACACGAAATTTTAAAATTATCCTCATTTGAAAAACTAGGTGCTACAGGAGATGACATAAATGGTCGGGCCAGTGATGTAATGCCGTATTTTCTGGACGGCAAACATCAAGGCTAGATATTTTTTTCTACCAGGCTATATCGATGTTCAGTATCGATCATTGTAAGACTAAGATAGTAAATTGCTTGTTCATGACCCTCTTTATTCTTCTGGGCTAGTTAGGCACCCAGAGAAAGATCTTTTGGTCGAACATACATCAGAAGGGTATTCCTGTGATTGGAGGAACTAAGATCGGAGGGTTCATTAGGTATCATTTTATGTCTTCAAATGCTTGCTGGCATTCGTCAGTCCAAACGAAAGACACACCTTTCATCATTAATTGAGTGAATGGTCTGCAACGTCCAGAGAGATTTGAGATAAATCTTCTGATGTATGCAAGTCGACCCTGAAATCCTCGTAGCACTTTTAGGTTGCGTGGAGGACGCATCTCTTGAATGGATTTGACTTTCTTGGGGTCAACATTGTAGAAGCATGGAAAAAACAGGAAAGTCCATACAGCTCAAAATAGAGGGATTCTCATACGGCTCAAAAGTCCCTTAGAGCTTCATGCGGCTCAAACATCCTTTAGAGCTTCATGCGGCTCAAATTCCCTTAGAGCCTTATGCGGCTCAAAAGACCCTTAGAGCTTCATGCAGCTCGAAAGGCCCCGATAGCTCCATGCGGCTCGAAAAAAGCCACGTGGCCCTATGCGGTTCAAAAATAGGTCTCTACAGCTAGCCATAACTACTCAGTGCAGTTGGCTCATTAAATGCTCTGATGCATTGCGGCAGCTCTGACACAAAGAACTGACAGCTATGACATAAAGGTAAAATAATGACTCTGACATAATGACATGCTCCTAGAGAGACGAGAAAAATCTTTACAGTTGGTACGATCCACCAATTCCAAAGCTCTTTATGCGGATCATTTAAAGGAGCTCATGCAGCTCTGATCTGACGGAGCTTTATGCGGCTCAGTTTTAACGGAGTTCATGCGGCTCTATTCTGATGGGTCCTCATGCGGCTCTGTCCCAATGGGACTTCATGCGACCCAGTTTATAAGGGGCTTATGCGGTTCTGTTCAATGGGACTTCATGCGGCCCCGTTTACAAGAGACTTATGCGGTTCTGTTCAATGGGACTTCATACGGCCCAGTTTGCAAAGAGGCTTGTGCGGTTCTATTCAATGGGACTTCATGCGGCTCAGTTCATCAGGAGCTTATGCGGTTCTTTTCAATGGAACTTCATGCGGCTCAATTCATCGGGAGCTCATGCGGTTCTGTTCAGTAGGACTTCGTGCGGTCCAGCTTACAAGTGGCTTATGCAGTTCTGACTAATAAGACTTCATGCAGATCAGTCTACCGGGAGCTCATACGGCTCAGTCATGGGGACCACCTTCACGCGGCTCGTCACAGAAATGGCAGTTGGGACACGTGGCAGAAGATTGACTAAGACTTATCCACTCGGATTTAGCAACCAACAAATTATAACAATGCAGATTTATTACAATCATCATAACTGCCCAGATCGATTTCCAACAAACAATGCAGATCTGTTCCAATCAACATTAGCAGCCCAGATTGATTTCCAACAAATAAGATCAAGGCTAATCTTAACCAATCCCCAACCGCCCCCTTTTCAAGGAGCAATTACTGTTCACCCTACTTATCACAAAGCCCTATAAATATTAGGGGATTATTCCTTTACAAAAGAGACAGAGGGTTATACGCACAGAGCCTGAGCAGAGAGACTAGCAACCCCCGCATACACAAAGAGCATTTTTTTGCCGGAGCCGAAGCTGTGTTCGATCGTCCAAGGAGTAAGGCAGAGTTGCAGTCAGTCTCCCGAGCCTCTACCGTCACCCCCCAGAATCAAAAAATAAATAATTGTACTTTAGATTGCTTTTTCTAGGTTTTGTTCCTAGGCTCTCTTTTGTACAAGCGAGTTTGTATTGAAAATCAAAGTCCAGTCCTCCCATAAAACTGTTCTGTTCTTTAGATAATCAATGGAAAACACGATGGCGACTCTGCTGGAGAATAAATTCTCTACTGCTGAGAAGTTGGTGACGTAATCGGACGCAGCCAAGCTTGGCTCTACGCAACAGATGCTGGTCGTCCGCTTCGACCAGCAAGCGTTTGAAAAATGCTCTCCGATGGGAGTGCTGGCCCGGTCCAGAAGCGAGCCCGCACGAAGAAGGCCCACAGGAAGTGGAGGTCCAAGACTTTTGCTCCTCCCCAAGCTCTGGAAGAGGCATTCTCTGCTGCCTAAGGCGGCAGAGAAGATTCCTTTACGGCCACACTTCAGGCCACAGAGACCCCTGATGTTCTCAAGTCCGACAGAGAAAAGCACTACAATGCTGGACTTGAGGAAGTAAATGGGGACTCTAGGCGGTCCAGGAAGAAACTGCATAAAGGTGCCAGCCGCAAGAAGAAGGCTCATGCGGCCAACAATTCCAGCCGTATGAAGGCTCATGCGGCCACTAAATCCAGCCGCATGAATGTTCCTGCGACAACCAAATCCAGCCTCATGAATGCTGATGCAGCCAAATCCAGCCGCATGAATGCTGATGTGGCCACAAATGCCAGCCGCATGAATGACCATATGGCAGCCAAATCCAGCCGCATGAATTCTTATATGGCCACCAATCCCAGCCGTAGATCACCTGCTCCATGCGGCTCGGATTCTGTCTTTGACCACCTCTAATGCGGTCCTGATCTCGGATGCTCCAATAAAAAAGTGCCAGACTCTGTGCGGCACAATTTGGACTCTTTCTACTATTTGCCCTTGGATGCTAGAGGGAAGAAGTCTAGGGCAGCGCGAGCTCATCAAGCTCAGTCAGCTGTCCCAACCTCTGACCATCAGAGAGCTCCGCTTACTGTTAGGCGGGCCTCTGATAGAAAGTTGTACAGAACCGACTGTGTCCAGCCCCCGGCGGCAAACGGACAGAGTGGTTCCCAAAAGTCTCCCAATCGGGGAGCAAATATGGTGCCAACACGCTCGTGTGCTCGGGACTCCCGGGCCTACGAAACGAGTGACTTGCATGATGTGATTCTTCACAAGCGCAAAAAAAGAAGAAAGCTTGGTGTGAAGAGAGTCCCTTCATGGACATCACTGCACTCAAGTCATTGTCAACAGCAGCTGTAGCAAGACGGCAGTAAAAGAGGACCGGCAGTCCATCTTCCAAGGACTGCAATAGCCAGGACCGGTCCTGCAACAAAGCTCAGGAGACGAGGCACTTTATGTCGCCTCCTGCAATTCTGCTCGAAAGAACCCTACCGGCATGGCGGGGAAGAAAATAAATGTTTTTAGCCCGACGATCTCTACTAGCACGGCTAGAAAACTCACGTCCAAGCAGCTGTCCACAACCACCACTGGAGGAGTTTATCAGGGCACCCGCTCTAAGACAAAATCTTTAATACTCGGAGATTCGTCATCTGCATCTCTGGAGGAGGCCGAAGCTGGGGTTAGTACCCCTCCGAACGTCCACAACAATCCGGTGTTCCAAGAAGATACAGCAGGGGAAATAATCCCTCCTACAGATGCAGTGGATCCGGTCGTCCCTGAGGACGTCCACGGGTCCCAAGACGAGGCAGCCTCCTATGCAGGGGGTAGCACCTCCTCTGAGTCCGAACCAGAGGAGAACATTCCTACATACCTCGATGATTTCTCGGTACAAGGGTATGATTCAGAGGGCACGTCCTCCACCGTTCCTTCCATCTCTCCTCATGTGAAGACGGTTTTTATGACGAACAACGACCAAGACGGTCCCAGTGATCGCCAACGCATCGACGCTCTGGAGGCCATACTTTATACCTTGGTCAAATCCGTGGACAAGATCAAAGCGGCCCTACCAGCTCTGCAAGGAAGGACGCCTGGCCAAACAAGCTTTGGTCCTGCGGTCAATGCAGATTCAAACTCAACTGCGCCAAACTCGGGCGACAATCTTCCTACAATATTGGCTTCCACCGCTGCAAACGAGGCCAGGGAGGCAAGACGAGAGGTACAGGAGCTCCGGGCCATATTTCATGTCCGAGAAACCTTCCAAAGCCTCAGGATACGACAATCGTATCCTGCTGCATGGAGAGATGTCCCCTTCCTACCGAGATATAAGCCATTTAACATCAATCCATATGATGGAAAGACATCTGCGAGCCGGTACATTACCTATTTTGAAGTCACGACCGACCATCTGCCTCATGACGATGCCATCCTCATGCGATTGTTCATCGTGGCATTGGAGGGGGTAGCATTTGATTGGTACCGTAATCTGCCGGACAACTGCATCCATTCCTTCGCAAGCTTCAAAAACATGTTCCTTGAAAGGTTCTACGATGTAGGATAAGATGTGACATTGTCCACCCTCATGGACGTTGTTCAAGGTGAGAAGAAACTGACAAGGAACTACATTGAGCAGTTTCGCCAAACCACGATGAAATTGCCCTCTGGCAATCCAGATTCTTCTTTGATTGAAATCTACCAAAAGAGGCTGCTTCCCACAATCAGCCTCTGGATGGACGAAAATTAATTCAAAGACTGGAAGACTTTCATCATCAGCGTCACTGGCGCAGAAGACAAGTTAAAGAAAGCTCGCTAACTGGGGTTGCACATCTCGGAAGGAGAGGACAAGGGCAAATGCCCTAATGCCAACAGCAACAACGGTGGTAATTCCTCCAACAACCGAAACAATAAGGACAAGCAGGCTATGGTGGCCGACACAGCCCCGAAGCTCGAACCAAAGCCAGCAGAGAAGCAGTGTCCGCAGATGACTTACTCTTTCGAAGACAGCCACGTCAAGCCCATCCTTGACATACTCATACAAGGAGACAGGATTCAGCTCCCTCCACCGAGACGTGAGCCTCGGCCTGCAGAGATAGAAAGCCCAAAGTATTGCCACTACCACCGCTACGTCCATCATGCTACTCAAGACTGCTTCCAATTGAAGCGGTACATCCAGAACCTGATCGACTCTATGGCTCTGGCCATTTACTTCGAGGAGGTAACTGTGGCGGCCAACATGGTGTCTGTCCAATTCGGCAGCTTTCCTCCGACGAGGACCCAAGACGGCGTAGTTCTTGTCCCTCGAGTAAAAATGGAGGACGCTAATCTTCCCCTCACCACATCACGAGGGGAGGTCATGTGGGTCTACCAGGACTTAGTATCTGAAGTAACCTAGCCAACATCACCCTCTACTGGCAAGAAGAAGGATGGAAAAGTCAAGTCCTACCGCACAATCTCGGCATATGTCGAAGAAGCTACGGCAGTCGTTACCCGATTCGGTGCACAAACTCAACCCCCACCGGGTAACTCGGCTGAAGATCATCAGCCGGCAGCTACTGATGCTCCAGGACCTTCTCAGCCTCCGACGACCGGCAAGCCTAGACCGAAGAAGACTCGCTTTGACAAGCCACTCCGAAAAAGGCGCCTCATGGGTTGGAGAGGCCCTACAACTTTGACATCTTGGCACAATTGGCCAACACACCGGCCAAGTTGTCATTATACGAGCTCTTGAGGCTCTCAAAGGATGTTCACATTGCCCTGAGTGACGCACTTCAAAATGCTGATGCTTATCTGGCTCAAGTCAAGCTCACAGGAGAGAGCTCGCCAGCAGATGCCCAGGACAGTGCTTGTTTCGGTGCAATGCCCAATATCGTGTTCACTCTACATGACATTCTTATCATGACCAACTTGCATGATTGCCCTCTGTATTATACTGGATACGTCGGGAACGTCAAGGTGGATCGGATGCACATTGATCCCGGCTCTTTGATAAGCATTATTCCGAAGAACTTGCTTCACCATCTGCATATCCCTATGCATCGGCTTACTCCTACAAGCACCGGTATCAGCAGCTTCAATTCCGGGAGAAGCTATCCCATCGGACAGATTCGCCTGAAGTGCCAAATCGGCAACCTTCAGTCAGAAGTAACCTGCTATGTCATCGACGCAGACATCTCCTACAATATTCTCCTGGGGCGTCCGTGGATACACGATTACATGATCGTGCTCTTCACATTGCACCAGTGCTTCAAGTACGTCGACAAGCATAGCTTCGTCAAAATAGAATTTGCTGACATTAATCCCTTCAAAGGGGTCGAATCCTACTATTCTGATTCCTGCTTGTACGAGAACTCAAAGAGGCACCTGATAAAGGAGGATGCTCAACAGCAGACAGAGGCAATTGTAGGGCCGGAGAAACCCTTGAGAATCCATCTCCAACCCCACAAACCAGGCAGGACTGCGCCTCTTACAGCCACTTTACGTAGTTTCCCTGTTCTCACTGCACAAGGGGAGCAAATGACAATCCGACTGCCATGGTCTGGCCAAGGGGCGAGGCCCAATACGGAGCCACCATCGATCAAATTACCAAGGACGGGCAAACAACAAACAGAAGAGGTTAATCCCTCCGTCAAGCCAATGGTCATTCGTCTGCCGAAGATAAATCGACAGCCAAGCACTGAACCAGGGGCCACTAGCGCACCTACGACCCCACGTCCAACGCCCTCAGGGGAGCCCTTGATGATCAAGCTGCCTAGGTCATCTTCCCAATCTTTAATGTAGAGGTTGGCTGAACAAGAGCCAGGAACAAATCGGCAGCTCAGTACTAAACCTGGGGTCGCCAGTGAGCCAACAACTCCCTGTCTCACACCAAGCACTAAGCTGGGGGTCGCTAGTGCACCAACGACTCCGCGTTCAGCACCACCAGTGAAGCCCCTGATGATTAAGTGGCCCAGGTCGTCCTCCCAGTCTTTATTGACACAGGGGTGGCCGAAGAAGAGTTTGAGCTGGACAAGTATGTGGCTGCTCATACTGATGTTCCATCTGCAGATGATGTAATTCTACTAGAAAAGATACCTTACTTCATCAATAAAGGGTTATCTTTGAACTACATCGAGCTTAATACGCTTTGTATAATGTATGCTATAGAACACGGTATAGACGCCAACCTACACACGCAAGTCACAAATGTCTATGCCATAAATATAATCACTCCTGTAGAAGGCGCCTGCTTCATAGTCGAAGGAGACAATCATCCAATCGTCTTCGGCCGAAAGAATGATCCACGGTCCTTCAGGCCAGAAGAAGTCGATCCCAAATCCAGGACTGGAAGACTGCCGCTTTATCTCTATAGCTCCCATTCCAAGTATCTTATGCAAAAATAGGGGTACGACATGGAATCTACACCAGGCTTAAACTACGGCACCGGCCGACGACTACCCTTGTAATTACCGGTCCCGACTGGAAAACCTTGGGATTAGTATAGCAAGACCAGACATGGGCTAGGTTATGTTACACCTGCAACGATCCCTGAAAGCTCAGATGAGGAATGTGACTGGCATTCACACTCAACCGGATTACCAACTTCTAATTCAGATTTCAGCATCGGGGACGTATTCAGGCAAACTCTGTCTATCAATATGGCATTTACTGACGCCTATAAAGAAGATAAAGATGTACTCGAGCTTCTCGAATTAGAGCCTTGGGTTCAACAGCTAGACGCACAATAGAAGAAATGCTTCAAACTCCGTGAACCTCCCACTGAAGATGAGGTTATGCAAGTTGACCTCGGCGATGAGTCCTCTCCAAAGCCAATCTTCGTCAGCAAAAGCCTGACAGACGAAGAGCAGGCGACGCTTTTACAACTCGTCAGAGAGTATATTGACATGTTCGCTTGGCGCTATGAGGACGTGCCAGGGCTAAACCCCGAGGTTGCACTTCATAAACTCAACATTCATCCAGACGCAAAGCTGGTCAAACAACAGCAACGATAATTTCGTCCAGATATCATAAATTTTATCGAAGCTGAGGTCAACAAACTGATAGCCAGCGGCTTCATTCGGGAAGAGCAACATCCAGACTGGGTCGCCAACATAGTACCAGTCCTCAAGAAGAATGGAAAGATTCAAATTTGTATCGACTTCCGAAATCTAAATGATGTATGTCCTAAAGATGAGTTCCCTCTTCCCATCACGGACATCATGATCGATAACACATGTGGCTTTGAGCGCATGTCATTCATGGACGGCTTCTCAGGATACAACCAAATTAAGATATTTCCTGATAACGAGAAGCATACATCATTCCGAACACCGATTGGTGTGTACTGCTACACAGTCATGCCCTTCGGTTTAAAGAATGTCGGCACCACATATCAAAGAGCTATGAGTGTCATCTTCAGAGATTACCTGCGTAAGACCGTGGAGTGTTATGTTGATGACATCGCTGTCAAAAGCCGCTCTAAGGGAGATCATCTACAGGATCTGAGGATGGTATTCGACCTGATGCGAGCGCACAACTTGAAGATGAATCCTACCAAATCCTTCTTAGGTGTATCTAGTGGAAAATTCCTGGGTTTTATCATTACTGCCCATGGAATTCATATAGATCCGGAGAAGACGAAGGCAATCATGGAGATGGGTCCCCCGAGAAATCTTTGTGAACTCCGAGGCCTTCAAGGGAGGCTAGCTTACATCAGGAGGTTCATCTCTAACCTCTCTAGGCGATGTCAACCATTCACCCACCTCATGAAGAAGGGCGTCTCATTCGTATGGGATGAAGAGTGCTAACGCGCGTTCGACAACATCAAAGAATATATATCAAATCCTCCAGTTCTGGTGGCCCCGGTTGCTGGAAAGCCGTTCTTGCTTTATGTACGAGCGATGGAGCATTCCTTCGATGCTCTACTAGCAAAAAATAATGATACGGGACATGAATAAGCTATCTATTACCTCAGCCGAATGATGATTGGGCCTGAGCATAGATACACCGTCGTGGAGAAGGAATATCTTGCTCTGGTGTTCGCTATCCAGAAGATGCGACACTATGTTACAGGAAAAACCGTCCATGTCATATCAAGAGTTAACCCCCTCAGGGTCCTCATGACCAAGTCGGGTGCACTCAGCTCTCGCCTCGCTACCTGGGCGATATTATTGTCTCCCTACGACATGATCTTTGTTCCGCAAAAGGCTGTTAAAGGTCAAGCTCTGGCCGATTTTTTAGTAGCCCATCCAAGTTCGGAGTCAACCAGAATATATGAAGAGATTCTAGACGAGGTCGCCAATTCAAACATGGCCTCCGATGATTCCGTCTGGCGAATGTTCTTCGACGGTGCTTCAAGAACCGGGCCCAAGGGCAACATTGTCGTTAGGGTTGGAGTGGTACTGATTTCTCCCTCTGGTTTGGTGAATAACGGGGCATACTTCCTTACAAAACCTTGCTCGAACAATATGGCCGAGTATAATGCCTTGGTTATCGGCCTTCGACTTGCAAAAGAACTAGGGGTAGAGTACCTAAAGGAATATGGCGATTCACAGTTAATCGTCAATCAGATCCGGGGTTTATATGAAGTCCGTCATGAAGATATGGTCCCCTACCATCAGGTAGCGATAGCCATCATTACGTCTCTGAAAGGGTTCTTCATAGAACATGTTCCGAGACTCCAAAACATTGAAGCCGACGCCTTAGCAGGACTGGCCGCTTCCCTGACGGTCCCGAAATATACTCATCATTTGGTGGATATAATAGGCCATGAGTTGGTCTATCCCAAGAACAACGTCCAATTTGTTGAAAGCTATTCTGCCCTGACGGTCGACGAGACACCGGATTGGAGGCTTCCATTTATCGACTTTGCAGTTTATGGCATCTTACCGGAGAACCCGAAAGAAGCCACCTCTATTAGAAGACGTTCTCTTAGATTCTTCTACGATATAGAAATAAAGATGCTGTATCGACGGTCATACGACGGATTACTGCTTCGGTGTCTGTCCAATACAGAAGCCAAAGAAGCTGTACATGAAGCACATAACAACGTCTGCAGGGCCCATCAGTCTGGCCCAAAATTACAAGATCGTCTTCGCTAGATGGGCTACTACTGGCCTACGATGGTGGCAGATACGATAGACTATGCAAGAAAGTACAAAGCCTGTCAGGTCTACGCAAATTTTATACAGTAACCATTTGAATTCCTACATCCAACGGTAGTATCCTGGCCATTTGAGGCATGGAGAATGGATATCATAGGTCCAATCACTCCACCTTCGTCCAGAGGACACCGCTTTATACTGGCAATTACAGATTACTTCTCCAAATGGACGAAAGTTATCCCACTTGCAGAGGTGAAGACATCAAATGTGATCAGCTTCCTCAAGTATCACGTCATCTATCGCTTCAGATTGCCTCGAAGGATCATCCACGACAATGGTCCGTAGTTTGCAAGCTACGCCTTCTATCGGTTTTGCGACAAATACCGAATCCAGAATGTTGCTTCAATACCGTACAATCTGGCGACGAATGGGTTGGCAGAAGCATTCAACAAAACCATAATCAAGCTGCTCAAGAAGTTCGTGTCTTCAAACAAACACGATTGGAATGAAAAGCTTGGTGAATGCTTATGGGCGTACCGTCTACAGTCTGAACGGCCACCGAGAACACACCATTCTCCCTGGTGTATGGGAGTGAGGCAGTTCTTCCACTGGAGACTCAAATCCCCTCGCTTTGTGTCGCCCTTACCTATCGATTGACGATGGATGATAATTACCATCGCCGGCTACAAGAGTTGGAGGCCGTAGATGAGAAACGCCTGTTAGCTCAACAACGAATTGAGCTGTATCAAGCTCGCATCTCCGGAGCCTTCAACAAGAAGGTTAAACTCAGAACATTCTAAGTGGGCGATCTCGTTCTGGCAGTTCGGTGACCGATGGTTATGACTCACAAAACCATCGACAAATTCTAGCCAAAGTGGAAAGGCCTATTTGTCATCGAGGCTGTATTCTCCAATGGTGCTTACCGCCTTGCAAAACAAAACGGAGACTTGCTCATGTTGCCCGTCAATGGCAAGTTCCTGAAGAAGTATTATGTCTAAACGACATCCCCAAAATCAACCGGACTATTAAGTTATGTGACCCCAGGCACCGCTGAACTTACACTTTGGTTGTCCCAAATGAATCCATGTCGCATCTTCTGGGTAGTAAGTCATGTATGATCATACCTCTGAACTTCCTTCCTAAAAGAGCATTTTCCTTATGATCTATTACCCGTACTTTCAGTACATAAAAAGGGTAACAGATCCACAAATTTCCCGAAACAACTACGTCGATGTCACCTCTGAGTTGTTTCACTTGCATCAAAAACAAATTATCCCTCACGTAGAACTTCTACGTCCATATTACCTCTGAGTTGTTCTATGTACCCTTCACGGTGTCCACTCCTGCCACGTCCTCATTACCTCTGAGTAGGAAGACTCCATCAAAGAAACCTTTATATTTACCACGTCCTCATTACCTCTGAGTAAGTATGTTGGTTTTCTCTCGACTTATTATCCGTACCCAAAACCAGGGTACGCCAAGGATAATAGGCCCACAAATGTCCACAGTTGACCACAAATGTCCACAGTTGACCACAAATGTCCACAGTTGACCACAAATATTCGTAGTTGACCACAAATACTGTACTAAGTTTTCTAGTACACGCGCCTTTTTTCTCACAATCTCATGCCTCTGGAACCCAGCTGTTTCATGGCATTCTTTCGCCCGATACCAAGAACTTCCATATCCGCCTTACCAACGAAGTCGTTCTAGGTATCCCTATCAAACCTATTATCTGTACCTAAAATCCAGGTATGCCAAGGGTAATAGGTCCACAGAAAAGTCCCCAGCGGGGCAAACACATAAATACAATACAAGCACGATAGATAAAGGATGATGCAAGCAAAGTCATTTATTCAAATTAAATCAAAAGTACTACATTCTTTGGGACCACGTCCCTGCCAAAAAAAGATGAAAAAACATAAAGAGAAAAAAGAAAAGAAAAAGCCGACTATGGATCGACGATATATAACTCTCTGAGACGGTCCCTCAGTATGGCCGTCGACCGCTCAAACCGTCGCTTGGCTCGGCGCTCGGCCTCCTCAGTCAACCGCTTTGTATCCTCCAGATGTGCGTGAGCCTGCCAGCCATCTTCAAGCTTCTTCAGAGCACGCTCCAAGTCAGCAGAAGCACGGGTGACTTTGTTGCCCTCTTGAACAACTAGCTCCTTACCCGTGCGGGAGGCCTCGAGTTCAGATTCTAAGAAGGCCAATTTCCTCTGGAGCTTGAGTATCTGCTCCTTTGTGTCGATTATCCTACGAGAGGCTGCCGCCTCCCGAGCAATGCAATCTTCTCTCCGGCGGCTCAGCTGATCATACTATAGAGACAGATCGTAGAGGTCCTTCATTATAATCGGCTTGGACTTATCTCGTGCGGCCCTTACCTTCTTCATAACATTTATGAGGAAGGCACGCTTCTGATCTACCGCCGAAGACAGGTTGACTTGCCATAGTACTTGGAACTGGGCCACAAGCTGATCCGCCTCTAGCAATTTGGGCTCCAACAGCTCAACTATCCCTGCCCCACCGGGGAGGGTTCTAAGGATTTCAATCTGCCCTCGGGCGCTTTGACGGGACAAGGCAAAAGAGGTCCCCCTCTCCACCGTAGCCTCAACTCCTTGTCTCAGGTGATGATAAAAACTGTCAACTATATCTTTTGACAATTCACCCAGAACTTTCGAAGAAGACGGCGTCAAAGGAAGGATAGTTGACAGGGTCGAAGAAGATGCACCGGAACTTGCTACCCCTGCCACAAGGGAAACAAGCTTCGAGCGAAAGGACGCTTGAATAGCGCCCAATTCCTCCTCCGCAGCACGAAGGATCGGAAGACTCGGTAAGGCGAAAAGGTTGACCTCCGGAGTCGCATGAACAGAGGAGGGTACAGGGACCAGTTCTTCCCGCCCCGACCGTTCTGTCGCTTGCTCTCCTGAACTCGATCAAGCAGGAGGCCTCTTAATGTAAGCTAGAGGGGGAGGCACACTCTCTTCCACCAGATCCCCTCTGTCCAACTCTCCCCTGATAATGTCCGTCGTTGGTAGTAAAGGAGCAGGACCTGTATGTCTAGAGCAACCATCAATCAGCTTAACCCGAAGGATGTAATGATAGAGCAAATAAACCTTCTCACTAGTCAAGACTTGGCTTATCTTACCGGGAGGAGTTGCTGAGATTGAGGTTCGCTCACAGTCGTCGTAGTCTCTTCACCAGCAACGTTTGAGCCGAATACAGATAGTTCCGCTGCCCCAGCCTCCCCGGAAGGAGATACGACTGGATCAGCGTCACCCAGCTGAAGTTTAACAGTCCCAGGGACAGGTTCAGCAGAGCCCATGTCACCCTGGATTGGGACATCAACAACTGGAGGAACCTCAGCCGTCGCTGGGAGAATTCCGGCAGTAATAATCTCGGCACTCATATCTCTAACTAGAGTAGTTAGAGCCGGGTCGACTTCAGAGGCAGCAGCTGACTCTGGAAAGTCCCCTTCTCCGGACGCCTACAGAGAAAAGAAAAAATGATTAGGTCATGGTTCAGAAAAAATAAGAGCTAAAGAAGAAGATGGTTATAATTCAATTCACCTCCAAAACGGCGTCATCCTCGCCTCTCTCCTTAATAAGCAGCCCGCGAGGCTTAACCGCGGCCCGTTTCACAGAGTAAGTTATGTCACGATCAGCGGGCTCATGCCTGTTTTGTTTGTACGAAGGACCAGTCACGACAGGCGGCTGATCCGCCACCACATCTTCTGCGGAAGGAAGAGCGTTATCGGGGTCATGCTCGTCATCCTCTTCATCCGCGTTGGCAGACTCTGAGTTCGATGCAGCAACCATGTTCTCGCTCTTCTTTGTCGCCTTAGACCCCTTGGGCTTCTCTTCCAAGCCAGTACCAACAATGAAGCTGGTACGGGTCAAAACCAATAGGAGGTTTGTTCGCCATGACATGGTATAGAGCCGCCAAATACAAGATCTTCCCAGACTCCTCAGCATCGGGAACTGAGAAGTTGGTACGGGTATGAACCGTGTTGTAATAGTGCCAGGCCCTGATACCGTCAAGGATGCTACCTTCAAAACCCAGGCAAGAGCTGGGGTTGTCCAAGTATAACTGGCTATACCCAAACTGGCGGAAGAACCTGCTGGATAAGTAAGGCTCCAAATAGACAGTGTTGCGGTTGTGGTATACTAGGTGGGAAGGGCGAATATTGTGCAGCTAAAGGAGCATCTTGTCAGATAAGAAGTCGGGAGGCCTAATACCATCAAGATGTACGGTCCTCACTTCTTCAGCATTAAATCAAGGAACAGATACGAAAAAATTGTATCTGTCCACTCTTGCCAGCTCTATCCGACAGGCGCGTTAGTCTCGCATTCCCAAGGCATGCGACGATACTGAAAGATAAAAGCATCGTCAGTAGTTATGCCATCTTCAGGGCCAGGCCTCATCAAAGACCGGCAATACATCAGTAGCCACCCCATCAAATAGTGATAAGACAGTTCAATGCGTTCAAAGTCCTTCGTTGTGTCACAGAAGATGACCTTAGATGAGAAAATATGAAGGCCACGGTGTATGCTGCACATCATGGCCGGGAGAAGAGCTAGTCTAACCACGAAGACTAGCTTCACAGCTTAAAGGATGAAGTTACGATTGATTCTCTCAATAGAAGCATCCCCTCCTGACACTACGCAATTTTGTAGCCACACCATCAGAAATCCTGCCAGGAGCGCCTTCTCGGACAACGGCTGAGTAGTATGATAGAAATAAGCAAAAGAGTCGAATTGACTCCCGAACCTGTCACCAGTGGTTCTTACCCTCTTAGCGGTCGGTACTTGGTCCTGCACCTCCTCCCGAGTGCGAGGACTTTGGGGAGTAACCCGGCCTGAGGTACCGAGCTTAAAAAGATAAGTGAGCTAGGCCTTTGTGTGAGGGAGGTTCCCTTCCGAACTGTTATTTTTTTATTCGACAGCTGCTGGCATGTGCTGTGATGACACAACAATTCCCGGTAGACGGCGACAAAGCCCAGGAACCTCTCCTCCAAATCCTCGAACTCTTCGTTCATCGGGGTATACACCTCAAAGACTTTATCTCCCCAAGGCAGCTAGGAGATGGCATGCATCTCGTGGAGGGCAAGCCCTATCTCCCCTACAGGTGTGAAGAAGGTCCATGTACGGCAGTTATATATCTCCAGCAGAGCCATGAACAATTTCTTGTTTAAAGGCAAGCCGTAGCTGGTGCCCCGAATAGCATGGTAGAGTCCAATCTCGCGTAGAAGAGTCTCATATTCTCGGGTGATCCACGTAGAAAGGTTGGTCCATGAAGGGAAGGGTTTACCCAGCTTGGTAGTGACAAACGGCCAACGGGATAGGACCCCTTCCGAGCAAGCTGGTTCAGGACGTGTCAGCTTGAGAGAACTTGAAGTTGGGACCCTGTATATTCAAGAAACTGCCCGGGGCCAATCCTATCACGTAGCGGCTGACCGGAACCTTGCCTGCATACACTGACCCCAAGTTGTTATTATAATGGATGTTGCCCACAAAAATCCTAGACCGACTTGGAGTCAAAGACTCCTCCATCTTTTTGTCCATCGGTAGCATGTTGAACCATGACAGTGGAAAGTGACGCTCCATCAGAGGAATATGGATTGCCATCCTGACAGAAGTAAAACTCTAACTCTTGGATATATCCAGAACTTGGGAGTTCTTCACAGTCAGGGCGTCCCCGAAGAGGAACGCAGGCTTCAAGTGTTTGCCCCCCAGCAGCCCTGATTTTATCATCCCCGAGATAAAAAAGAATGACTACTTTTTAATGTCTTCCAGCCTCTCTACAGGTTCGTCTTTTGGAAGCTGGTTTACCACATACTCGACTATATAGTCGTACCTATAGCCCACAGCAGATTGGGCACAACCCACCAAAGGTTCTTTCGCAGCATTAACTGGCAAATTTACTAAAAAAAGGACAAAAGAAATAAAGTCAGGAGATGGCCAGAAAACATTTAAAAGAGTTCATGCGGCTCTATTTGGATGGGTCCTTATGCGGCTCAGTTTTAACGGAGTTCATGCGGCTCTATTTTGGTGGGTCCTTATGCGGCTCAGTTTTAACAGAGTTCATGCGGCTCTATTTGGACGGGTCCTTATGCGGCTCAGTTTTAACGGAGTTCATGCAGCTCTGTTTTTGTGGGTCCTTATGTGGCTCCATTTTCAAAGAGTTCATGTGGCTATGTTTGGACGGGTCCTTATACGGCTCAGTTTTAACGGAGTTCATGCGGCTCTGTTTTTGATGGGTTTATATGCAGTTCTGTTCAAGGGACTTCATGCGGCCCAGTTCATCAGAAGCTCATGCGGTTATATTAAGTGGGATTTCATACGGTCCAGTTTTAAAGGGGTTTCATGCGGCCAGTTCAAGTAAGCTTATGCGGCTCTGTTTAGTGGGTGCTCATGCGGCCGGTTCAAGTGAGCTTATGCGGCTTTGATTTGGTAGGGTCTCATGCGACACAGCTCGATGGGTCCTCATGCTGCCTAGTTTGCAAAGTGCTTATGCGACTCGGACGTGAGATGTATACGCGGCACATGCAGCACAGTATGCAGATTTATCACAATGAACTTGAACAGTTCAATGAAGAGGAAGAAGGCCCGCGCATAAAATATGTGACGTAGCTATGATGGTTAGGATTTTTAGTTCATACAATTTCTCCCAAATGTCCTTACCATTAATGGCGGGGTGGACGTCAGGGTGAACTGTGGGTACCTTAGTCGATGAGGAAGCCGCTCCCTTACCCTTCGTCGCAGCGCTAGAGGAAACTTTAAGAGCCATTGATGATCGGAGAAGGAAGAGAAGACGGCTACTAAGGGCAAAGAAAAGTTGAAGAGAAAAGAAAGTAAAGAGTCTCTCTCTTTCAAAAGCACTCGTATTTATAGACAGACAGGGGGTCGTAGACCGATGGACACTTCGATTCATGTGCTTCCTGGGAAAGGAGACCGACTCTTGGATTTCTATCCCCTACATGCAAAAGATTACTCGTAATCATTAAGAACAAATCTAAATATTTAAAGCTGACTCTTGGCATCCTATCCTAAAAGACGACTTTAAATCAAAATAAATCAAAGGCAATTAATGAGACGCCTACGTGGCATAAAGAGCAGTTCATGCGGCCAGAATAGTCCATACGGCTAGAATATCCTATACGGCCAGAACATCCATACGGCCAGAGCAGTCCATGCGGCCAGAACAGTCCATGCGGCTAGAGCAGTCCATGCGGCCAGAATATCCTATACGGCCAGAGGAGTCGATACGGCAAGAAGAGTTTATGCGGACATAACCATGCTTCTTATTCAAAGTATTTTAATTTTATAAATTGAAAACTTTGAAGGCGGTCTTGTAGAAGCATGAAAAAGAAGAGTAAAGTCCATGCGGCTCAAAATAGAGGGAGTCTCATACGGCTCAAAAGTCCCTTAGAGCTTCATGCGGCTCAAACATCCTTTAGAGCTTCATGCGGCTCAAAAGTCCCTTAGAGCCTTATGCGGCTCAAAAGACCCTTAGAGCTTCATGCGGCTCGAAAGGCCCCGATAGCTCTATGGGGCTCGAAAAAAGCCATGTGGCCCTATGCAGTTCAAAAATAGGTCTCTACAGCTGGCCATAACTACTCAGTACAGTTGGCTCATTAAATGTTTTGACACAATACGACAGCTCTGACACAAAGAATTGGCAGCTCTGACATAAAGGTAAAATGATGACTCTGACATAATGACATGCTACTAGAGAGACGAAAAAAATCTTTACAGTTGGCACGATCCACCAATTCTAAAGCTCTTTATGTGGATTATTTAAAGAAGCTCATGCGGCTCTGATCTGATGGAGCTTTATGCGGCTCAGTTTTAACGAAGTTCAAGCGGCTCTGTTCTGATGGGTCCTTATACGGCTCTGTCCCAATGGGACTTCATATGGCGCAATTTATAAGGGGCTTATGCGGTTCTACTCAATGGGACTTCATACGGCCCAATTTATAAGGGACTTATGCAGTTCTGTTCAATAGGACTTCATGCGGCCCAGTTTATAAGGGACTTATGCGGTTCTGTTCAATGGGACTTCATGCGGCCCAGTTTATAAAGAGGCTTATGCGGTTCTGTTCAATAGGACTTCATGCGGCTCAATTCATCGGAAGCTCATGCGGTTCTGTTCAGTGGGACTTCATGCGGTCCAGCTTACAAGAGGCTTATGCAGTTCTGTCTAATAGGACTTCATGCGGACCAGTCCACCAGGAGCTCATACGGCTCAGTTATGGGGACCATCTTCACGCAGCTCATCACAAAAATGGCAGTTGGGACACGTGGCAGAAGATTGAGTAAGAGTTATCTACTTGGATTTAGCAACCAATAAATCATAACAATGCAGATTTATTGCAATCATCATAACTACCCAGATCGATTTCAAACAAAAAAATGCAGATTTGTTCCAATCAACATAAGCAGCCCAGATTAATTTCCAACAAACAAGATCAAGGCTAATCTTAACCAATCCCCAACCGCCTGCTTTTCAAGGAGCAATTACTGCACACCCTACTTATCACAAAGCCCTATAAATAGTAGGGGATTATTCCTTCGCAAAAGAGACAAAGGGTTATACGCACAGAGCCCGAGCAGAGAGACTAGCAACCCCCGCACACACAAAGAGCATTTTCTCGCCGGAGCCGAAGCTGTGTTTGATCGTCCAAGGAGTAAGGCAGAGTTGCTGTCACTCTCCCGAGCCTCTTCCGTCACCCCCCAGAATTAAAAATAAACAATTGTACTTTAGATTGCTTTTCCTAGGTTTTGTTCCTAGGCTCTCTTTTGTACAAGCGAGTTTGTATTAAAAATCAAAGTCCAGTCCTCCCATAAAACTGTTCTGTTCTTTAGATAATCAATGGCAAACAAACGTGTATACCTTTAGAGGTAATAACAAATCGAGGAATTTGCCAATAGAGACTCTCAGGAATGACTTGGTGGGATTCATCTTGAGTTGATGCTGGCGCATTTAATCAAAGATAGTTCTTAAGTCCTGGATGTGATCTTCCTTTAGATAGCTTTTGACAGCAATATCGTCAATATAGCATTCGATTGTCTTTAGTAAATATTAGCGAAAGATGGTGCTCATGCCCCGTTGATAGGTTACAACAGCATTCTTAAGACCAAATGGCATGACTATGTAGCAGTAGACTCCTAGAGGAGTATGGAAAGATGTATGTTTTTCTTCTTCGAGATTCATCCTAATCTGATTATATTCGAAGAATTCGTCCATGAAAGACATTCGTTCGAATCTACAGGTATTGTCGATCATGACATCAGTGATCGAAAGAAGGAACTCATCTTTGGGACAAGCTTCATTATGGTCCCTAAAATTGATGCAGACTCGAAATTTTTCTATTTTTTTATAACTGGGACAACATTAGCCATCTAGTCTGGATGTTGTTTCTCCCTGACAAAGCCACAAGCATGAGCTTCTTGACTTCAGCTTATATGGCATCCATCATATCAGGTTAGAATCGACGTTGTTGTTGTTTGATCGATCTAATATTTGGCAGAATGTTGAGTTTGTAGGTAGCAATCCAAGGATCTAACCCTGGCATATCTTCGTAGCTCCAGGCGAATACGTTAATATATTCTTTGATGAGCTGGATCAGTTCTTGGTTATCTTTTTCTGAAAGACTTTTGCTGATAAAGATTGGCCTTGGAGAAGCTTTGTCTCCGACTTGGATCTGGACTAACTGATCCTCAATGGGTGGTTCATATTGTTCGAAGCAAAGCTTCCATTGAGTATCCATCCTTTGTGCCCAAGGCTCAGTTTTAGGGGTTTTAATGAAGTCATCATCGTCCTCTGAGAACTCAGCGGTTACCATATTGGAAGATAGAGTAACTCGATGGACGTACCCTATGCTGGTATCTGAATCCCATGACATAGAGTCAGAAAAGTTAGACCGTTCTTCTTTATCAGACTCAGAAACATCTGGTGTTGAGATTGACAAAGTATAACCTAACCCATGCTTTGTCTTATTGTAATATTGCAACGAATTTCCTTTTGGGGTAGGTATAGGAATAGGAGTTCGTCTACCTTTACCACCATTGAGGCTAGATTTGAAACTGTAGCCCATCTTTTGGATGATGTTCTTAAATTGTTGACTGTAACGACATAGTTAAAGTCGCCCGCTATCATCGATTTTAGAGTCGCTATCGGATGTAGCCTTTTTGATTTAATCCTTGTTAAAGAGGCTAGGATACTCATCTTTCTTTCGGGAAGGAACTAGAAAGAACGAGTTTTGTACTGATTCGAGTGATACTTCGTTCCGGAGAGGTTGAACTGGTCCTAAGATAAGGGGTTCGAAGTTATCCAGAATTTCTAGATAACATTGTGTGCAATAATTGATATCAATATACTACAATGGAGATGCTACTTATTAATACTTGCATTATTATTTACAATAGTGTTTTTAACCTTTATTGATGGCTTTCCAAGATTAATAACAAGAGAAGGAAAAGTAGAAGGCTTGTTACGATGAAGGTTGATAATAAGAGGCTCAGAAGAGGTAAGCTCCCTATGCTTCAACTTTTCAGTAGGAGGATGCTTGGTAGAAGGAGAGAGATTAATGGTCAACGTCTGAGAAGACGAGGGACGAGAAGTGTGTCCCTTGACTGGAATCACCAGAACCTCGTCCGGACTTTCTTTCCGGTCTTCTTCGGTGTCCATAGCCAGTACAACTTTTATGAACTCTCCTTTATACATTTGGGAATCTGTATAATATGCCTCGATTCCTCCGAAGGGATTAAGATCAGCCACTTCCTTTCATACTTCTCCATTGTCATCAACATATATAAAGCATTGATGGAGGGTAGATGGAACGATGTTATGTTTATGCAACCACGGCCTTCCTAACAATACGTTATAGGAGACGTGATTGACAATCACATAGAAAGTGACCTTCGTACGAAGATTGCCAATTTGGAGTTAGAGGCGAATCTTTTCCAATGGTTCAGTTTTTTCAGAATTGAACCCCAGAATAGTCGTGATTGTTGTAGAGAGGTTATGGACTGGAATTTTAAGTGCATCCAATAAAGTTTTTGGCATAATGCTGAGTGCAAATCCCGGGTCAACCAGAATGCGATCGACCTTCATTGTATCGATATACCCTATATAGTAGAGAGGTCGGTCATGTTGATTGTCCTCCAGAAGCATATCATCTTGAGTGAAGGTGATATTAGGAATCAGTTCCATCACACTATGAAAGTGAGAACATGCCACGGGTTTCTCGTCTAATTTTTTTAGATGTGCCAGACAGGCATCGGCCTGCATCAAAGCCTCACTTAATGTTTCTCGAGTTTCCTTCAAAAGGCATAGGATTTAGAAAATCGATAATCTTGCCAGAGCATTGGCTAATTGGGCCAATATGTCAAAATTATACGGCTTTTCGAGTCCCTAAAGTGGAGTTTTCTTTAAACTTTTACCAAAGCGAGCCGACTGTTTGTCTTTGTCAGCTGCTGTCGGTTTAGGAGGAACGGGTCCCGCTTGGGGCGATGATGCCAAAGAAACATTGGAGACAGGAAAGGAAGATGTCAGTGGGGTATCGGAGACAGAAAAAGAAGGAGTGACAACATTATCATGTCCTTTTGGATAGTCTCTGAGATAGAGTCTCCCAGATCTGGTACCAGTCATAGCTTCTTCTTTTGGGACAGGTGAGAAAGAAATCATATTGCAATCCTTCATTCATGTCTTGGTCCTGGAAGACTTCTTTTGGAGAGATGAATAATCTGTCCAGAATCCTAAGCCGACACGGGACTGGTTGTCCTAAAGACGTAAAAAAAGAGGTATCGGAGATCCTTTTCCATTGTTCAAGCCAGGGGCTTTCTGTAAATCATATCCCATCTTCATTATCAGTTTGCGGGACTGCTGACTGTACCGATGGAATTACAGCTGGTACTTGATTTCTGGCTTTGGTACCATAATCTTCGAAGAAGAAAGTAAAGTCGCTACTGGAATGATTATAGAACCCAAAGGTAGAAGATGACCACCCAGTGATTTCATGTGGCACGATTTGTATTTGGCTGCCATTCTTGACTTGTTAGAAGAAGCAGGTGTCTAAGATTTAAAATCGGAGACCAAGTTAGGGTAAATCCTTATGATTTCCCCTTTATCGGTTGATAGAGATACAAGACCGTCGCTTCGTGCTGGTGGAAGGTTGATGATCTCCAAAGTAGCTTTTGGAATAGGGACAACTCCATCCTGAAACAGTTGAGCAAGGAAGTCACAGAACTGTAGAGAGACGACGTTGGCAGTTACCATCTTCTTATCTTATTGGAGAGTGATCGCTTTGGCATTAATCAACTCCTAGATCTTTCCCTTAAGTACGTAGCATGCCCTGGTTGGATGACCCAAGAACCTGTAATATATATAATATTTAGGATTGTCAGTCTTAGCTACTTCATCTGGCCGTTTAGCTTCACGCAATTGATGTTTGTTGCTCTTGATTAGATAATGAAAGATGCTCAGAATGGCATCATCGTCAAAGGAGTACTCCTCTTTGGGATGTGGTACTCTCTGTGGAGGTGTCATCGTTGTAGGTGTTGACTGACCCATGTTGATACCTAAGGCTTGTTTGCCTTTCGATTGTTCTGACGACCACCGCTGTTAGTAGTAGAATGCTCATCTTTGTCAAGATTAGGCATCCGGATGCCTTGCTGCTTGAATTTGTCGGCACTGTCTTCAGCTGCCCTAGTACTTACCATGAAGGAGGCCCAATCTTAGAATTGTGTGGGTCTAGTCCACATACTAACTATTGGCAACAAGTTTGATTTGCATGTATCTATAGTTAATGCATCTGGAGTACCCAAAGGCATTTTAAGTGCTTCACAATAGAAGTGCTCTATGAAACGTTCAGCAATTTTATTAGGCCTTTATTTGATCTTGATAAGGGCCGACATGGTCATGTCGTCTGTTCCCTCATAGAACCATTCCAGGAATATTTATTTTAGTACTGCAAAAGATGTTATGTAGCCATATGGCAAGCTACAATACTAGTCATAGGCAACGCCTGCCAAATAACTGACGAACACTCTAGTGAGTAGAGCATCGTTTTGTTGAAGCTAGTTAGTCATCACCTCGAAATGATTAATATATTGACTCGAAGATGAACTGTCGTCAAATAGCATTATGGTTGGTGGTTTGTACTTGGGTGGAAATGGAACTTCCTTCCGTTTTACAGGATAGGGTTGTTTGATCCCTAACTTTTATAGACCATCCTTTTGCTTAAAAGTTTCAAACTAATTTCGTAGAAGCTTTACTGCCTCGAGTGGGTCCCCTGATGCTTGAGGAGCAGTAGATTGGTTTGATGGGTTAGGAGGTGGAACTGCATGATAAGTATCACCCCCAGCAATAGACTGACTTGGAGTAGCCTAAACTGGTATGGTAGTATTGAGCAGAGATTGTACCCCCAAGCTGGTGTTGACAGGTGCAGATGCTGCTATGTGTTCTTGGGTTGAAATTGGATTTGTAACTGGTAGAACAGTATAATGTGCTATAATCATGACATACATACTTGTAACCATTTCAACTATGGTTTTCAAGTTGGCCTCCTAGGAAGCAATCCGTTGTTCTTGATTGACAGAGATGAAAGCTTCTTGTTCCTCGTTAGTGACGTAGGCAGTCACTTCTCTAGCCACCTAAGATAAACTGGTGGATAGGATAGTCCGATCATAGTCTTCAGTATCGACATCGAAGTCAAGTAGAGAGTTACCCCCAAGATGAGGAGTAGAAAGATTCTTTTGACCGAGAAAGTCTCCAAGATGAGGAGGGAGAAGATTCCTTTGACCGAGGAAGTCTCGGCTTCTTGATCTTGTGTTGTGGTAGACTCCTTTGCCGGAGTCACGGATTCGATCAAGGTATTACTGACCGGTATTGCGGGATGCATTACATCTTGGACGTTTTCTACCCCCAGTACTGCGGGACGTCTTGTTGACCGGAGCATACAATAATTCATCTTCGTCTACCAAAATTAGTTTAGGAGTCCGAGTGTAATTCAATCGGGCAAAGATAGACCGTTTGGCTGATTGATAATAGCACTTGATTATTATCTCGTGGTGCTGATTACAATAATGTTCCTGACATGGAGTTACATGTATAGGAGATGGTCCTGCAATCTTTCGCTTTTGTACAAGAAGATCGCAGAGATCGATTACAGTGATAAGATAAGGAGAAGATGGAGGCACATATTCCCTGATTATGTTAGGAACATGGTTCCTGCTCTTGACATTCTGTGTCCCCTGAGTGTACAGGGAAGTACTGAGCTCATTGGTATAGGTGAGAGGATTCTTGATCTTAAAAGCCTTTACTATGCACAATTTGGTAGGTGGTACAGATTATTTTTGGTGCATCATATGACTTGATGATGTTGGTTCTATTCTGCTCTTGTTGAGATAAGTGCGCATATCAGTGTTATGTGCCATTTGTCTATCTGTCTGAAACCCCATCAGTCTTTCCTGCCTTGACCTTGATATGCACAAAGTAGAGAAATTATGGCTTTAGTTTGATTGACGCTGGCCAGCTTGATGAGGAGTAGACAAGATGCCATGTTGTCCCATGTATACTATTCCAGCACATTTGGCGTGACACAAATGGGCTGTAAGAAGTGAACTTTGAGCAGAGTCTATTTTTCTGGCATCAATTTGATTGTCTCTGCCAAAAAAAATTAGAGTTTCTACTCAGAAGTGTTCTTGCATTGATTGGCACAGAGGCGTAATCAGATACATTTTCCACCGAGTCCAGGAATATGGAAGGATAGGGAGAGGTCGTAGGGCGCTTTCCCTTATTTTGTGCAGGGGCAGTGGTAGGTAGATTCTCTACCAAGTTTGGAACTGAGGATGAGTGAGGATTGGCCACAGGGTGCTGTCTCTTGATTGGCACCGAAATAGTAGTTGCCACGGTCTTACCCAAGTTTAGAACTGGCAAAGAATAAGGAATAGCCACATAGAGTTGTCCCTTGATTGTTGTCGAAATAGTGATTAGTGCGCTCTCCACCAAGTTCAGAATTGGTGGAGTAGCCACAATACATTTTCCCTTGTTTTGTGCATGAGCTATGATTGGCGCACTAGAGGACTTTTGAGTCCAGATGGCACGAGTCTTCATGTCTTTGGCGATAGCAGAGGATGCACGCTTGGCAACCCTAGCACCAATCATGGCTTCATAGGCTGTTTGGTCGACTTTTACGACCAAAGTCTTCTGCATCGTACCAACCGATGCAATATTGTATTGAGTTGGCACTTTCTCGTCAGAGGAGAAAGTCGTCCCTAGCAGAGTTACCATTTTGTTTGCGAGAACAAAAGTTTTCCAAGAAAACTAGTTTACAAACTAAGAAAAAAAGTACAAAAGTACAATTTGATTCTGGGGAAGTACAATTGTAGGAATCTGATCAGAAGACGATCACTTTATTCCTTGGACGAAGCAATATCGAAGAAGAAAGCCTTTGGAGAGTGTTGCAGCAACTTACTCAGGAGATTATGATCATTAGTGATCCTTGAGAAGTGATTTGGAACTCTATTTATAGAGTTTTGAAATAACTGTCAGTCAGTTACTCTGATTGGCGCACACTTACAATTGGCACGCCATCACCCATTGGCGCAAACGGTTGGTTTAACTGTTAGAGATGTGTGGCATTCTATTAGAGAGATGCGCTTGTTCATGGACAGTATCACGTATACGTTCTTCGAGATTAGTGGCATGCGCGCCAAGTCATCTAACTGCTTCTGGATGATGATTTGATCAATTGGTCCCAACTCACAAATGGCACCTGGCACAATTTGATGATTAGCGCCCTCTGCTTAATGTAGAATAATGACTATCTCGTGCCAAATGATAAATAGCGCAAGGCAACTGTCAATCATTATTATAAAATCTGACACAATCTTCTCAAGCGCCGCACGCTCGGGATTCGAAAGAATTTTTCTCGACTGACGCATTGTCAGTCACTATGGCGAGTGCCTGAGCTTCTCGAGAAAGTTTGCCACGTGGGATCTCGTGCCATTCTTTTGAGCACCATTTGACTCTGAGCGCCATTTGTCCAGCATAATCTGTTCTTTGTAGCAATTGTTAGCTTCTACAAGCATAATTTATCAATCTCCTTAAGGATACCTACCTTTATTTTATTCTCAAGATCAATGTCCTCGAGATTATTGACTTGACGTCATTTGCATCTCTGTATTCTATGCTAGAGGGTCATCAAGTTCAGTTCACCCCTAGTATAGTCCTCATCTGACTACATATGTCATACCTTGATAGTATTGGTCTCCATCATAGGTAGTCTACTATATTTAATCTAGGAACTTCTACGTCTATAATATTACTCACCATTCCATATATGTAATGGATAATAATCCATTACCTACCTTCAGTGTTTGTGCCTCCTCATCTGTCATGGATATACATGTTTACCAGAGTCTCACGTCTAGATAGACTAAGGTTCTCTCGATCATAAACTATATCATTAATCCTTTGGAACCTTACATACCAATAAGGAATCATTACCTAGACTAAAATGTAAGTCAACACAAGTTAGATATATATGTCATCCTTTCTTTGTTACCAACCATCCTTCAATTCTCAACTACGATTAGTTGGTTTCCCTACCCTATCATAGGCACTCCTATTTTATTTACCGCGACGTTCTTACACTAGTTACTTTTTGTCCTCCTCAACAGTACCATAGTCGAATATTAGACAATAAATTAGCCATTAGCTTGGATTGGATACTACCAAGGGAATCATCAACGGTAACCACCTAATCATGATAGTCACATAAACAATGGTATTTTGGTTATAACACACATTCTAAACATAAGGTCCAGCTAATCATGATAGTCACATAAACAATGGTATTTTGCCTTTTTATATTTTCCAAATTTTTCTAAATCTTGGAAACGAGATTTTTAATTTGAAGTATATTTTTGATCGTAATATATTATCGATATTTTGGGTCATTGGTTTTGTGAAACTATATGATAATTATTCGAATAAAATTCTTGTTAATTTTATTGAATTTTATAAGCTATAATTCTTTACTTTTATATAAAGATAAGGTTTGTCAAATATTATTTGTAAATAGAAAATACTTTTATTTCTCTTTGTTTTTAATCTTAAGTTTATGATCAATTATAGTTTATTCGATTTTTCCTCATATCGGGCTAAGACCATTTCGATCATAGTTTTAGTCAACCAAGTTTGGACTTGGATCGTGGGCTAGGTCCTTTGGGTTTAAGTAGTGATTTATAGTGGTAGCTAAATTGTAATTAGCTAGTTGTTAATAGTTAACTAAAAATTATTAGCTAATACTAATTGACTTAGTGGTTAGCAGTTAGTATTGTGGTTAGTAGTTAGTGTTCCACTAATTTTTCCTACAATCTATTACATTTTACAAGTATGCCATTAGGGTTCCTACTCTATCCTATTTCATAAACCCTAAATTCCTACTTCGCTGTAGCCGCCATCCCTCTGTAGCAGCATCTTCTCCTCCTGACCCGACCCCCTGGCCAATCACACCCCGGTTACCTTGGTCAGCCCGGCAGCCACAACCTTACCCCGTCGATTTCCCCTATCATCGGCATCACCAAGGCCTAACCTCTCACTGCCACCCTACGACATTACTGCCACTACCACCACAAGAGCCACGGCACCACCACCCATTGTCGCCACCACCGTCAACAACTATCGATCCCCCTCACCACACCGGCGAAACCTGACCACCACGTTCACCCCAATCGCCTGATCACCTTCACCATTCCTAATCAAAACCCGTCACCTCCCTCCCCCTGGTCATAACCACCACAACCTTCATTTTTGACCTCTCCCGTCGCCACCCACAAAAATAATTCGACCAACACACCATGGCACACACATCACCATCACACGAGTTAGAGACCCTCACCTATGCTCCACCATATCCCCAGTCGTGCTCGGCCTCCCCGCCAGCACCATTTTCCTCAACGCCACCCTCATCTGACCCAGGTTCGGCCGCCCACACCAAGATGTATCTCCACCGCGAGCCCAGATCTCGTCCCCACATCCGAAGTCGCCATGCTTTGGCTCCGTCCGACGCTACACCCCAGTGTTGCCCCATGGTGGGCCTCGCTGACGTGCCAGCTACGCCGCCACTGGTGTTCGCCGGTGTTTGTAAGAACAAAAGTTTTCTAAGAAAACTTGTTTACAAATTAAGAAAGAAAAGTACAAAAGTATAATTTGATTATGGGGAAGTACAACTGTAGGAATGTGATCAGAAGACGGTCACTTTATCCCTTGGATGATGCGATGTTGAAGAAGAGAGCCTCTTGAATGTGCTGCAGCAACTTGGTCAGGAGATTATAATCATTAGTGATCCTTGAGAAGTGATTTGGAACTCTATTTATAGAGTGTTGAAATAACTATCAAACAGTTATCCTGATTGGCGCACACTTGCAATTGGCGCACCATCATCCATTTTGCGTGGCTTAACTGCTAGAGACACATGGCATTCTGTGAGAGAGATGCGCTTGATTGTGGGCAGCATCACATGCACATTTTTTGAGATTAGTTGCATGCGTGCCACGTCATCTAACTGCTTCTGGATAAAAATTAATCAAATAGCACCGACTGACAAGTGGCGCTTGGCGCAATTTGCTTATTGGCGCCATCTGTTTCATATAGAATCTGTAGGAAGTGATTATCTCACGTCAAATGGTAAATAGCGAGAGGCAGCTGTCAGTTATTATGATAAAATCTGACACAATCTTCTCGAGCGTCGTGCCTCGGGATTCGAAAGGATTTTCTTCGACTGACGTGTTGTAAGTCATTATGACTAGCGCATGAGCTTCTCGAGGAAGCTTGCCACATGGTTAGCCTGTGCTATTTAAAGTCCACCATCATTTGACAATCACTGCTATTTGATATCTAGCGCTATTTGATTAATAACTTCTGGCGCTATTTGTGAGTCGCACGATACATTCCCTTTTAGTAATTTTTAGCTTCTACAAGACCCCCTTCAAAGTTTTTAAATTTCAAAAACTTCAAAATTTGAAATACTTTGAATAAGAAGCAGCTTCGTGCATTCGGCACACCTCAGATGTTTAACTGACCCTGAGTTTCACGTACAATTTACGCAGCCGTTACGCTTAGTTTTGGCTATAAATATCTTTGAGGAGAGAGAGAAAAAACTTTTACTCGAAAAACTTCTCTTCCTAAGCTCTTTATATTTTCCTTTCCGATGTTCAACATTCTTTGTTCATCATTAATGGCTCCAAAGAAGTCGGCTGCGGACAAATGCAAGGGGATCGTCGGAGCTCCGGCACGTACGTTGCCATTGAGGGCACCACAATACGCGCCACCGTCGGCGAGAGCCGAGGAGGCAAATCCAGCACTCGAAGGTGATCATCGAAGAAGATGATGAACAGTAGACTTAGCGCCATCTGATGGCAGCACCAAAAAGCCAGCATCAACCACCACTTTCAGAGTGCTGTTTGGCGTTGCACAATTTCACAAATAAAGCCACCTCTTTCAGAGTGTTGGCCAAAGCATATCGCGCACTCTTTGTCTACACAAAGTGCGTTGTGTGCTAAAACTTTACACGCGCAAAAACAATAACTGTCATATACGTAAATTTTGTACTGTCATATGCATAAATTTTTAACTGTTATATGCACAAATTAGGAATTTTCATATGCGCAAACTAAGCACTGTTGTACTGTATGCACAATCTAAGAACTGTTGTTCTACATGCGCAATTTTAGGGACTTGTCATACTTCATGCATAAATAATAATAAGATTGTCATAGGGCACAAACTTAGGATTTTGTTATGCGCCATTCAAAGGCTATTGCACGTATGCGCAATTTGCACTGTATGCACAAATTAGAGATTGTCATATTTCTAAAGATTTTGTGCAGAATTTAAAATGATCTTTCATGATTTTGAACTTTGTTTCTTCTCTTGTAGTTGACCTTAGAGAAGATCCTCACGCAGAGATACTGGCCTCTGCTTTTCAAGTATCAGAAAGATTTATCTTATGTCTTCTTTCCTCAATATGACCTCCCTACTGCTAGGAGAGCTCTGCTAGAGTCCCAAAATAATAGGACTCTACTATGTCTGATGAATGGTAAACCCTTCATAAGTTTAGATCAGGCTCTCCATAAGAAACCAGCCTTCTTATTTGGTGAAGCTATTGAAAAAGACACTCAGCCCAAGTTAAAGCGGGAAAAACGAGTTTATCAGAGTGGAGATAGATTAATGTTTCTCACCGATATGACAAGACATCCATCTCTATCCCATTATGCTCATGCCAGCCATCCTCGAAACATGGCATGGGATCTGACTCCTTTCCAACAGGCTAGGGTTGGAAGGATATGTCATAGAGTAGGGCCTCAGAGGAGCAACATTTTTTTCAGTTCCTAAGAGAGACATAGTACCCACATGAGAGGCCTAAGACTGAGTTGTGTGCCTGCTGAGGATTTGTCTCTGATGATTCCAGTCATAATACCATTCTTTGCGAACATATTTGCTAAAGCTGGAGGAAGGTACCCGACTCCGAATATGCGGCTGACAGGTTTGCTGAATCCAGAAATCAAACGCTAGAACCGACTTTCAGTATGGGCCTTGAATAACTTTAAGGACAAGTTGCTTGAGTTGGAGCTTTATGAACCCACTTTCACACTTTATGTGGCATGCATACCAATTCTAATATATTTTTAGCCCTGGTAGGGAGGTACAACAATTCGACTGGTACTTTTATGACCCCTCGTGGAGAGATAGGCCTCCATTCATGAGATGCAGTATATTTCTCATCTGCCAATGGTGAGAACCCCTACGAAGAATATGTGCCAACAAACGAAAAACTGGATACCTTAGCCAAGGAGCAAATGATGGCAGTTTGTGAAGAATTATTATGTCACTTCATGATCTGTACCTTGTTGTATAAGAGCAAAGCAATGGGGACGTGCTACCTGTCTAAATGGCTAGTGTATATATTCTTGGGCCACATTCAGGAACCTAAGGTGCAAAAACACTTAGATTGTGAACCTCACTTTTTTGAACCACTTGACCGCAGTACTATCGAGAAATTGATAGAAAAGTCGAGGCATGTCGACAATGAGCTGTTGGAAGATTGGCATCATTTTGCCGCTGGCACTCCCATCGAGACTTATATAAGACAAGATGGCAGAAAGATGTCTCGAGAAGCTACCCTGGCAGGCTTCCTGTCTCTTTAGCTGTGATGGTTCGTGGTTCCCGGAGCTAGAGTCGTCGACCGAATCTACTGAGGTACACTATTCACAGTTATGCATTTAGTATTTGGACACAAAATGTATATTCTTTCTGTGATGACTTGTCGGCTGAATACAGGTCTTCGTTCATTCACAGATACCATGATGGAGAATCCCGATACTCGAGACGAGTTTCCTCATAATGAGATGTCGTTTACTTATTTATACGGCTGGTTACTGCTGCACCATCCCACCCTAATTGATCCAGCTCTAGGTGCTGCAGTAGGAGATTTCATCAGACGTTATGCCATGTCTCGATGGAAAATGAACACCCTTACTGATTAAAGAAAGGTGCTGAATATGGGTTCTGAGTGGAGATTCCTCAGTGTTGCTCCTCCTCCCGGATATGGGAATCTTCCGTATCTACTCATGGACTTAGAGCCTATGGCTACTCGTCCGCTTCCAGCTGCTTTCATGTGGTTAAAGATGACCTGACCTTCTCACCTAGTATGTCGATTCGAGTGTGAATGTTTTCTAGAGCCATATCTGCCTAGCCGATTTGCTCACTAATTCGGCTACTATCAAATGCATGTTGGAAACGCAACCACCTGCCTGAAAGCTTTTGGATATTTGATCGATGGCGCTCGAGGATGGAGGTACTACAGTACGAGGGGCATTAAGGCTACATTCACGATGCCTTTTGCTACTTTTGAAGCGGGTTCGCATATGTTATATACATACGCGAATTTCTATACTTTCGCTAATACCTTTTTCGAAGGCTTCTTTTTGTCTGATAGTTTTGTTAGTGTCAGAAGGTCGTGAGCAGGGAACAAGACTACTCTGGAATTCAGAGAGGCTGAGGAGAATGCTCTTGCTGATGAGCCTCTAGAAGCTACACTAGTCAGTTTCCCCAATAAAGTTCATGATGCACTGTATGTCAAGCTCAAGATGAGGAAAGAGAAATCTCCCGTAAAAGGGATCAGCAAAAGACAGAAAATTCAAGTTTCACCTGCTCAATCTACCCCAGAAGAACCTCCTTCTCCTCCTAAGGCTCGAGGGAAGAAAAAGAAAGACAGATTTGTTATTGCTGAATAGCCCGTAGCAGGGACGAGATCTCAAACACAAAAAATGAAAACAGGACTTTCCTCTAGGGGAACGAAGGCAACCCCTTCTCCAATCCCGAAAGAAAGTAGAATGTCTACTAAAAAGACTAGTAGAGGGCCGGATGTACAGGATGAACCTTCTGGAACCGTGGGATCACCGCTAATACCTCTCAAACGCAAAATGAGGAGAAAATTATTGGCAATAAAAGTTGTATAGCAGGAAACTGCAACTTTACCTACTCCAACAGTGCTGGAGTAGTCTCCTGGTCAACCAGAACCGTCACTACCATCGCAGGATCCAGGGGAAGAAAAAGATAGAAAGAGTTGTTATTGCTGAATAGCCCATAGCAAGGACGAGATCTCAAACACGACAAATGGAAATAGGACTTTCCTCTAGGGGAACGAGGGCAACCCCTTCTCCAATCCCAAAAGAAAGTAGAATGTCTACTGAAGAGACTAGTAGAGGGCCGGATGTACAGGATGAACCTTCTGGAATCGTGGGATCACCTCCAATACATCTCAAACGCAAAATGAGGAGAAAAGTATTGGCAACAAAAGTTGTACAGCAGAAAACTGCAACTTCACCTACTCCAACAGTGCCGGAGCAGTCTCCTGGTCAACCAGAACCGTCACGACCATCGCAGGATCCACTCTCTCCAAAAGGTGATACTTTTACCCTTTTAATCTAACGAAAATTATTGGACGTTAACCCATTGGGCATTTTGTGTTGATATATATATTTTCTATTTGCAGAGGCCCAAATAATCAGTACTCCAGCTCCAGCTGCTACAGCGGACACTCCTTCAGTTTCTATCTCAGAACCAGTAGTTGTAAAGATCACCATTCCTCTATCTACATTGGATGCAGCAGGTGTGACGTAGCCGCCATCTAATGGTGATGCTCTAGGGGTCATGGTTCCTGAAGAAACATTAACCTGAAAAGAGATCGTTCTAGATGTCCCAGCTCCTTCTACAGTCCAAATTCCTACACTCTCTCGAGAAGACGAAGAGATGATAGAAGCACTAAATGACTGCGATTTTGGCGATGAGCTGATCGAAGAAGATCCTATCGATGTTGCTTCTGATCTTGATAAGGCTGAAATAAATCAAGATCCAATGGAGACCCAGAAAGGTCAAGACTTGACGGCCAAGGATGGCCAGATCACTATTGAGGGTGAAGAGCACCATATTGAAGATAAGGGCCATCAGAGCCCTAAAGATGATAATCAGGATCTCGATGAGCCATAGGGCGATGAGAATTATGATGATGAAGTTGAGGGCGATCAAAGCCTGGACAACAATGAAGGTGATGATGAAGAAGGCCTTGTAGAAGGTCTTGAAGATGTTGAGGGTAATGAAAACCCTGATGATGATAAGAAGGATGATGAAAACCTCACTAAAGATCTTGAAGAAGCTAGGGGTGATGAAAACCCTGACATTAATGTGGAGGGGATTCAAACCCCTGTTGAAGAAGTCTTTGAGATGAAAAGGGAAAAAGTAGTAGCCCAGGAGGCCAAGCTGAGTCGGGGGCTGGAAGCAGCCATTTTGTATCGGAAGGCTGGAAGTAGCCAAGCGGCTGTATCTGAGAACACCATGGTTAGGCTCATTACAGAATGAGATACGACGCCTCAAAAAATTTTATATATGCCCCCGGACTCAGGTAAATTTTGGACTTTATTCACCATTGCTCCTTTGATGCTGTATGATAATGTTTTTACTTTTGGATTGTAGTGGGTCATGTGGGGACAATCACTGAAGTCCCATTGACTTCTACCGCTTTTAGCCTTAGCTCCACTATGGCTCCCCTAGACATGGGGACTCATACCATGGAAGGAAGCTCTTCAAGGATGCCGGTACCGAAATCTCTTGGCGTACAAGCTGTGATTCCTCCATCTTCTACAGAAGGAGGAGCTCCTGTTGAGGTGGTAACACCTGGTGTATCGACGATGACCAGTAGCATTATTGAAATATATACGAGTGCCTTCTTTACTTCCTTGAGCACTCTGGTACAAATGGCCATAGAGAAGCAACATCCTTACGAGTTAGTAAGAAGAACTTCATCTTTTACAATTGAAGCCATACACGGTCTCGACAATATTGAAAGGGTCAACCTCCTGAAGCATATCTTGAATGAGCTTGAAGATCCTATCAGATCTTATCAAGAACTGATGAGAGGCAATATACAAAGACAGGAAGATATAGAGTGTGAGGCCATAGCTCGCGATAATGAAGAACGACAAGTCGCCCTGAACAATTTTATAGTTTCCTTCTCGATACGATCTGGAGAGATAGAATCAAGCATTACTGAGGCTACTTCTTCCGTTGAACTTTATAAGACTAAGGCAGCAGAGAAATAGAAAGAAGCAACTGAAAGTCAAGCTCGCCTCCAAAAGCTAGAAGCTGAAATGGCCAAGCTTCATGCACCGATCACGACAACTAAAAAGCGTCAGGAAGAAGTGCTTAAATTATCTTAAGTTGCCTCAAGTCGTCTGGATGATCTGATTAGGCAACGAAATACTTTCTCCAAGTTCAGGGTACAAAGATAGAACGCCAAGTTACATTACTGCAACCTTACATCCAGAGTCCATGAGAGATTTGGTCAGGACAAGAATAATTACCACCAGGGTGGAGCGAGCTGAGTCTTTAAAGAAGATGATTACTGATCGTAGCATCCAGCCTCCAAAGTGAAGTTATATATAAGAATGACTGTAATAACTTCTTTGTTTTAAACAATTTTTTAGTTGAATGTAATAGTTGTTTGTGTTTGCATGATATCGCATGGAATGAAAAATTGATGATCTTTTTTGGCTCTATTACTTATTATGTTTATGTTTTAAGACATAAGTAATATGTAGGAGTAAGAAATATATTCAGAGGTACTGAACGTGACATATCTCTTGAAAATAAAAATGCTCATTATATCTGTTCAGAGGTAATATGGACATGACAAAATATAATTTTGGTACATTGTCATTTCTGGAACGACATTATCTAAGGTAATATGGACATGACAAGTCGATGATATAGATAATAGAATTCAGAGGTAATGCGGACGTGAACTTATATCTATTAATTATCCTTGGATCAACTGGGACTCAAGAATAGGATATCTTTTAAAATAGCTGTGTTTCAAAAGATGATGCTTGTAATGATATAGTAGATGGGTTAATCCATTGAAGATGTATTATAAGATCTGGATAGACTCCACTGGGGATTTTTTTAAGGATTTATTATCTGTGGTAAGTAAAAGATAATATTTTAAAGATTTGAGGTATGTACAATATTTGGAAGACAAAGTACACACTTTCAAACATGGTACTTTTTCAAGAATTTACCGTTGATAGGCATCATAGCGATTTGGCCATCCATTCCGGTCAAATGATAAGCTCCGTTAGAAAAAACTTTGCTTACAACGTAGGGACCTTCCCACTTTGGTTCAAACTTGCCCTTGCTCATATGTGTCATAGTCATAGGACGTCTGACAGTAAGGACCAGCTCACCTTTTTGAAATGCTCGTACTTTAACTTTATAGTTGAAGCTTTCGAGATACGGGCTTGGTATAACTCAATGTGTTGTTGAGCTAGTAGCCGCTTCCGTCGAGTGCTTCAAGCTCCTAAAGTCAAAGACGATCGTTGTTTTCTACTGTGAGTTCGTTGGTAATAACTATTCTCAGAGAAGGAATTTGAATTTTTAACGGCAAGACAACTTCACATACATATACCAAAGAGAAAGATGTACAGCTAGTCAGGGTGTGTGCGGTAGTACAATATGCCCATAGACATTCTCCAAACTTTTTACTCCAATTGCGTTTATTAGCAAAATAAACTTTTTGAGAAGCTTGATGATTGTTTTGTTGAATGCTTCAGCTTAACCGTTAGTTGCAAGATTATACGTTGTAGAAGCGACATTATTGATTTGATTGTTGTTACAAAATTGAATAAATTTCTGACTGACGAATTTAGGTCCATTGTCATGGATGATTCATCGAGGAATACCAAATCTATAGATCACAGGATGTTTGATAAAACTGATGACACTGCTTGTCTTGACTTCTGCTAAGGGTATAGCTTCTGCCCATTTTGAGAAATAATCGGTTATAGCTAGGATAAACCGATGTCCTCGAGATGAAGGCAGATTGATAGGACCGATCACATCCATTCCTTAAGCTTCAAAGGGCCAGGATATTGTAGTGGGATGCAGGACTTCTGATGGTTTGTGGATAAAATTTACATGGATTTAATATGCTCTGCATTTCCTTATATATTCAATAGCATCTGCCACCATGGTGGGCTAGTAATATCCCATACGTTGGTTCGATCCTGAAGCTTAGGAACAAGCTGATGTGTACCACAGACACCATCGTGAGATTCACATAATATCTGCTTTGCTTCATCTCCTGTAAGACAACGTAAGAGCATACCGTCAAATGATCGTCGATATAGTATTTTAGAGGAATGATTATAATAGAACCGAAGCATCCGCCGACGAAATGTTGTTTCTTCTTTATGATCTTCGGGTAAGATGTTATGTACTGCGAAGTCGATGAAAGGAGCCCTCCAGTCTTTGTTGGTAGTACAAATTAAACCGAATTGCTAATTTCAACATTCAAATTATTTTCGACACAAAATAATTCCCTGTTAGTGATGACGATCAACTGTTCTCTTTTCACAGGGATCGCTAATATTGCTGCTAGATTAGCAAGTGCGTCAGCTTCTGTGTTGTATGCTCGGCGTACGTGTTCAATGAAGAAACCCTTGTATGATAAGGCTAACTTGATTGTTGCTTCCTGGTATGGAATAAGATCTTGATACCGAACTTCATACGTACCTCTAACCTGGTTGACAATCAGTTTAAAGTCTTCATATAGTTCTTGATATTTGATATCCAACTATTTAGCAAATTGGAGACCGATGTGTAGAACAATGTATTCAACAACATTGTTGGAACATGGCTCGTCCAGGGAATAGGCTCTTTGAATGGCTAGTCCTTCTGATGATACAAGGACGATCCCAACTCCAGCGATAATGATACTATTGGATCCAATTTTAGATACACCATTAAAGAATAGATGCTACGCAAGTATTCCTTCTGAAATCATGTTAGATTCCAGAGTTTTACTAGGAATTTTATCGTAAAGTTTAGACGTTTCAGGGATTGGATGAGCAGCCAAGAAGTCAGCTAAGGCTTGACCCTTAACGGACTTTTATGGGACATAGACCATTTCATATTATGCTAGGCTAGCAATATAGCCCATGTAGCGAGTCTGGAATTGAGTGTACTATGCTTCTTCATCAAAACTCATAGAGGATTGACTCTCGAGATGACATGAATGGTCGGGCCCGTGATATAGTGTCGTATTTTCTGAACAGCGAACATCAAGGCTAGATATTCTTTTTTATAGGGCTGTATCGGTGTTCAGCACTGATCATCGTGCGACTGAGATAATAAATTGCTTGTTCATGACCTTTTTTGTTTTTTTGAGCTAGCAGGATGCCCAGAGAATAATCTATTGCTCGAACATACATCAGAAAAGGGATTACTGTGATTGGAGGAATTAGGACTTAAGGGTTTATCAAATATCTCTTTATGTCTTCAAATGCTTGTTGGCATTCATCAGTCCAAACGATAGACACACCTTTCTTCATCAATTGAGTGAATGGTCTGCAATGTCCAGAAAGATTTGAGATGAATCTTCTGATGTATGCAAGCCGTCCGTGAAATCCTCGTAGCTCTTTTAGGTTGCGTGGAGGACGCATCTCCTGAATGGCTTTGACTTTCTTGGGGTCAACGTATATACCTTTAGAGGTAATAACGAATTCGAGAAATTTGCTACTAGAGACTCCCAGGAATAACTTGGTGGGATTCATCTTGAGTTGATGATGGCGCATTAGATCAAAAATAGTTCTTAAGTCTTGGATATGATCTTCTTTTAGATGACACTTTACAGTAATATCGTCAACATAATATTCTACTGTATTCCGTAAATGTTCACGAAAAATGGTGCTCATAGCCCGCTGATAGGTGGAACCAGCATTCTTAAGGCCAAACAGCATGACTATGTAGCAGTAGACCCCTAGAGGAGTGCAGAAAGACGGATGTTTTTCGTCTTTGGGATTCATCCTGATCTGATTATATCTAGAGAATTTGTCCATGAAAGACATTCATTCGAACCTGCAAGTGTTGTCAATCATGACATCAGTGATCGGAAGAGGAAACTCATCTTTGGGACAAGCTTCATTAAGGTCTCTAAAGTCGATGCAAACTCGGACCTTCCATGTTTTTTCATAACTGTGACAACATTATCCATCCAGTCCGGATATTGTTCCTCTCTGACAAAGTCACAAGCGATGAGCTATTTGACTTTAGCTTCTATGGCATCCATCATATCAGGTCGAAATCGGCGTTGTTATTATTTGAATGGCCTAGTATTTGGCAGAATATTGATTTTGTGAGTAGCAATTTGAGAATCTAATCCTAGCATATCTTCATAGCTCTAGGAAAATACATTAATGTATCCTCTTATGAGCTGGATCAGCTCTTGTTTTTCTGCTTCGGTAAGGCTTTTACTGATAATGATCAGCCTTAGAGAAGCTTCATCTTCGACATCAATTTGGACCAATTGATCCTTAGTGGGTGGTTCACGTTGTTCGAAGCGGAGCTCCCATTGAGTGTCCATCCTTTGTGACCAAGTCTCTACATCATGAGTCTCGGTGAAATCGTCATCGTCTTCTGAGAGTTCAGCTATTACCATATTGGAAGATATAATCACTCGATGAACGTACCCTATACTGGTGTCCGAATTCCATAGAGAAGAGTTAGAAGAATTAGATTGTTCTTCTTTATCAGACTCAGAAAGATCTGGAGTTAAGATTGGTGAAGTGTAGCCTAACCCATGCTTTACTTTGTTGTAATATTGTAACAATTTTCCTTTCGGGATGGGTATGCAAATAGGAGTTCGCCTACCTTTACCATTATTGAGGCCAGATTTGAAATTATAGCCCATTTTCTAAATGATGTATTTAGATTGTTGACTGTAACGACGTAATTGGATTCGCATACTATCATCGTTTTTAGAGTCGCTGTCAAATGTAACCTTTTGATTCAGTCCTTTGCTGAAGAGGATAGGATGCTCATCTTTCTTCGGGGTGGGAACTAGAAAGAACGACTTTTGTACTGGTTCTAATGATACCTCATTTTGAAGGGGTTGAATTGCCTCTAGGGTAAGAGGTTCCAAGTAATCTAGAATTTTTAGATAACATTATATATAATAACTGACATCAATGTACTGAAAATTAGATGCTACTTTATTGTTAATTGCACCTACATTTACAACAGTATTTTTAACCTTGGCCGATGACTTGCCAAGATTAATAAAAAGAGGAAGAGAAATATGAGACTTGTTATGACGAAGGTTGATAACAAGAGGCTCAGAAGAGGTGAGCTCCCTATGCTCCATCTTTTCAGCAGGAAGATGCTTGGTAGAAGGAGAAAGATTAATGGTCAGCGTCTGAGAAGACGAGGGACGAGAAGTGCTTCCCTTGATTGGAATTACCAGGACTTCATCTGGATTGTTCTTTCGGACTTCTTCAGTGTCCAGAGCCAGTACGACTTTCATGAACTCTTCTTTATACATTCTGGAATCTGTATAATAATATTCAATACCTCGGAAGGGATTAAGATCAGCCACTTCTTTCCGAACTTCTCCATTGTCATCAACATATTTAAAGAATTGATGGAGAGTTGATAGTACGATGTTATGTTCATGCAACCACGGTCTTTCTAACAATACATTGTAGGAAATGTGATTGTTAATCACATATAATGTGACTTTTGTGCGGAGATTGCCAATTTGGACCTTTAGGCGAATCTTTTCCAATGGTTTGCTTCTTCCAGAATTGAACCCCATAATAGTCGTGACTGTTGTAGAGAGGTTATGGACCGGGATCCTCAGCACATCCAACAAAGTTTTAGGTGTAATGTTGAGTGCAAATCCAGGGTTGACTAGAATGTAGTCGACATTCATTGTGTCGACATACCCCGTAAAGTAGAGAGGTCGGTCATGTCGATTGTCTTCAAGTTACATATCATCCTGAGTGAAGGTGATATTGGGAATCAATTCCATCACGCTATGACAATGAGAGCATGCCACAGGTTCTTCATCTGGTTTCTTGAGATATGCCAAACAAGCATCGGCTTGCATCAAAGCCTCACTTAATTTTTTTCGAGTTTCCCTCAAGAGGCGCAGGAGTTCAAAAATTGATATCTTGCTGGAGTATTAGCTAGTTTAGCCAATATGTCAAAATTATACGGCCTTTCTAGTCCTTGCAAGGTAGTTTTCTTTAAGTTTTTATCAAAGCAGGCCGGCTGCTTGTCTTTGTCAGCTGCTGTTGGCTTGGGATAGATAGATTCCACTTGAGGCGATGATGCCGAAGGAATATTATAGAAAGGAAGAGACAATGCTGGAGGGGCGTCAAAGACAGGAGGAGGGGTGACAACATTCTTCTCTCCCTTTGGATAGTCTTTGAGATAGAGTCTTCCAGATCTGGTACCAGTCATGGCTTCTTCTTATAGGACAGGTGAGAAAGAAACCATTTTATAATCTTTTATTCGTATCTTGCTCCTGGAAGACTTATTTTGGAGAGATGAATGATTTGTCTAGAATCCCAAGTTGACACGGGACTGGTTGTCCTGAAGACGTAGAAAAAGAGGTATCAGAGGCCCTTTTCCATTGTTCAAGCTAGGGGCTTTCTGTAAATCATGTCCCATCTTTATCATCAGTTTGCAGGACTGTTGAATGTACCGATGGAATTTTGGTTGGTACTTGATTTCTAGCTTTGGTACCACCGTCTTGGAAAAGGAAGGTGAAGCTGCCGCTGGAATAAATATATCATCCAAAGGTGGAAGATGACCACCCAGTGATGTTATGTGACATGACTTATACTCGGCTGCCTTTCTAGGTTTGGTAGAAGGTGTTTGCCATGAAATATAAAAGAACAGAATAATTATCGGAGGACCGAACTTTTACTTCACGTTACAAACTCGCTTGTACAAAGAAAGCCTAGGGACGAAAACCTAGGTACAGCAGTCTAAGTACAATTGTTTATTTTAGATTCTGGGGGGTGACGATAGAGGCTCGGAAAGGCGACGGCAGCCCTGCCTTACTCCTTGGACGATCGGTATGCAGCCTTGGCTCCTTGTAAAAAGATGGTTGGCATTGACGAAGAAATGCTCTTCTTGCTCCTCTGTTGCTCTTCTGGCTTCTCTTTCTCTCTCTGTGTGTATTCTTTTCTCTGACTATTGGGGAGTCTCTCTGTATATACGTATTTTTTTCTCTAAAATTGTATATATTATAAGGGAATGGCACCTTGCTATTTATAATAGTGGGATGTGATCATTAGGGTTGCCAATGATTAGCTCTTGGAGATGGCGGCGGCTTGGAGATTGGTCCATCTTGGCCATTCGTTTTAATTATGATGAATCTGGGCCATTAGGTGTAGATTACACCAAATCCTATGAGCAATTAATGTTGATTGGAATAAATCTTTCTTATACTGATCTTCTGATATCTGCGAATAAATCGGATCTATTCTTCTGCCACGTGTCCTAGATTTATTGGGATCTGATCCAATCTTTAATGGCAGCAAATCTGAGGAATTAATCGGTTTAGGACACATGTCCTAGGAGCTGCTGGGGGGGATCTGGACCGCATGACTAGTAAGCTGCATATGAATGTGAGCCGCATATGGTTAAGCCCACGTGTCAGGGCTGCGTGGGCAGTGGCCCTCACTTGAGTCTTCTAACCACAGAGGAGTAATCCTTGTGGGCCGCATAGGTATATATCCGCCTGGGCCGCATGGACATGATCTTCTTGAACCGCATGAGAAGTCCTCGCTCGAGCCGCATGAGGCTTTCATGGCCTGAGCCGCATAGGATGGATTTATTCTGAGCCGCATGAGAAGTCCTTTGCCCGAGCCGCATGAGGCTCCTATGTCCTGAGCCGCATAGGATTTATTCTGAGCCGCATGAGAAGCGAGTCGCATACGAATGCCCACGTAGCAAGGCCACGTGGCATTTTTATGGCTCTCGAGGGATTTGTGTCAGAGATTTCTTTCCTCTTTCCTAGAGATTCATCATTATGGCAGAGCCATAATTACCTGCTTTGGTGTTAGGGCTGTCAACTTTTCAGAGGGGTCAGCCGTCATAGCAATTAATGCAACATGGGTCAGAGGAGAGCACTATCAGGCCACGTATCCTCTGAGCCGCATGGAATGCCTTGGGCCGTATAGCTCCTTATGCCGCATGATTCCCTGAGCCACATGAGTCCTCTGAGCCGCATGGATCTTTCCTGGCCGCATGAATCATTTTCTTTAGTATTTTCCATGCTTCTACAGAACCCCCTTCAAAGTTTTCAATTTGTGAAAATTGAAATACTTTGAATAAGAAGCATGGCCGTGTTCTTCTAGCCGCATATGGAATTCTGACAGCATAGAAGTCTCGACCGCATGAATTATTCAGCCGCATAAGTGACTTAACCGCAGGAGATTGTTCAGCCGCATAGCTGCTTGCCACGTGTGCAGGTCTTTTAATTGCCTCAAATTTGTTTTAGCGCCGTCTTTGTAGGAGGGAATCCCAAGAGTCAGCTCATTAAATCTTTCGGATTTGACGCCTTGGGTGAATCTTGGAGACGAAACCCAAGGAGTCGGTTGCGCTCTTCATGAGTCGGTCATTGGCCCACGTGTCCTCCTTCTTCCGTCTTCCTATAAATATGAAGAGTTTGAAGAGAGAGAAGACTTCTTTATTTTCCTTCTTCTTCCTCAGACCTTCCCTATCTCGACCGTTCTTCTCCTCTTTTGATAATTAATGGCTTCCAAGAAGACCGTGGCAGTAAAGGGCAAGAAGGCGGCCTCCAGTTCCACCTCGGCTGCGGCTGCTACTCCGCCCGTCGCCGTACCTGATGTTCATCCTGACGTTCACCCCCCATTATTGGTAAAGACAATGCATGAGTTAAAGAACCCCAACCGCCATGGTTACGTCACATACTTTATGCACGAGCCTTTGTAAATCGCATGTTCGTCCTATGGCTGAGCTGCAAGCCGCATAAGAGAACTACCGCGTCTGTATGCGTGCCTTGCTGGCGAAGCCGCATAAGTGACGCTAAACCGCATAGACTTTTTATTGTACGAAGCCGCATGAGATTTCTGAGAGCTTCATGGGTCTGCATGGATGTCTTCTTGAGCCCATGGGGTTTGAGAGCACCCAATCGGCTCTCTCTTGTTTTATCCCTCCGTTTAACTTACTTTTCTCTGTTTGTTCTTCAGTGAACCTGCCGGTTAACGCCGCTGGAGAACTCTTGGTGGGTAGCGCTCAAGCCGCTCTCGGTTATAGGTATGACCATATTGTCCAGTATATGGCTGACCAGTTTCCGAGCGATGAGCCTACGGTTAGATTGAATGCCATCAAGAATCAGTCTTTTCACTTCCTTAATGCTATGATAAACTCCAGGAAATTTGAAGGGGAGTATTTGAAGCCTGCGTTCTTTTTTGGAGACGCCTTGACCGTGGAGAACGATCATGTCCTGGAGGTGTCGGAGGACTGGAACTTTGTTTCTAACGGGATGGCGATTCGCATCCCCCAAATGGAGCGACATTTCCTGTTATCTTGGTTTAATATGCTCCCGTTAGATCGGAAGATGGGGGAGACTTTAACCCCTACCAGAGGTGGGATGTTTGTGGGGAACATCCATTATAATAACAATCTGAAGTCCGTGATTGCCGGCAAGGTGCACACTAGTTGTTCTATGACGGGGTTGGTCCTAGGTTCTTTCCTGAATATGGCGGGCCCTAATTTCTTATTTTCTACCGCCGACACTTTTATAAATCAGCTTGCTCGGAAAGGCTCCTATCCCGTTGGTCGGTTGACGTTCCCTGGTTGGGTGCACTATGTTCCTTCGTGGATCAATTTGTCTACTTGGATCTTGCAGAAGTATGAGACCTTTTTGTGCGAGATTGGCTTGTACCACGCTATCCGAGGTACCAGTCATGGCTAGTCCATAAACAAGAAGCTGCTTATGTCTCTGCTGGAAATGTATAATTGCCGTACGGGGACTTTTTACACACCTGTGGGGGAGATGGGACTCGCGCTCCATGAGATGCATGCGGTCTCCAAGCTTCCTTGGGGGGATGAAGCGTTTGAAGCGTATACTCCCACTAATGAGGAACTCGAAGATCTGGAACGACGGTATCCTGGTTTTGCGGCCCTTTACCAGGAGATATTGTGCCATTATAACATATGTTATCAGATGACCCGAAAGGATAGTAACCTGGAAGGGAATGCTCCCTACACCAAAGATTGGGCGCACTATCTCTTCTCGGCAGATGCCTTAGGTAGAGTCACCTCTCGTCGCCCTCGACCTCGGGAAGCGGTTGAGGACTCGGTGTCGTTGGCTAGGGGAGTGGCCACTACCAGCAACAGATTCGGGAGCCAGACTGATACTTTTGACTACTTTTACCAGGATACTCAAGAGCTGTCCGAGAAAGCGCTTCTGGTGGGATTTTTGATGATCTGGCTACGAAAATGTGTAGTCTCGGGAGGAGCCGGTTCTATTGAGAGAATTAGTTGTAACTTTATTCTTCCGGCTGTGAAGTTAGTTTTACGAATCAGGCTAGCTCTCCTCCCGGCCATGGTGTACAGCATACACCGTGGCCTTCGTACCTTCACATCCAAAATCATTGCTCGCGACGTGACCAAGGATTTTGAACGAACTGAGTTGCCCTATCACAATTTGATGGGGTGGCTGCTGATACATTATCCGTCTTTGATGAGGCCGGGCTCTGAAGACGGTGTGACTGATGATGACGCATTTATCTTCCGCTACCGTGACGAACCTTGGGAGTGTGAAACCATGCAGGCTTGTCGGATGGCATTGGCGAGGGCAGATAAGTATCATATCTTCGTATCCGTCCCTCGCTTCACTGCTAGGGACATAGAGGCTGTACATATTGATGGTATCGCACCCCCTCAGCTTCTGGATGGCCAGATGCTCTTATGGTTGCGTAACATCCGTCCCGTACATCTAGTGTACCGTAACCGCAATGCTATTTTTCTGGAGCCTTATCTGCCTAGCAGGTTTGTCCGACAGTTTGGATACAGCCAACTTTGTCTGGACAGCCCCAGTCATTGCCTGGATTATGAGGGTAGTCTTCTTGATGGTATCAGAGCTTGGCAATATTATGATTCGTTCCACACTCGTACCATTTTCTCGGTCCCTGCCATTAAGGAGTCAGTAGAGATCTTGTACATGGCAGCTCTGTATCGTGTCATGGCGAACAAGCCCCTAGTTGGTTTTAACACGGGTACCAGTTTTATTGTTGGCACCGGTCTGGAGGAAGGCTCTCAAGGGGCCAAGAAAAGAAAGGTTAGAGCCGAAGTGCCAGATTTGGATTTCGCTGCTGAGGGTGGAGAAGGCAACCAGTGCGATGAAGGTGACTCTGTCCTTCCAGTGGTAAGTGCAGAGGTAGGTCAGTCGTATGTTTTGTCAGATGAGGTGCTGAGGGATCAGTCTCTTGTTGCGCCTGGTCCTACTCCGAAACGTAGCATGCAAGTCTCTCCTATAGGCAGTGTTTCTCGATCCCGGAAGTTGGTTGCGACTAGGCACCGTCCGCTAGCCATAAAAGACGGTGGAGAAGAAGTCAACCCTGCGTCAGAGGTAACAAAACTGCTCTTGATCCCTTCTCCCTTCTTTTCTTTGAGTTTCAATCCTGACTGTCTTCGTTTCCTCTTTTAGGTGTCGGGAGAAGAAGAAGAGTTTCAGGATGTCGGGGCGGTGACCCAGGGTGATGGGGACTCCCATGAGCCTGCTCCTATTCAAGAGAATGCAGATCAATCTGTACCCTCCCTCGAGGTGACGGGGGCAGGGGACGTGACTGAGTTTAACTCGGGGATCGCGGGTGAGAGGACTATGCCAGTTGTGGATGAGCCACGGTCTTTATGCCCCTCCACTGGTAAGATTAGCCGAATCTTAACCCGTGAGGAAGCCTATCTGCTCTATCATCATGTCCTTCGGGTTACGTCGATTGATTATTATTCTGGGCATTCAGGTCATGTCCCTCCAGTGCCTAGGATGGACGTCGCTGAGACAATCCCAACCGGAGGGGCATCGGTGGAAAGAGGTGTATCTTCTCACTGTTCGACTCATCTTGATAGGCCTTCTGAGGGCCCGAGTTTAGCGGGACAATTCTCGGGGCAATTGGGGCAGGGAACGATGGTCCTTGCATCATCCTCTGCTCCGATGGCTTCGAGAGTCGACCTTTCTTCCCTGCCGAGCATCCAAGCTCTCCGGGCGGCGGAAGACGAGTTGGCCGCTATCCATGCATCGTTCTTCTCGGAATCTGTTCCCTCGATGGCGACCTCTAGCATTACTCCTCCGACGTTGCCGCTCCGGCTTCCCCTGACGCCCTCCTCTGCTGAGGTTTTGGATGACGCGTTGCAGGACGTGGTTGTCAGTTTTTATCGTCATTTAAAGAGGAGAATCGTGGCCGCTGTAGACAGAGGGACCTCTTTTACCTTGGCCTGACAATGTGCCCACGGTTAAATAAACATCCTTAGGGATCTTCCTGATGATGCAGGGATGGCTTCGCTTCTGGAGGCAAAATTGCTGGAGGCTGATCAGCTGGTGTCCGAGCTTCGGGTATTACGGCAGGCTGATCTGCCTACTGTTATAAATGAGGAGCGGATTTCCCTTATTGCTGTTATAGAGAGGACCAGAGCGGCTCGAGATAAGACCAGACCGGGCGTGCTGAAGGATCTCAGTGACTTAGCTGACCGGTATGATCAATTGAGTTATGCGACTGAAAACGTCGTAGCTCGGGAGGAGTCTGTCTCTCGTGAAATTACTGAGACACGGGAGCAGATCCTTGCTCTTCAGAAGAAGTTGGCTTTCTTAGAGTCTGAACTCGAGACTACCCGCAATGACAGGGAACTAATTGTTCAGGAGGCTGACAGGGTTACTCAAGCTTCGACTGACCTGGAGACTGCCTTGAAGAAATTGGAGGATAACTGTCAAGCGTTCTTGGGCTTGGATAATGAGGAGCATTTATTCCAGGAGGCCGAGCGTCGCGCTCGGCAACGGATTGAACGGAGGACCACTTCAGTAAGAAACTGCCTCCTGGAATTGAGTGATGCTGAAATGTAGTCGACTTTTTCTTCTTGTTTTGTTTCTGTTTTCTTTCTTTCTGGAGGGGACATGATCCCGAAACATGTAATGCTTTTTTTCTTCCTTCAAATAAAGAGTACTTTTAATTCTACCCTTCGTTTGTATTGCTTGCTGCGCTTGTGATATTGTGGTGATGTTTACCCCCGTATAGGAGATATATATGTGGACCTGTTACCCATGGCGTACCTTGGTTTTAGGCAGAGGTAACAAGTTTTGAGCAGGATACCTGAAGCAGCCATAGCGAAGTGGTCATGGTTGCTCTTGGTATTGAGAAAAAGGAATGCCGTAGAGCAGCTGGGCTCCTGGGGCCTGATGAGGTGATAGATTTGTGCTGAAAAATTTAGCTGAGGATATTTGTGGGCCTATTATCCTTGGCGTACCCTGGTTTAGGGCACGGATAATAGGATGAAGGGGAACCGACATACTTGCTCAGAGGTGACGAGGACATGGCAAGTGGGAAGGTTTTCTAAACGTAGAGTCTTCCTACTCAGAGGTAGTGAGAACATGGCAGGAGTGAACTCGACGGAGGATATTGATGGTCAACAAAGGACCTTTGTGGACTTATTACCCTTGGCGTACTTCGGTTGTGGGTACAGATAATAGGTCAAAAGGGGGTCATCATACTTACTCAGAGGTAATAAGGACATGGCAAGTATGAAAGTTTCTTCGACGGAGCCTTCCCATTCAGAGGTAATGAGGACATGACAGGAGTGGGCTCAATGAAGGAGAGCACATAGAACAACTCAGAGGTAATGAGGACATGGAAGTTCTACGTATGGGGTGATTTGTTTTTGGCGGAAGTGAAACGGCTCAGAGGTAATGAGGATATGGCCGTCTTGGAAGTTTGTGGACCCGTTACCTTTGTTGTGCACTGGAAGTACATGTATTAGATCATGAGGGAGGATCTCTTGTAGGAAGAAAGTTCAGCGGTACGGTTATACATAACTTTCTTTCAAAAGAGTGACCAGGGTGTAAGTTCAGGGGTACCGATGGGTATATAACTCGACAATCCATGAATATTGGAATCAAAGTATAAGTTCAGAGGTACCAGCAGGTACATGACTTGGAAATTTGGGATATCTTTATGGAAGAAGGGCATGAGTTCAGTGGTACACGTGTGTACATGACTCGAAAATCTAGAATATTATGGGTGCGAGCTCAGCGGTACCAGCGGGTACGTGACTCGGGAATCTGGAGAATGGTGAGTGTGAGTTCAGCGGTACCAGCGGGTACGTGACTCAATAATCTAACAGTTCATGGAGTGAGTTTATTGGTACCAGCGGGTACGTGACTCGAGAATCTAGAAAACTATGAGGGTGAGTTCAGTGGTATCAGCAGATACATGACTCAATGATCTGGCAAACTATGAGGGTGAGTTCAGTGGTATCAGCGGATACATGACTCAATGATCTGGCAAACTATGGAGCGAGTTTAGTGGTACCAGCGGGTACGTGACTCGAAAATCTGGCGAACTATGGAGCGAGTTCAGTGGTACCAGCGGGTACGTGACTCGAAAATCTGGAGAATATTGTTTAAACATAGTATTTCTTCAGGAACTTGCCGTTGACGGGCAACATGAGCAAGTCTTCGTTCTGCTTGGCGAGGCGGTAAGCATCGTTGGAGAACACTGTCTCTATGATAAATGGGCCTTCCTATTTTGGCTGGAACTTGCCGGCGGTCTTGTGAGTCATGACCATTGGTCTCCGGACTGCCAAAACAAGATCGCCCACTTGGAATGTTCTAATTTTGACCTTCTTGTTGAAGGCTCCTGAGATGCGTGCTTGGTATAGCTCGATCCTTTGCTGAGCTAGGAGGCGCTTTTCATCTAAGGCCTCTAATTCTTGCAGTCGACGTCGGTAGTTATCATCCGTTGTCAATTGATAAGTGAGGGCGACACGGAGTAAGGATATTTCGGTCTCAAATGGGAGAACTGCCTCACTCCTGTACACTAGGGAGAATGGCGTATTCCTGGTAGCTGTTCGAATTATGGTGCGATAAGCCCATAAGCATTCACCGAGCTTCTCATTCCAGTCGCGCTTGTTGGAGGAGACGAACTTCTTGAGGAGTTTGATGATCGTTTTGTTGAATGCCTCTGCTAACCCGTTTGCTGTCGGGTTGTACGGCGTCGAAGCGATATTCTGAATACGGTATTTATCGCAAAACCGATAGAATACGTGGCTTGCAAACTGCGGACCATTATCATGGATGATCCTTCGGGGCAGTCCAAAGCGGTAGATGACGTGATGCTTAAGGAAGCTGATCACGTTTGAAGTCTTGACTTCTGCGAGTGGGATAGCTTCCGCCCACTTGGAGAAGTAATCAGTGATCGCAAGTATGAAGCGATGTCCTCGGGAAGAAGGTGGGGTGATTGGACCAATGATATCCATTCCCCATGCTTCGAATGGCCAGGACGCCACTGTCGGATGTAGAAATTCGGATGGTTGGTGAATGAAGTCCGCGTGGACTTGGCAAGCTTTGCACTTTCTAGCATAATCGATCGCATCTGCCACCATCGTGGGCCAATAGTAGCCCATTCGGCGAAGATGATCTTGTAGTTTTGGGCCGGGCTGGTGGGCCCCGCAGACACCGTCATGAGCTTCTCGTACTGCTTCTTTGGCTTCTGCGTTTGACAGACACCGAAGTAATAATCCATCGTAAGAGCGGCGATACAGCATCTTCATCTCTGTATCGTAGAAGAATCTGAGAGAATGCCTTCTGATGGAGGTGGCTTCCTTTGGGTTCTCGGGCAGGATATCGTAGACGACGAAGTCGATGAATGGTTGTCTCCAATCTGGGGCGTCATCGATCGTCTGTACGGAATAACTTGCCATGAATTGCATATTGTTTTTGGGACAGACCAGTTCATGGCCTATCACTTCCACTGATTGGCGATCATAATTCGGAACTGCTAGGGAAGCGGCAAGACCAGCTAGGGCATCGGCTTCAATATTTCGGAGTCTGGGGACGTGCTCGATAAAGAACCCCTCAAATGACGAGATGATATCGATCGCTATTTGGTGATAAGGGATCATGTCTTCATGGCGGACCTCGTACGAACCCCGGATCTGATTGACGATTAGTTGGGAATCGTCGTATGCTTCAAGGTATTCTACCCCCAGCTCTCTTGCAAGTTGGAGGCCAATGACCAGAGCATTGTACTCGGCTACATTGTTAGAGCAGGGTTCTGTAAGGGAATAGGCACGGTTGATGACCAATCCGGAAGGGGAGACCAGTACTACCCCGACTCCGACGACTATATTGCCTTTAGGTCCGGTCCTTGAAGCACCGTCAAAGAACATTCGCCATATAGCCTCGTGAGTGGTTGCATGCTAGTCGGCGACCTCGTCTGGGATCTCTTCGTATATTCTGGAGGATTCTGATCCTGGGTGGGCTGCTAAAAAGTCCGCCAGGGCTTGACCTTTGAATGCCTTCTGTGGGACAAAGATCATATGATAAGGGGACAGCAATATTGCCCATGTAGCGAGTCGAGAGCTAAGTGCCCCTGGTTTGGTCATGAGGACTCTGAGAGGGTTGACCCATGAGATCACATGTATCGTTTGTCCAGTGACATAGTGTCGCGTCTTCTGAATGGCGAACACCAAGGCGAGGCATTCCTTCTCAACCGCGGTGTATCGGTGCTCGAGTCCAACCATCATTCGGCTGAGATAGTATATGACTTGTTCGTGGCCTGCATCATTGTTTTGTGCCAACAGGGCACCGAGGGAGTGTTCCATTGCTCGTACATAGAGCAGGAATGGTTTTCCCGGGACTGGGACTACCAAGATCGGAGGATTTGACAAATATTCTTTGATGCTGTCGAAAGCGCGCTGACATTCCTCGTCCCATACGAATGAGACTCCTTTCTTCATGAGGTGCGTGAATGGTTGGCATCGCCCGGAGAGGTTGGAAATGAACCTTCTGATGTAAGCTAGCCTTCCTTGAAGGCCTCTGAGTTCGCGAAGATTTCTCGGGGGACCCATCTCCATGATTGCTTTTGTCTTCTCAGGGTCTACATGGATACCCTTTGCAGTAATGATGAAGCCTAAGAACTTCCTGCTGGATACGTCCAGGAAGGACTTTGTAGGGTTCATTTTCAAATTGTGCGTTCGCATTAGGTCGAATACCATCCTTAGATCCTGCAGATGGTCCCCCTTGCTACGGCTTTTAACGGCTATATCGTCAACGTAGCACTCCACCGTCTTGCGTAAGTGGTCTCTAAAAATGATGCTCATGGCTCTTTGATATGTGGCGCCAGCATTCTTTAAACCGAAAGGCATGACTGTGTAGCAGTACGTGCCAATCGGTGTTCGGAATGATGTATGCTTTTTGCATCAGGAGATATTTTGATTTGGTTGTACCCCGAGAAGCCATCCATGAATGACATGCGTTCGAAGCCGCAAGTATTGTCGATCATGATGTCTGTGATAGGAAGGGGGAATTCGTCTTTGGGGCATGCCTCGTTCAGGTTGCGGAAGTCGATACAGATTCGAATCTTCCCATTCTTCTTGAGGACGGGTACTATATTGGCGACCCAATCGGGATGCTGCGCCTCATGAATAAAACTGCTGGCTATCAGTTTGTTGACTTCAGCTTCGATCGCGTCCATGATGCCTGGACGGAAGCGTCGCTGTTGTTGCTTGACCGACTTCGCGTCTGGTCGAATATTGAGTTTGTGAAGAGGGATGTCAGGATTTAACCCTGGCATGTCTTCATAGCTCCAGGCGAACACATCAATGTACACTTTGACAAGTTCTAACAGCGACTTTCATTCTTCGTTAGTTAGGCTTTTACTGATAAAAATTGGTTTTGGAGAAGATTCGCTGCCGAGATCCGCTTGCATGACCTCATCTTCAGTAGGAGGTTCTCTCAGTTCGAATTGCTTTTCCTATTGTGCGTCTAATTGCTGGGCCCATGGCTCTAGCTCAAGGATTTCGGGGATGTTTTCATCTTCCTCGTAAGCGTCGGCGAACGCCATGTTGACTGACATGACTTGTCTGAACACATCTCCGATGATGGTATCTGAATCGGAAGTTGGTGATCCGGTTGAATGTAACTGCCAGTCGCATTCTTCATCTGAACTTTCAGGGGTCGTAGTAGGCGCTACTACCCTAACCCGCATCGAGTTTTGTTATAGTAGTTTCGTGGTTTGCCCGCCGGGACTGGCGACTTTAAAGGTAATCGTCGCCCAGTGCCGTAGTTCAATCCTGGTGTCGTCTCCAGATTATACCCCTGTTTCTGCATGAGATATTTGGATTGAGGGCTATAGAGATATAGAGGCAGTCTTCCGGCATCTGACCCGAGGTCGACTTCTTCTATGGTGAGGGGATGCGGGTTGTTCGTCCGGCCGAAGACGATCGGATGATCTCTTTCCTCGAATATTCGATAAGCGTCTTCTACTGGAGTAAGCTGGATCGCGGTGTATACATTTGTCACCTGTGTGTGTAGGTGAGCGCCTATACCATGTTCCATAGCATACATTGTACATAGCTTATTGAGCTCGGTGTAGTTCAAAGATAACCCTTTATTGATGAAGTAAGGTATCTTTTCTAGGGGGATTACATCATCAGCGGAGGGGACATCAGTGTGGACAGCCACATACTTGGCTAGCTCCGGTTCTTCTTCGGCTACCCCCTGTGTGAACGAAGACTGAGAGGACGACCTGGGAAGCTTGATCGTCAGTGGTTCAGTTGAGGGAGTTGAGCATGGCGTTGTTGGCAGACTAGCAACCCCCAGTTTGGTACTCGACGTGGGGCGAGGAGTGGTTGGTTCTCTAGAGGTGTCAGATCTTGCATCGAGGTGATGACCCTTCTTGGGAAGGCGTATCGTCAGCGGCTTGTCGGAGGGATTGAGCTTCCCTGTTTGGGGTTGACTGACTCTCGGCAGTCGGATTGTCAGTGGCCCCATTGTGGGTCTCGGCACTTGGCCGAACCTTGGCAGCCGAATTATCATCTGCTCCTCTTGCGCCGAGAGGCTGATCGCGTCCTTCCGCAGAGTGGCGGTGAGGGGTACGGACTTGCCCGATTTGCGAGCTTGGAGGTGGATCGTCAAGGGTCCTTCGGATCCCGTAGCCGTTTCGGTACTAGCTTGTTCATTTCCTTCATCAAGGTGCCTCTTCGACTTTTCGTACAAGCAGGAGTCCGAGTAGTAAGATTCGACCCCTTTGAAGGGATCGATATCAGCAAATTCTGTCTTCACGAAGCCGTGTTTGTCGACGTATTTGAAGCACTGGTGTAGCATGGAAGGTACGATCATATTATCGTGTATCCATGGGCGCCCCAAGAGGATGTTGTAAGAAGTGTCTGTATCAATGATGTAGCAGGTGACTTCGGATTGGAGGTCGCCAATTTGACACTTCAGACGAATCTTTCCAATAGGGTAGCTCCTGTCCGAATTGAAACCGCTGATGGCGGTGCTTATAGGTGTCAGGCGATGCATTGGGATGCGGAGATGATGTAGCAGACCCTTCGGGATGATGCTTATGGAAGAGCCAGGGTCAATGTGCATCCGATCCACCTTCACGTCGTCGATGTATCCCGTATAGTATAGCGGATGATCATGTAGGTTAGTTTTGATGAGCATGTCCTACGGAGTAAAGATGATGTTGGGCATTGCTCCCGTGCAGGCACTGTCTTGGAGATCCACGGGTGAGTCCTCCCCGGTGAGGTTGGATTGAGCCAGATAAGCATCGACATTTTGGAGTGCTTCGTTCAATATAATGCGAACGTCCTTGGAGAGCCTTAGGAGTTCGTACAGTGACAATTTGGCCGGAGTGTTAGCCAATTGTGCTAAGATGTCAAAGTTATAGGGCCTCTCTAGCCCTTGGGCTGCATCCTTTCGGAGGGATTTGTCAAAGCGAGTCTCCTTCGGCCTAGGCTTGTCGGTCGTCGAAGGCTGAGCCGGTCCCAGAGCATCAGTTGTAGTAGGTTGATGATTTTTAGTTGGGCTGTCAACCACAGGTTGGGATTACGCTCCGGACCGTGTGACGACGGCTGTAGCTTCTTCGTTGTCTGCCGGGATTGTGTGGCAGGTCCTGATTTTTCTACTCTTTTTGTTAGTGGGAGATGGTGTGGGCCGAGTTACTTCTGACACCAAGTCTGGATGGACCCACATGACCTCCCCTCGTGAGGTGGTGAGAGGCACTAGACCAGCAGCCTGTTCCCAGGGAGGTGGAAGATTGGTAATCTCCATCGTCGCCAGAGGGAAGGGGATTACCCCGTCTTGAGTCTCCGTCGGAGGGAAGCTGCCGAATTGTACGGACACCATATTGGCTGCTACTGTTACTTCTTCGAAGTCGATGGCCAGAGCGTTCGAATCGATGAGGCTTTGGATATACCGTTTTAGTTGGTAGCAGTCGTGTGTAGCGTGGTGTACATAACGGTGGTAATGGCAGAACTTTGGGTTCTCCAAATCAGCCGGCCGAGGCTCCTGCCTTGGTAGAGGAAGCTGAATTCTACCTCCTTGTATGAGCATGTCCAAGATAGGCTTGACGTGGCTATCTTCGAAAGAGTAAGTGATCTGAGGCCATTGTTTGTCTGCTGGTTGTGACTCGGGCTTCTGGGCCGTATCGGCCACCATAGCCTGCTTTTCCTTGCTGTCCCGATTGTTGGAGGGGTTACCCTCATTGTCGTTATTGGGACGCTTGCCCTTGTTTTCTCCTTCTGAGATGTGCAATCCCAGTTGGCGAGCCTTCTTCAGTCGTTCTTCGGCGCTTGTGGCGCTGATGATGAACGCCTTCCAATCTTTGAATTGACTTTCGCCCATCCAGAGATTGATCGTTGGAAGCAGTCTCTTTTGGGAAATTTCAATCAAAGAGGAATCTGGATTTCCGGAAGGCAGCTTCATGGCGGTTTGGCGGAACCGCTCGATGTAGTTCTTTGTCAACTCCTTCTCCCCTTGGACGACGTCCATGAGAGTGGACATAGAGATGTCCTGTCCTACTTCGTAGAATCATTCCAAGAACAGACGCTTGAAGCCGGCGAAAGAGTGGATGCAGTTGTCCGGTAGATTACGGTACCAATCGAAGGCGACTCCTTCCAATGCCCCGATGAATAACCGTGTGAGGATCGCATCATCATGGGGCAGATGGTCGGTGGTGACCTCAAAGTAAGTGATGTACCGACTTGCTGAGGTTTTGCCATCATACGGGTTGATATTGAACGGCTTATATCTTGGTGGGAATGGAACATCCCTCCATTCAGCAGGGTATGGTTGCCGTATTCTGAGATCTTGAGCGTTTTCTCGGGCATGGAATATGGCTCAGAGCTCCTGGACCTCTCTCCTTACTTCTCGGGTCTCATCTGTCGCGGTAGGGGCTGTTACTTCGGAAGGATTATTGCCCGGGTTTGGTGCCGCTGAGTTTGAATCCATATTGACCGTAGGGCCCGTGCTTGTTTGACCGGGCGTTCCTTCTTGTAGAGTTGGCAGGGTCGCTTTAATCTCGTCTACAGACTTGACCAGAGCAAGTAATATGGCTTCGAGATTGTCGATGCGCTGGCGATCATTGGAACCACCTTGATTGTTGTCCGTCATGAACACCGTCCTTACGTGAGGAGTGACGGAAGGAGCGGTGGAGGATGTGCCCTCCGAGTCGTACCCGTGTACCGAGAAGTCATCGGGATATGTGGGAATATTGTCTTCTGGTTCGGACTCGGAGGGAGCAGTACCCCCAGTCTTAGAATTTACTTCGTCTTGAGAGTCACGGGTGTCCTCGGGGACATCGGTGCCTGTCGTACCTGATAGGAGACTCGCTTCCCCGGGCTCGGTTCCTTGAAACATTGGATTGTTGCGGATGTTCGGAGGAGTGCTACCCCCAGTTCCCTCAACCCCCAGCGATGTGGATGATGAATTTCCTATTGTGGTAAATTTCGTCTTTGAACAGGTGTGTTGGAATACACCAGTAGAGGACAACCGTTTAGACGATAGTTTCTTAGCTGTGGTGGTTGATATCTTGGGACTGGAGATGCTCGTCTTTTTCCTTCTCCCTTCGACGGGGACTTTTTGAGCGGAATTGCAGAAGACAACAGGAGGTGCCTCGTCTTCTGAGTTCGGATGCTGTAGCCTTTGAAAGACGGACGGCCGATCTTTCGTCACTGCCGCGTTGTTGCAGCAGCAATTGACGATGATTTGGGTGCAGCGATGTCCGAGCGAGGACTCTTTGCACGCCGACATTCCTTCTCTTTCCTTACGTTTGTGGAGGATCGCCTCCCGCAGGTCAGAGGAACCATTCTGTCTGTTTGCCGTCGGGGGCTGGATTCGAGTGGTTGTATACAACTTCCCATCCGAGGCCCGTGTAATGGTCAACGGGACGCCCTGATAGTCAGAGGTTGGGACAGCTGAATGGGCCCGATGGGCCCGCGCTTCCCTAGACTTCCTCCTTTTAGCACTTGTGGGTGCGTAATAGGAGGAGTCCAAGTTGGGTACCACAGAGTCTGGCTTATCATCCAGAGAATCATCAGGGTCAGGACCGCCTGAGAGACGGTCGAAGACTGATCGAGAGAAGCGTGGAACAGACGCTATGCGGCTAGAGTTGGGTACTGTGCAGGCTGTCTGCATGCGGTTGTCTTCTGCCATCGGACGAATTGTTTTTGTGCGGCTAGGAGTCACGACCGTACAGGCTGGCCGCATGCGGTTGACAATTGTGGCCACATGGGTTTTCTGCAAGCGATTGACTTCCACAGCCGCATGAGTTTTATTCGTGTGATTGGCAACTGTAGCCGCATAAGCTATGCTGCTGACAGATATGGCCACATGAGTTTTCTTCATGCGGCTGGAGGATGTAGCCGCATCAGCTTTTTTCCTGCGGCTGAAGGATGTAGCCGCATGAGCTTTCTTCCTGCGGCTGCTAACCTTATACGGCTCGGATCTCATAGAGTTCCTCTTTGTCCCTGCAAGTCCAGCATCATAGTGTTTTCTTCTGCCGGACTTGGGGACAGCAGAGTTGTCTACGATCTGAAGTGGGGCCGCAGGGGAATCTTGCTCGCCGTTTTGAACAACAGAGGGTGTCTCTGCAAGAGCTTCAGCAGGAACGAAGGATCGGGGTCTCCACTCCTTGCGGGCCTTCTTTGTGCGGGCTCGCTTCTGGACCGGGCCAGTGCTCTTGTCGGAGAGCATCTCTTCGAACGCCTGTTGATCGAACTGGGCGACCATCTTTCGTTGAGTGGAGCCAAGCTTGGCTGCATCCGATTGCGTCACCAACTGCTCAGCCGTGGAGAAGTTAGTCCCCAGCAGAGTCGCCATCGTATTTGCCATGAAATATAAAAGAACAGAACAATTATCGGAGGACCGAACTTTTACTTCACGTTACAAACTCGCTTGTACAAAGAAAGCCTAGGGACGAAAACCTAGGTACAACAGTCTAAGTACAATTGTTTATTTTAGATTCTGGGGGGTGACGATGGAGGCTCGGAAAGGCGACGGCAGCCCTGCCTTACTCCTTGGACGATCGGTATGCAGCCTTGGCTCCTTGTGAAAAGATGGTTGGCATTGACGAAGAAATGCTCTTCTTGCTCCTCTGTTGCTCTTCTGGCTTCTCTCTCTCTCTCTCTCTCTGTGTATTCTTTTCTCTGACTATTGGGGAGTCTCTCTGTATATACGTATTTTTCTCTCTGAAATTGTATATATTACAAGGGAATGGCACCTTGCTATTTATAATAGTGGGATGTGATCATTAGGGTTACCAATGATTAGCTCTTGGAGATGGCGGCGGCTTGGAGATTGGTCCATCTTGGCCATTCATTTTAATTATGATGAATCTGGGCCATTAGGTGTAGATTACACCAAATTCTATGAGCAATTAATGCTGATTGGAATAAATCTTCCTTATACTGATCTTCTGATATATGCGAATAAATCGGATCTATTCTTCTGCCACGTGTCCCAGATTTATTAGGATCTGACCCAATCTTTAATGGCAGCAAATCTGAGGAATTAATCGGTTTAGAACACGTCCTAGGAGCTGCTGGAGGGGGATCTGGACCGCATGACTAGTGAGCCGCATATGAATGTGAGCCGCATATGAATGTGAGCCGCATATGGTTAAGCCTACGTATCAGGGCTGCGAGGGCAGTGGCCCTCACTTGAGCTTCTAACCACAGAGGAGTAATCCTTGTGGGCCGCATAGGTATATATCCGCCTGGGCCGCATGGACATGATCTTCTTGAACCGCATGAGAAGTCCTCGCTCGAGCCGCATGAGGCTTTCATGGCCTGAGCCGCATAGGATGGATTAATTCTGAGCCGCATGGAAAGTCCTTTGCCCGAGCCGCATGAGGCTCCTATGTCCTGAGCCGCATAGGATTTATTTTGAGCCGCATGAGAAGCGAGCCGCATACGAATGCCCACGTGGCAAGGCCACGCGGCATTTTTATGGCTCTCGGGGGATTTGTGTCAGAGATTTCTTTCCTCTTCCCTAGAGATTCATCATTATGGCAGAGCCATAATTACCTGCTTTGGTGTCAGGGCTGTCAATTTTTCAGAGGGGTCAGCCGTCATAGCAATTAATGTAACATGGGTCGGAGGGGAGCACTATCAGGCCACGTGTCCTCTGAGCCGCATGGAATGCCTTGGGCCGCATAGCTCCTTATGCCGCATGATTCCCTGAGCCGCATGAGTCCTCTGAGCCGCATGGATCTTTTCTGGCCGCATGAATCATTTTTTTTAGTTTTTTCCATGCTTCTACAGAAGCAGCAGATGTCTTTGGTTCAAAAGCAACGACCAAGTCAAGGTGAATCCATATGATTTTTCCTTTGTCAGTTGACAGAGGTACAAGATCGTCGCTTCGTGCTGGCAGAAGGTTGACGATCTCCAAGGTAGCCTTTGGAATACGAACAACAGCATATTGAACCAGTTGAGTAGGGAAGTCACCGAACTGTAGGGAGACGACATTAGTAGTCACCGTCTTTTCGTCTTGTTGAAGAGTGATTGCTTTGGTATTGATCAGCTCTTGGATCTTCACTTTGAGTATGTAGCACGCCCTGGTTGGATGTCCCAAGAACCTGTGATACATACAATATTTAGAATTGTCAGTTTTACCTACTTCATCTGGCCGTTTAGCTTCGGGCAGTTGAAGTTTGTTGCTCTTGATTAGACAATCAAATATGCTCAGAATGTTTTCCTCATCAAAGAAATACTCCTCATTGGGACGTGGTGCTCTCTGCGGAGATATTGTTATAACAGGTGTTGATTGACCTACATTGAAGGCTAAGGCTTCTTTGCCTTTGCCGTTGTTTTGAAGACCACTATTGCTGGTAGTGGGATGTTCATATTTGTCGAGGTTAGGAATCTGAATGCCTAGCTGCTTGAATTTATTAGCACTGTCCTCAGTTGCCCTGGCACTTACTATGAAGGAGGCCTGATCTTGGAATTGTGTGGGTCCAGTCCACATGCTGACTATAGGCAACAAGTTTGATTTGTATGTATCTATAGTCAATACGTCTGTACCCAAAGGCATTTTGAGTGCTTCATGACTGAAGCGCTCTATGAAATGTTCAATAGTTTTATTAGGCCTTGTTTGATTTTGATAAGGGCCGACATATTCATAGCATTTGTTCCCTCATAGAACCATTCCAGGAACATTTATTTTAGTGCTGCGAAAGATGTTATGCAGCCATCTGGCATGCTACGATACCAGTCATAGGCAACACCTGCCAAACACCCGATGAATACTCTAGTGAGAAGAGCATCATTTTGTTGAAGCTGGTCGGTCATCACCTCGAAATGATTGAGATACTGACTCAGAGATGAACTACCGTCAAATAGTATTATGGTTAGAGTCTTGTACTTAAGTGGAAATGGAACTTCCTTTTATTCTACAGGATAGGGTTGTTTGATCCCTAATTTTTGTAGACCATCCTTTTGTTTAAAAGCTTCAAACAGATTTCGTAGAATCTTGACTGCCTCAAAAGGGTCTCATGATGCTTGAGGAGTAGCAATTGGTTTGATGTGTTGGAAGGTGGAACCGCAGGATTTGTACTACCCCAGCACCAGACTGACTAGGGGTAGCCTGAGTTGGGATGGTAGCATTGAGAGGGGATTGTACCCCCAAGCCGGTGTTGACAGGTGCAGAGACTGCTGCATGTTCTTGGGTCAGAATGGGATTCACAACCGTTGGAACAGCGTGTTGTGCCATGACCACAGCATGTATTCCTGTAACCATTTCAGCCATGGTTTTCAGGTTGGCTTCTAAAGCAGCAATCCTTTGCTCCTAATTAGGAAAGCTAGAAGCGCCTTGTTCTTCGTTAGTGACGTAAGCAGTCACTTCTTTGGCCACCGAAGACGAACTGGTGGATAAGATAGTCAGATCAGAGTTTTCACTATCGGTGTCAAAGTCTGGTAGAGAGATACTCCCGAGATAAGGAGTGGGAAGATTCCTTTTATCGAAGATTTCTCGGTTTCTTGATCTTGTATTCTGGTAGACACCCTCTCCGGAGTCATAGATTCGATCAAGTTATTGCTGACTAGGATTACGGGATGCATTACGTCTTAGACATTATCTACCCCTAGTACTTCTGGACATCATATTCCTCGAAGCATACAGCAATTCATCTTCATCCACCATAATTAGTTCAGGAGTCCGAGTGTAATTCAAGCGATCAAAAAACATACCGTTTAGCTGATTGACAGCAGTACTTGATCACTATCTCATGGTGCTGATTACAGTAATGTTCCTGATATAGAGTTACAGGTGTGTGAGATGGTCCTGTAATCTTTCGCTTTTGTACAAGAATTTTGCGGAGATCAGTTACAGTGACAGGAGTTCGAGAAGAAGAAGCAGGTACATGTTCTTTAATTATTTTGGAACATGGTTCCTGTTTTTGAGTTTCCGTGTCCCATGTGTATACAGATAAGTATTGAGTTTATTAGCATAAGTGATAGGGTTCTTGATCTTTGAAGCCTTCACTGTACGCAGTTTAGTAGATGGTGCAGATTGTGTATGGTGCATCATATGACTTAATGAACTTGGTTCTGTCTTGCGCTGGTTAAGATAGGTGCGCATGTCAAAGTTATGCGCCATTTGTTTGTCTGTCTGAGACACCATCAGTTTTTTTTGCCTTGATCTTGATATACGCAAGATAGGAAGATCCTGACTTTCGCTTGATTAGCGCTGGCCAGCTTGATGAGAAGTAGACAGGATGCCCTATTGTTCTGCGCACATTATTCCAGCATATTTGGCGCAGCACAGATGGGCAGCAGGAAGTAAACTATAAGTAGAGTCTATTTTTTTGGCATCGATTTGATTATCTCTGCCAAGAAAGATAGAGTTTCTATCCAGAAGTGTTCTGGCATCGATTGGCACAGAGGCACAATCAGATGTATTTTCCACCAAGTCTAGGACTGGGGAAGAATAAGGAGAGGCCATAGAGCGCTTTTTTTTGTTCTACGTAGGGGCAATGATTGGTAGACTCTCCACCAAGTATAGAACTAAGGAGAAGGAGTGGCCATATGGTGCTTTCCTTTGTTCTGTATAGAGGCAATGGTTGGCACGCTCTGGGAGGAATGAGAGATGGCCAAATGGCGTTGTCCCTTAATTGGCACTGAGGCAGTGATTGGCGCACTTTCCACCAAGTTCAGAATTGGTGAAGAATAGGGAGTGGCCACAGAGCATTTTACCTTGCTTTGTGCATGAGTTATGATTTGCGCACTGGAGGACTTGGAGTCTAGATGGCATAAGTTTTTCTGTCTTTGGAGACAGTAGTAGATGCGCACTTGACACCCCCAACACCAATCATGGCTTCGTAGGCTATTTGGTCGACTTTCACGACCAAAGTCTTATGCGTCGTACCGATCGATGCAACATCATATTGAGTTGTCACTTTCTTGTCATAGGAGAAAGTCGTCCCTAGCATAGTCGCCATTTTGTTTACAAAAACAAAAGTTTTCCAAGAAAACCAGTTTACAAACTAAGAAAGAAAAGTATAAAAGTATAATTTGATTCTGGGGAAGTACAACTGTAGGAATCTGATCAGAAGACAATCATTTTATCCCTTGGACGATACGATATTAAAGAAAAGAGCCTCTCAAACGTGCTGCAACAACTTGGTCAGGAGATTATGATCATTTGTGATCCTTGAGAAGTGATTTGTAACTCTATTTATAGAGTTTTGAGATAACTGTCAAACAGTTATCCAGATTGGCGCACACTTGCAATTGGCACGCCATCATCCATTTTTGCGAACAGTTAGCTTAACTGCTTGGGACGTATGGTATTTTGTAAGAGCTTGGGGAGGAGCAAATGATTTTGGCCTCCACTTCCTGTGAGCCTTCTTTGTGCGGGTTCACTTCTGGACCGGGCCAGCTTCCGTCGGAGAGCATTTCTTCAAACGCCTGTTGGTCGAAACGGACGACCATCTTCTGTTGTGTGGAGCCAAGTTTGGCTGTATCCGATTACGTCACCAACTCCTCAGCCGTGGAGAAGTTTGTCCACAGCAGAGTCGCCATCGTGTTTGCCATAAAATATAAAAGAACAGAACAATTATATCGGAGGACAGGACTTTTACTTCACAATACAAACTCGCTTGTACAAAGAAAGCCTAGGGACGAAAACCTAGGTACAGCAATCTAAGTACAATTGTTTATTTTAGATTCTGGGGGATGACGGTAGAGGCTCGGAAAAGCGACGGCAGCTCAGCCTTACTCCTTGGACGATCGGATGCAGCCTTGGCTCCGGGAAAGAAATGCTCTCAGGATGCCCTCTGTGCGTGCCTTTGTCTCTCTGCTCTCTTTCTTCAAGTCTCTCCAGGCGCTCTGGTGCTCTTCGAAAAAAGTCCTTCCTTCGCAAGGGAATGGCACCTTGCTATTTATAGGAGTGGGATGCAATCATTAGGGTTTACAATGATTGTCTCCTTGATAAGTCGGCGGTTAAGGATCAATTAATCTGGGCCCTTCATTCTGATTGTAGCAAATCTAGGTAATTAATGTAGATTGCATCAAATCTCTGTGGGCAATTAATGATGATTGCCATAAATCTTCATGATTTGTTATGCCAAGCTCGGATCTCCCGCCATGTGTTCAATTTGCATGATTATAAATGATCTGATTTGATCCCAGTAATTATGAGGATGGCACTAAACCTGGTTGTTAGGATTTATTGATGAATCTTGATCGATTTGATGCCACATGTCCCATTATTATTATGCTGCTAGCTGTAGGGACGCAGGAAAAACTAATTTTCTGCCACGTGTCTTAACCACGAGCCACTTAGGAAATCCGAACCGCATGAGGATTGTTTCCTACTGAGCCGTATAAGACTGGCCACGTATGGAAATGATCTGAGCCGCATGAGCGTAGGTGACTGCATGATGGGTGGCTTCTCAGTGAGCCGCATGAAGATAGTCTTCGTGATCCGTACAGGGTAGGCTCTGCCTGAGCCGCATGAGGTGGCCTCTACCTGAGCCGTATGGGATGGCCTCTGCCTGAGCCGCATGGGATGGCCTCTGCCTGAGCCACATACGACTGTCCACGTGTCAAGGCCGCATGAAGGATTTTTGGGTTTGTGTCAGAGATTTTCTTCGTTTCCCTAGGAGTCTACTATTATGACAGGGTCTTTATAGCAGCTTTATGTCAGAGCCGTCAGTTCTCCTTTATGTCAGAGCATTAAATAGGGCCTTTACTTAATGGCCAATTGCAGGAGCAAACCGCAGAAGTCCACGTGGTGTTTGCTTGAGCCCCATGTCCAAGTCGGTGACTTTTGAACCGCATGATGCTCTTGAGCCGCATGAAGCTCGTCTATTTTTGAACCGCATAGGTTTTTCTGTTCTGAGCCGCATGGACAATCATGCTCTTTTCCATACTTCTACAAGACCCCCTTCAAAGTTTTCAATTTGTAAAATTGAAACACTTTGAATAAGAAGCATGGCTATATGAAAATTCTTCGGACCGCATGGATATCTCAGCCGTATGGCCTCCTTAGCCACATAGATTTCTGAGCCGCATGGCCTCATTGCCGTATGGCCTGTCTAGCCGCATACATTTTCTAGCCGCATGGGCTTCCTGCCACGTGTGCGTGTCTTTAATTACCTTTAATTCGTTTTAGAGCCGTCTTTTGGGGGAATCCCAAGGGTCGGTTCATTAAATCTTTAGATTTTATGTCCTGGGTGAATCTCTTTTATGAGAGAGAGGGGGCAAAATCTGAGGAGTTGGTTTTGTTTTGCCTGCAGTACACGACCCGAAGCGGTTATTGGTCTACGTGCCCTCCCTCTTTTGTCCTCCTATAAATAAGAGGAATTAAGAGAAGAAACTTCTTTACTCTCTCCTTCAATTCAAACCTTCCCTGCCCCGATTGTTATCCTCTTCTTCGATCACCGATGGCTCCCAAGAAGACTGTTGCGGCGAAAGGTAAGAAGACGGCGTCTTCGTCGGCTGCGGCGGTGAAGGGCAAGAAAGCTGCTTCTACTTTGACTGTGGCCGCTCCTCCGCCAGCCGACGTGCCCGCAGTTCACCCTGACGTCCATCCCTATTGCTGGTAAGGACGTTATGTGAGCTTAAAACCCTAACTGCTGTGGCTACGTCGCATGCTTTATGTGCGAGCCTTCATCTTCATGTGTGCTGCATGTACGTCTCATGTTCGAGCCGTGAGCCGCATGAGAATCGTTACTGTGGCCGCATAAGCACTTCGCCATCGGGGCCGCATAAGCTGCGCTGAGTCGCATAGGCTCGCACAAATTTGTTTATCGCGTGATCCGCATGAACTTATCCGAACTCTGAGAGCCATATGAAAGCACTGCCGCATGAACCTTAGCTGGACAGAGCCGCATAAGTGTTTTTCTGAGTTGAGCCGCATGAGGCTCCATTTAAGTTGGAGCCGCATAAGCTTGAAAACACCCATCAGTTCTCTTTTTCTATCTTTTTATCTTATTTCTTTTGTCTTCTCTTTTCAGTGAATTTCCCAGTTAATGCTGCGGGGGAACCTCTGGTGGGTCGTGCTCAAGCCGCCATGGGCTATAGGTACGACCAGATAGTTCGGTATGTGGCGGACCAGCTTCCTAGTGACGAGCCTTTGACGAGGTTAAATGCCCTCAAGAACCAACCCTTCTACTTCCTATGTGCCATGATGAATTCGGGAAATTGGAAAGGGAATACCTGAAACCTGCGTTCTTCTTCGGAGACGCTTTGACTATGAAGAACGGTCAAGTTCTGGATATATCGGAGAACTGGAGCTTCATTTCTAACGGGATGGCGATCCGTATCCCTCAAATGGAGCGTCACTTCCCACTATCTTGGTTCAATATGCTCCCGCTGGACAGGAAGATGGAAGAGTCTTTGACTCCTACCCGGAATGGAATGTTTGTGGGCGACATCCATTACAACAACAGCATGAAGTCAGTGTGTGTGGGCAAGGTGCATGCCAGCCGTTATGTAATGGGATTGGCCCTAGGTACTTTCTTGAATGTGCCAAGTCCCAATTTCACGTTTTCTTCAGCCGATACTTTCCTGAATCGGTTGGCGCTCCCAAGTTGGATACACCCCATCCCCTCATGGATCAATCTGTCTATGTGGATCTCGCAAAAGTATGAGACTTTTTTGCGTGAGATTGGTCTTTATCACGCTATTCGGGGCACCAGCCACGGTTTACCTGTAAACAAAAAATTATTTATGGCTTTACTGGAGATGTACAACTGTCATACGGGAACCTTCTATACCCATGTAGGGGAAATGGGGCTTGCACTCCATGAGATGTACGTGATTTCCAAGATTCCTTGGGGGGATGAAGCTTTTAAAGTATACACTCCTACGAATGAGGAGTTCGAAGAGCTGGAAGAACGATATCCGGGCTTCGTGGCTACTTATCAGAAAATACTGTGCCACTATAGCACGTGCCAGCAGATAGCCCAGAAGGAAAGCAGCTCGGAAGGGAATGCTCCCCACACTAAGGACTGGGTAAGCTATCTCTTCTCGACGGGAGCCTCAGGCCGAGTTACTTCCCTAAGTCCTCAATCCCAGGAGGCGGTTCAGGCCTTGATGTCGTCGGCCAAGAGGGTGGCCACCACTAGTAACAAATTTGGAAGTAAAACCGACTCTTTCAGTTATTTTTATCAGGATACCCAAGATATGTCGGAGAAGGCGCTCCTGGCAGGATTTTTGATGGTATGGCTGCGGAATTGCGTAGTCTCGGGAGGAGCTGGTTCTATTGAGAGGAGCAGCCGTAATTTTATCCTTCCTGCCGTGAAGCTGGTTTTTATAATCAAACTAGCTCTTCTCCCGGCTATGGTGTGCAACATACACCGTGGCCTCCGTACTTTTACGTCCAAGGTCATTGCCCGCGATGTGACAAAGACTTTGAACGGACTGAGCTGCCCTATCATTATCTGATGGGGTGGCTATTAATGCACTACCGATCTTTGATGAGACCGGGTTCTGAAGATGGCGTGATTGCTGATGACGCTTTTATCTTCCGTTATCGCAACAAGCCTTGGGAGTACGATACCATGCGTGCCTGCCGGATGGCGCTGGCGAGAGCAGATAGGTACGACTTTTTTGTATCCGTCCCTCGTTTTACTGCTGAGGAAATAGCGGACGTACATCTCGACGGTATTGGTCCTCCTCACCTTCTAGACGGCCAGATGCTTTTGTGGTTGCATAACATCCGCCCCGCCCACCGGGTATATCGTAACCGTAATACTGTCTTCCTGGAACCTTACCTGCCCAGCAGGTTTGCTCGTCAGTTTGGATACAGCCAACTTTTTCTGGACAGACCCAGCTCTTGTCTGGGTTTTGAAGGTAGCCTCCTTGACGGTATCAGGGCCTGGCATTACTATGATACATTCCATACCCATGCCACTTTCTCGGTTCCTGCTATTGAGGCGTCGGTAGAGATTTTGTGTATGGCGACCTTGTACCATGTCATGGCAAACAAGCTCTCCATCGATTTTAGCCCGGGTACCAGTTTTATTTTTGGTACTGGCTTGGATGAGAAACCCCAAGGGGCCAAGACGAGGAAGAAGAAGAAGAATATAGTCGAAGTGTCAGACTCAGACTCCACTACTGCGGATGATGAGGACGATGAGCGTGATACAGATAATTCTTCCTTCCCGGTTGAAGATGTTGGGGCGGATCAGTCGCCTGTTTCCTTAAATGAGATGGTGGAAGATCAGCCACCCGTCGCACCTGGTTCTGTACGGAAGCGTAGCAGACAAATCTCCTCTGTTGGCGGTATTCCTCACTCCCGAAAATTGGCTGCGACCAGACATCGCAGGCTAACTATAAGGGAGAGAAGCGAGGTGGTCGACCCCGCTTCAGAGGTAAAGCGAGTTACTACCATTTTTATTCAGTTCGTCTTTTCTTCCAGTTTTGATCTTAATCATTTTCCTTCCCTCCCGTAGGTGTCAGAAGAAGAGGAATCTCAAGTTGACGAGGTCGTGACTCGAGATGACGGGGGCTCCAATGAACCTGTCTCTGAAATTTCTGAATTTCATCAAGATGACGCTGATCGAGTCATACCTCCCTCCGGGGTGGCTGGGACAGAAGAGCCAGCCGAATTTAACTTAGAGGTCGCGGGTGAGGAGACCACATCAGCTGCGAACAAGCTGCAGCCTCCATGCTCCTCTTCTGGTAAGATAAGTCGAATCTTAACTTGCGAGGAGGCCTATCTGCTCTAACATCACATCCTTCGGGTTACGTCGATTGATTGCTGCACTGGACATACAGGTCCTGCCTCTCCAGTGCCGATGATGGACATTGTTGAGACAGGCTCTGCCTAAGGGGCACCGGCGGAGAGGAGCGTACCCCCTCCCCTTCCGGCTCGTCTTGAGGGGCCTCCCGCGGGCTCGAGTTCGGAAAGTCAGGTGGTGGGATAGGGGACAATGGTCCTTGCGTCCTCTTCTGCTCAGGCGACTCTGAGAGTCGACCTATCTGCCCTGCCGAGTGTCCAGACTCTTCGGGTGGCGGAAGAAGAGTTAGCCGCTATCCGCGTATCGTTCCGCTCGGAATTTGTCTCCTTGGTGGCAAGTTCTAGCGCGCCTCCTTCGACGTTGTCGGCCACGCTCACTTTGACGCCGTCCTCTACAGAAGTTTTGGACGAAGCGTCACAGGACGTAGTTGACAGCTTTTATCGCCACGTGAAGAGGGGGGTAGCGGCTGTTGTGGAAAGAGGGACTTCTTTTGTCTTAGCCCGACAATGCGTCCAGGGTCATATTGATATCCTTAAGACTCTTTCCGGTGGGGCAGGGGTAGCTGCGCTTCTGGAGACAAAATTGCTGGAGGCTGATCAGCTGGTGGCCCAGCATCTGGTGCTGCGGCAGGCTGATCTGTCTGCTGCTATAGATCAGGAGCACGGTTTCCTCACAGCTGCTGTAGAGAAGATAAGGTCTGCTCGGGATAAGACCAGGCCGGCCCTACTGAAGGACCTCCGCGATCTGTCTGATCGATATGATCAGTTGAGCCGCGAGAGTGAAGATATTATGGCTCGAGAAGTGACTACCTCTCGTGGGGTCATTGACACGCGGAAGCAGATCTTTGAGCTTCAGAGGAAGTTAGCTTTCCTGGAGTCTGAGCTTGAGGCTGCTCGCACCGAAAGGGGGCTAATTATCCAGGAGACTGACAGAGTCAATCGAGCTTTTGCTGGCCTGGAGCTCGCCCTGAAGAAACTGGAGGATGGCTGGCGGGACATGTACTTGGACGATACGGAGCAGTTGTCCCAGGAGGTTGAGCGCCGAGCTAAGCAGCGGCTTAAACGGGGGACCGCCTTGGTGAAGAGCCGTCTCCTGGAATTATGTACCGCCGAACCATTGACGGCTTTTTTTCTTCTTCTTTTTTGTTTTCGTTATTTTCCTTCCTTTGAGTGGGACGTTGTCCCTAGAATATGTAGTTCTTTCGCTTTCCGAATAAAAGAGTATGCTTTATTCTATCCTTTATTTGTACTGCTTGTTGTGCTTGTGGTGTTATGGTGGTGTTTGACCCGCTTGGGGGGGCTTGTTTGTGGACCTGTTACCCTTGGCATACCTGGGTTATAGGTACGGATAACAAGTTTGATGGGGATACCTAGAACAATTCTACGGCAAGGTGGTCATGGACGTTCCGGGTATCGGGAGAAAGAATGCCATGGAGCAGCTGGGCTCCCGGGGCATGATGAGGAATGATGTGCATGTACTAGGAAACTTAGTACAGCATTTTGTAGTGAGCAGAGGACATTTGTGGGCCTATTACCCTTGGCGTACCCTGGTTTAGGGTACGGATAATAAGATGAGAGAGAACCAACATACTTACTCAGAGGTAATGAAGACATGGCAATTATGCGGGTTTTACCGCGGGGTCTTCCTACTCAGAGGTAATGAGGACATGGTAGGAGTAGACTCAACGGAGGATATTTGTGGTCAACAGAGGACATTCGTGGACCTATTATCCTTGGCGTACCCTGGAGTTTTTTTGGTACAGATAATAAGTCGAGGGAGGACCAACATATTTACTCATAGGTAATGAGGACATGGCAAATATGAGGGTTTCTTCGATGGAGCCTTTCCACTCAGAGGTAATGAGGACATGGCAGGAGTGGGCTCCATGAAGGGGTACATAGGACGACTCAGAGGTAATGAGGACATGGAAGTTCTATGTAGAGGGGTGATTTATTTTTGGCGGAAGTGGAACGACTCAGAGGTAACATCGACGTGGTCGTTTTAAAAATTTTGTGGATCTGTTACCCTTTTTGTGCACTGAGAGTGCGGGTAGTGGATCATGAGGGAGGAGCTCTTTCAGAGAAATAAGGTCAGAGGTATGGTCATACATGACTTACTATCTGAAAGAGTGACCGAAATGTAAGTTTAGAGGCACCTGCGGGTACATAACTCGATAATCTGGGAGATTGTGAATGTGAGTTCAGCGGTACCGGAGGGTACATAACTCGAAAATCTAAAATTTAGAGAATGTGAGTTCAGCGGTACCGACGGGTACATGACTCAATAATCTGGGATTTTGTGAATGTGAGTTCAACAGTACCGACGGGTACATAACTCAATAATCTGGAATTTGGAATATGAGTTCAGCGGTACCGGCGGTACATAACTCAATAATCTGGAATTTGGAATATGAGTCCAGCAGTACCGGCGGGTACATAACTCAATAATCTGGAATTTGGAATATGAGTTTACACATAATATTTCTTCAGGAACTTGCCGTTGACGGGCAACATGAGCAAGTCACCATTTTGTTTTGCGAGGCGGTAAGCACCGTTGGAGAATACGGCCTCAATGATAAATGGACCTTCCCATTTTGGCTGAAATTTGTCGGCGGTTTTGTTAGTCATGACCATCGGCCTCCGAACTGCCAGAACGAGATCGCCCACTTGGAATGTTCTGATTTTAACCTTCTTGTTGAAGGCTCCGGAGATGCGTGCTTGGTAAAGCTCGATTCGTTACTGAGCCAAGAGGCACTTTTCATCTAAGGCCTCCAACTCTTGTAACCGGCGATGATAGTTATCGTCTGTCGTCAATTGGTAAGTGAGAGCGATGCAGAGCGAGGGTATTTGAGTCTCCAATGGGAGGACTGCCTCACTCCCGTACACTAGGGAGAATGGTGTGTTCTCTGTGGCTGTTCGGACTGTGGTACGGTACGCCCATAGGCATTCACCAAGCTTCTCGTTCCAGTTGCGTTTGTTGGACGATACGAACTTCTTGAGAAGTTTGATGATTATTTTGTTGAATGCTTCTGCCAACCCATTCGCTGCTGAGTTGTATGGCATGGAAGCAATATTCTGGATACGGTACTTGTCGCAGAACCGATAGAAGGTGTGGCTTGCGAACTGCGGACCATTATCATAGATGATCCTTCGGGGCAGTCCAAAGCGATAGATGATGTGATGCTTGAGGAAGCTGATCACGTTTGAAGTCTTTACTTTTGTAAGCGGAACAGCTTCCGTCCATTTGGAGAAGTAATGTGTGATAGCAAGTATGAAGCAATGTCCTCGGAAAGAAGGTGGAGCGATCGGACCGATGATATCCATTCCTCATGCTTCGAATGGCCAGGATGCCACTGTCGGATGTAGAAATTCGGATAGCTGGTGGATGAAGTCTGCGTGGACTTGGCAGGCTTTGCACTTTCTTGCGTAGTCTATCACATCTGCTACCATCGTGGGCCAGTAGTAGCCCATTCGGCGAAGACGGTCTTGCAGTTTTGGGCCAGGCTGATGGGTCCCGTAGACACCGTCATGAGCTTCGTGTATGGCTTCTTTGGCTTCTGCGTTTGACAGACATCGAAGCAATACTCCATCGTAGGATCGACGATACAGCATTTTCGTCTCTGTATCGTAGAAGAATCTGAGAGAATGCCTTCTGATAGAGGTGGCTTCCTTTGGGTCCTCTAGCAGAATGTCGTAGACTACGGAGTCAATGAATGGTTGTCTCTAGTCTTGTGCTTTGTTGATCGTCTGAGCGAAATAACTCGCCACGAATTGAACATTGTTCTTGGGACAGACCAGTTCACGGCCTATCACATCCACCGATTGATGAGCATAGTTCAAAACCGCTAGGGAAGTGGCAAGGCCAGCTAAGGCATCGGCTTCGATATTTTAGAGTCTGGGGACGTGTTCGATGAAGAACCCTTCAAATGACGAGATGATGTTGATCGCTATTTAGTGATAGGGGATCGTGTCTTCATGGCGAACCTCGTATGAACCCCGGATCTGATTGACGATTAACTGTGAATCTCCGTATGCTTCAAGTTATTCTACCCCCAGCTCCTTTGCAAGTTGGAGGCCAATGACTAAAGCGTTGTACTCGGCCACATTATTAGAGCATGGTTCCGTGAGGGAGTAAGCGCGATTGATCACCAATCCGGAAGGAGAAACCAGCACCACCCCGACTCCGACGATGATATTGTCCTTAGGTCCGGTCCTTGAGGCGCCGTCGAAGAACATTCGCCATATATCATCGTGAAAGGTTGTATGCGAGTCGACGACCTCATCTGGGATGTCTTCGTATATTCTGGCCGACTCCGGGCCTGGGTGGGCTGCTAAAAAGTCTGCCAGAGCTTGACCTTTAACAGCCTTTTGTGGGACGAAGATCATATGGTAGGAGGACAGTAATTTTGCCTATATAGCGAGGCGAGAGCTGAGTACCCCTGGTTTCGTCATGAGGACCCTGAGGGGGTTGACTCATGATATCATATGTATGGTTTGCCCCGTGACATAATGTCGCATCTTTTGAATGGCGAACACTAGGGCGAGGCATTCCTTCTCTACGGCGGTATATCGGTGCTCTGGCCTGATCATCATTCGGCTGAGGTAATATATAGCTTGCTCATGGCCTGCATCATTATTTTGTGCTAGCAGAGCGCCGAGGGAATGCTCCATTGCTCGTACATAGAGCAGGAAGGGTTTTCCAGCAACCGGGGCCACCAGGACTGGAGGGTTCGACAAATATTCTTTGATGCTGTCGAAGGCACGCTGATATTCTTCGTCCCATACGAATGAGACGCCCTTCTTCATGAGATGGGTAAATGGCTGACAACGCCCGGAGAGGTTGGAAATAAACCTCTTGATGTAAGCTAACCTCCCTTGGAGGCCTCGAAGTTTTCGAAGATTTCTCGGGGGACCCATTTCCATGATTTCCTTCGTCTTCTCAGGGTCTACGTGGATACCCTGGGAGGTGATGATGAAACCCAAGAACATTCCGCTGGATACGTCCAGGAAGGACTTCGTAGGGTTCATTTTCAAATTGTGCGTTCGCATTAGGTCGAACACTGTCCTTAGATCATGCAGATGATATTCCTTAGAGAGGCTTTTGATGGCGATGTCGTCAACATAGCACTCCACGGTCTTGCGCAAGTGATCCCTGAAGATGATACTCATGGCTCTTTGATAGGTGGCACCAGCGTTCTTTAAACCGAAAGGCATGACTGTGTGGCAGAACGTGCCTATTGGTGTTCAAAACGATGTATTCTTTTTGTCGTCGGGAGACATCTTAATTTGGTTGTACCCCGAGAAACCATCCATGAACGACATACGTTCGAAGTCGCAGGTGTTGTCAATCATGATGTCTGTGATAGGGAGGGGAAACTCATCTTTGGGGCACGCCTCGTTCAGATTGCGGAAGTCGATGCAAATTCGAATCTTTCCATTCTTTTTGAGGACCGGTACTATGTTGGCGACCCAGTCTGGATGTTGCTCCTCACGTATGAAGTCGCTGGCTATCAGTTTGTTGACTTCGGCTTCGATTGTATCCATGATGCCTGGGCAGAAATGTCGTTGTTGTTGTTTGACTGGCTTTGCATCTGGTCGCATATTGAGTTTGTGAAGAGCAATATCGGGATTTAACCCTGGCATGTCTTCATAGTTTCAAGAAAACACATCGATATATTCTTTGACGAGTTCCAATAGCGATTCTCGCTCTTCGTCTGTCAGGCTTTTACTAACGAAGATTGGTTTTGGAGAAGAGTCGCTGCCTAGATCCACTTGCATGACATCATCTTCGGTAGGAGGCTTTCTTTGTTCAAACCACTTCTTCTATTGCGCATCCAGCTGTTGGTCCCACGGCTCTAATTCAAGGAGTTCAGGAAAGTCTTCACCTTCTTTGTAAGCATCGGCGAATGCCATATTGACAGACAAGACCTGCTTGAATACATCCCCGATGCTGATATCTGAATCAGAAGTTGGTGATCCGGTTGAATGTGACTACCAGTCGCATTCCTCATCTGAGCTTTCAGAGGTTGCGTAACATATCCCAGTCCGCATCAGGTCTTGTTGTAGTAGTCCTGTGGTTTGCCAGCCGGGACTGGCAATTTTAAAGGTAATCGTCGACCAGTGCCGTACTTCAAACCTGGCGTAGTCTCCAGATCATACCCCTATTTTTGTATGAGATATTTGGACTGGGGCTATATAAATAGATAGGCAGTCTTCCGGCGTCCGATTCGAGATCGACTTCTTCTATGGTGAGGGGCTGCAGATTATTCTTCCGCCCGAAGATGATTGGATGATCCTCTTCCTCGATTGTACAGTAAGCGTCTTCCACGGGAGTGAGTTGATTTGCGATGTAAACATTCTTCACCTGTGTGTGTAGGTGAGCGCCTATACCGTGTTCCATAGCATACATTGTATAAAGCTTATTAAGCTCGATGTAGTTAAAAGATAGCCCTTTATTGATGAAGTAAGGTATCTTTTCTAGCGGGATTACATCATCTGCTGATGGAACATCAGTGTGAGCGGCCACATACTTGGTCACTTCTGGTTCTTCTTCGGCCACCCCCGTATAAATGAAGACTGAAAGGATGACTTGGACAACTTGATCATCAGAAGTTCTGCTGGTGGAGCAGAACGTGGAGTTGTTGGCAGACTAGCGACCCCCAGTTTGGTACTCGACGCTGGGCGGGGAGTGGTTGGCTCGCTGGACGCCCCCGACTTTGCATTGGGGTGACGATTCTTCTTGGAAAGACGTATCGTCATTGGTTTGTCGGAGGGATTGAGCTTCTCTGTTTGTTGCTGGCCGACTCTAGGCAGTCTGATTGTTAGTGGCTCCGTTATGGGTCTTGGCGCTTGGCCGGACCTTGGCAGCCGGATTATCATTTGCTTTTCTTGTGTCGAGAGGCTGATTGCGTCCTTATGCAGAGCAGTCGTAAGGGGTGCGGACTTGCCAGGTTTGCGAGCTTGGAGGTGGATCGTCAGAGGTTCTTCTGATCCTGTGGCCGTCTCAGTGCGAGCTTGTACATCTCCTTCACTAAGGTGCGCCTCTTCGACTTTTCGTATAGACAGGAGTCTGAGTAGTAGGATTCAACCCCTTTGAAGGGATCGATGTCGACAAATTATGTCCTCACGAAGCCGTATTTGTCGACATACTTGAAGCACTAGTGCAGCGTGGAAGACACGATCATGTAATCATGTATCCAAGGGCGCTCCAAGAGAATATTGTAGGAAGTGTCCGTATCTATGACGTAACAGGTTACTTCTGACTGAAGATCGCCGATTTGGCACTTCAGGCGAATCTTTCCAATCGGGTAGCTCCTGCCCGAATTGAAACTGCTGATGGTGGTGCTTGTTGGTGTTAGGCGATGCATAGGAATACGGAGATGATGTAACAGACCCTTCGGAATGATGCTTATGGAAGAACCAGGATCATTGTGCATCCGATCCACCTTCACGTCGCCGATGTATCCAGTGTAATATAGCGGTCAATCGTACAGGTTGGTTTTGATGAGCATATCCTGTGGAGTGAAGATAATGTTGGGCATCGCTCCTATGTAAGCGCTGTCTTGGAGATCTGCAGGCGGGCTCTCTCTCGTGAGGTTGACCTGAGCTAGATATGCGTCGGCGTTCTGGAGTGCGTCGCTCAAAGCCACACGAACATCCTTGGAGAGTCTCAGGAGCTCGTATAATGACAATTTGGACGGTGTGTTGGCCAATTGCGCCAAGATGTCGAAGTTGTAGGGCCTTTCCAGCCCATGAGGTGCCTCTTTTCGGAGGGATTTGTCAAAGCGAGTCTCCATCGGCCTAGACTTGTCGGTCATTGGAGGTTGGAAAGGTCCCGGAGTGTCAGCAGTGGTCGGCTGATGCTCTTCAGCCGAGTTATCTGGCGTAGGTTGGGATTGAGCTCCAGACCGAGTGACGACAGCTGTGGCTTCGACATCTACCGAAATTGTGCGACAGGATCTGACCTTTCCCTATTTTTCTTGCCAACGGGGAGTGGTACGGACTGAGTTACTTCTGGTACCAAATCTGGATGGACCCACATGACCTCCCCTCGTGACATGGTGAGAGGTACCAGACCAGTAGCCTGATCTCGAGGAGGTAGAAGATTAGCAATCTTCATCGACGCCCGAGGGATGGGTACCACGCCGTCTTGAGTCTCTGTTGGAGGGAAGCAGCCAAACTGTACAGACACCATGTTAGCTGCCACGGTTATCTCCTCGAAGTCAATGGCCAGAGCCTTTGAATCGATGAGATATTGGATGTATCGCTTCAGTTGGTAGTAGTCGTGTGTAGCATGGTGGACGTAGCGGTAGTAATGGCAGTACTTTGGGCTCTCCATTTTTGTCGGCCGAGGTTCCCGTCTTGGTGGAGGGAGCTGAATTCTATCTCCTTGTATGAGCATATCCAAGATGGGCTTGATATGGCCGTCTTCGAAGGATTTGGTCATTTGTGGCCATTGCTTGTCTGCCGATTTTGACTCAGGTTTCTGGGCTGTGTCGGCCACCATAGCCTGCTTGCCCTTGTTGTCCCGATTATTGGTGGATCTACCCCCATTGTTGTTTTTGGTATTAGGATGCTTGTCCTTGTCCTCTCCCTCCGAGATGTGCAATTCCAGTTGGCGAGCCTTCTTCAACCTGTCTTCGGCGCTAGTGGTACTGATGATAAACGTCTTCCAGTCCTTAAATTGACTTTCACCCATCCAGAGGCTGATTGTTGGAAGCAGTCTCTTTTTGGCAAATTTCAATTAAGGAGGAATCCGGATTACCAGATGGCAACTTCATGGCGGTTTGGCATGACCGCTCAATATAGTTCCTTGTCAGCTCTTTCTCCCCTTGAACGACGTCCATGAGGGTGGACATTGTGATGTCCTGTCCTACTTCGTAGAATCTCTCCAAGAACATGTGCTTGAAGCTGGCGAAGGAGTGGATGCAGTTGTCTGGCAGGTTACGGTACCAGTCGAAGGTGACCCCTTCCAATGCCTCGATGAATAATCGTGTAAGGATGGCATCGTCATGGGGTAGATGGTCGGTAGTGACCTCAAAGTAAGTGATGTACCGACTTACGAAGGTCTTCCCATCATATGGATTGATGTGCAATGGTTTATACTTTGGTGGAAAGGGAACATCTCTCCACGCAGCGGGATACGGTTATCGTATCCTGAGGTCTTGGCAGTTTTCTCGGGCATGGAACATGGCTCGGAGCTCCTGGACCTCTCTTCTTGCCTTCCTGGCCTCGTCTGCAGCGGTAGGAGCTGACATCTCAGGAGGATTATTGCCGGGTTTGGTGCCGCTGAGTTCAAGTCTGCATTGACCGTAGGACCCAAGTTTGTTTGTCCAGGCATCCCTCCTTGTAGAGTAGGGAGGGATGCTTTGATTTCGTCCACCAATTTGACCAAAGTGTGCAGTATAGCCTCCAGAGTGTCGATGCGTTGGCGATCACTGGGACCATCTTGTTCGTCGTTTGTCATGAGTAGAAGTGGAAGGGATGGTGGATGACGTACACTCCGAATCATACCCCTGTAACGAGAAGTCATTGGGGTATGTGGGAATGTCTTCCTCTGGTTCGGACTCAGAAGGAACAGTACCCCCAGTTTTAGAGTTTGCCTCGTCTTGGGAATTGTGGACGTCTTCGGGGACGTCGGGATTTGCTGTATCTGTCACGACCCGCACCCTAGAGTAAGGGCACGAGACGTGGGTACGTCCAGCCTACGCCGCAGTGTCGGCGGTAGAACGCTGTCCTAGGTCTATCATCTAACAATATAAAGATACCTGTACAGTTTATACTCTCCGAATGGAGGTAACATCATAACATACAGTCTCAATCACATCTAAGGTAGAAGATGAAAGACAGATAGATAGATAGATAGTAACTCAAAGAGAACAGTAGCATAGATGAAATAAGTCTAAGTGTCTAGGATACATAACATCCAGAATGACAACTCATAATACAATAAGTCTAAGAGTCTATACATCTCCACATCTCAAAATACAACTCAGAATGTGAGACAAAATATAATGTAGAAAAGACTGTCTAGCTAACTGGTCTAGACTACTGGAGCAACATCCTCAGCTGCAGGTGGATCCTGCTGAGGGTCCTTAACACAAGTGTCATCTAGTCCTGCTCCATAATATGTAGTCACCCATGCCTCATTCTCATCCTCTGTAATATTTTCAACAGGTCCAGTCAGGACAGGAACGAGCACAATACATCTCACACAGTTCATATCAGGTTTAGAAAATACGATACAGGCAATAGAGTAAGAAACAGAACGTGCTGAAAGTAAATATACGCTGTAAAAGAGATAGCTGTAATGAAATATCTACTGTATATAGAGAACTGTAAGTGACTAGTGATGTAGAGTACAAGATAGGCATGTGAATGGCTAGAATTTATACATGATTACACTACTGAGTTTGCACATGATTATACTACTTTGGAATTATTCACATGTCTACTTCTACTCCCCCGTTTCCCCAATCAATACACAAGGATCTAGACAAGTTACGTTATTATATATGATTACTTTACATGAGGCTCATAAATGAGTATACGTGAAGTTATACATGAGGGCTCAGTGAACATGAGAGTACATGATCACATGAGTGCACATGCATGATGGAAGCATAGAAGTACATGATGAAAGTGAAACACACGTAACATGAAGTACCCGATGCTCCCGAGAGGGATAACATCTCATGTAAAGATCCATATAGTACCAATCCGTGTTACCAATGTGACAGCATCAAGTAAAGTAATCTAGAGCGAGAAGTAAAGCCTGAACAAGTATGAAACGGTCAGAGAATGTACTCGCCTGCTGCATGAATGTCTGTAGAGAATATGCTGTCTGAGGAGAGGTGTCTGGCTCCTGATCAGAGCAACACAAGTCACAATGTATTCTAAATAGTAAAAATGAAGTCTACTATGCATACTACATGATTCTAGGTCAATCTGGTCAAAAGTCAACTCTTGGTCAACTCTGGTCAACTCTAAAGTCAAACTAGTCAAAGTTAGGTCAACCATAGTCAAACTAGTTAAGGTTTTAGTCAAACTAGTTAAACTAGTCATTTTAGGTCAATCCTAGTCAATTCTAGGTTAACTAGGTCAAATTTGACCTAAGGTTGACTTTGGTCAACCCTTAGTCAACAAGGGTCAACTAGTAGGTGTTTAGGTCATTAGGTCAATTGGGTTAGCCCCAATGCCATAGGCTAATCACTTAGGCCATAGGCTAGTTGTCATAGGTTTTCATATAAACCTATACTTAGTAAGTCATACATATATTTTTTTTTTAGTAAGTCATACATATATATATATATATATATATATATATATATATATATATATATATATATATATATATATATATATATATATATATATATATAATTCTATCTACTACCCATATATATCAATATATGTATACCCTATATATAATACAATCACACTCACATATATATATATATATATATATATATATATATATATATATATATATATATATATATATATATATATATATATATATATATATAATTGTATTAGATTATACATAGTGTCATTATATATATATATATATATATATATATATATATATATATATATATATATATATATATATATATATATATATATATATATATAAAATATATATATATATATATATAATATATATATATATATATATATATATACAAACATATATATGATTCATATATATAGAGAGGGAAGTGAGATAGAGTGAGAAAGAGAGAGTTAATAGAGAACAGTGAGAGAGAGAGAGAATGGGCTGTCACAGGAAAAAGGAGGGTGTGTTCCAGTTTCCTGGAACCAGGAAACAGCACCCACACAACACACACAATGCACACACACACTCCTACATATATACATACATGTATATACACATGTATATACATGTATACACCCTAAAATCCTACCTACACACTCACATACACATATACTACCTATATATACACTAAAAATACACATATACATGTATAAATCATAATAAAAATAGATTTGAAATTCGAATTTGAAAACTGGGAATTATCCCAAATTCTGGAATAATAGCACTGTGCATAGGTAAACATGGTAAACCCATGTACACACACGAAACCGAGCTAAGGCTCGAACCTAAAGGTTGGTAACTGATGCCCCAAGTGTCCTCTAATGTCTAGGGGGCCTGACACGACACCACGACACGAATTAAAGTGTCCACACACTCAAAAACCCAATCGGGTAAACTGATACGCACACACGCGTACACAGCGTCGTGCACGCGTTCCTCACGCTCGTGGACACACCACGAGACACGACACGTCTCGTGGTCATGCACACGTGTAGCCCACATATAGGGCTATACGATGGACCGTGTCCACGAAACTCCACGACACGATACGAAGACCGTATCAGTCGTGAAAAACACGACTGATACACGAGTTCAGACCGCGTCGTGCACGCGGTCGAGCGCCTCGTGCTCGTGACACAGGACACGACACATCTCGTGCTCATGTCCTCGTGTACGCCACATGATGGGCTACACGCTCGTGTCACCACGAGGTGCCCAAGTGTCGTGTCCGCACGACACGATACGCACGAAGTTGGCCCCCGCGCGCGTGTGCGCTGACAGCGCGTGTCCAGTGCGAGTGAGATTTCTCATTCGACACGACACGACGCGACACCAAACTTTGGAGGCATGCTCGCAGACATTGCCCCCGTGTCCAAGTCAAATATCACGTGTCCTAGTGCTCTGTGCAGTGAGCACGAAGGGTGTGGTAGCAGGGCATGCGTGCGCGTGCTCGTGCAGTGAGTTCGTGTCCATTTTGGACACGGATACAGCACGAAAACATGCTCAGTCATGGTGTTTCGTGATCAGCAAGTCTAGGGCTACATGATCATGTAATTTGTTTTATATTTTACCAAAATCAAATCCTTTGTGGCATTTCACCAAACAAGGGTTTATAGGCTAGGATACGTGTCCGATACGGACACCAAACCAACTCTAATTTTCACCAAATTTGACCCACAGTTAGGGTAGTCCTATATGCATGCATTTATGAAGAAAAAACAGAGTTTTAACTAGGTTTGAGGGCATTTACCTATTTGTGCAATTCCAAGGAAAAAAATCAATAAGGAGGGGGTGTGCTTCCTTCCACTTGGTAATGCCCAAAGCTTCCAAATTCTGGATTGCTAGCCTCCCTTAGCACCCTTGATATTGTAGGGTCCCAATGCAAAAGACTAGAGTGAATTTAGATCAAAAATGGCCAAGTTGTGGGTGTTTGAAGAAAATAGGATTTTCTAGGATTAAAATTTATGTAAAATGATCATGAATGATGCAATGGGATTATATAGAATGGTGTAGGGCTAGGGGGTGTCCTTGGCCGGCCATGGCATGGGGGGTGTCCTTTCCCTTTCCTTCATGGTTAAGGCAAGACTTTGGTGCAAAAGCCTTGATATTTTGAGGGTTTCAAGCAAAATATCATTTATGTAATATCTAGATATTTATATCACTTTAACCCATGACCAATTATCCATCCTAAAGCTTCTAGGTTAGTATCTCACCCCTAGATTAGGGTAAGATAGGTTAGTGACTAATCATGGTACTTAACAAGAATTAAATAATATTAAAATCACATAATCTCAAATAAAATCTAGTAAATTACCAAAATACCCTTTTAGGCTAAAATCACTAATTTGATGTTCTAAGCCTATGGCTAGGCTCACATGGTCATGGTAACTCCTAGTTTAAGGAATAACTAGGGTTTACACTAAGGTTTTGCTAGTAAGTCACAAAGTCATAAGTCATGACTTAAAAAATGGTTTTAATTACACTAATAATCACCAAAAATCCTATCATGCCTAAAACACCATTAATAAACAATAAAAATAATAAATTTTCAAAAATCCCTAATTTCAGAAAATATGGTTTTACAAGTCTACCCTCCTAACAATAATTTCGTCCTCGAAATTTAAGACGAAACTGAAACTAATGAGAAGGATAGAAATCATACCTCAAAGTACAAATAGATAAGGGTATCCCTCGCGCATCTCATCCTCCCGTTCCCAGGTGGACTCTCCTGGAGAATGATGCCTCCATGCGACACGAACCAATGGTATCATCTGGTTCCTCAATGCCTTCTTCCGTCGATCCAGAAACTCAACAGGCTGCTCTGGATAACGAAGAGTAGGAACCACCTCGATCTCGGAATGATCAAGTACATGGCTAGGATCTGCCACGTACCGTCTCAACTGCGACACGTGAAATACGTTGTGGACTCCTACCAATGCTGGTGGTAAGTCTAGCCTGTAAGACACGTCACCGACTCTCCCGCTGATAACAAAAGGGCCGATGAAACGCTGGCTAAGCTTCCCACCTCTACCAAAACGTATCGTGCCACGTGTCGGAGATATCCTCAAGAATACCTGGTCTCTGACCTAATCACAAATAAGGTCTCAATTTAATTATGATAATCAAACATGGTTAACAAAACACAAACAAGACAACCTAATTCTAATCCTATCTCTAAACTGTACCTCAAACTCCAAAGGTCTGCGGTGGCTATCGGCCCAGTGCCGATGTCTGTCCTGCGCCACGCGAAGCCGATCTCTGATAAGCTTCACCTTCTCTGCTACATCTACAACCATTTCAGGTCCCAATAAAACTTGCTCCCCAACATCATCCCAAGACAAGGGTGTACGACATCTATGCCCGTACAGTACCTCGAAAGGGGACATCTCGATGCTGGCCTGAAAGCTGTTGTTGTATGCAAACTCTACTAAGTGCAGGTGACTCTCCCAAGATCCTTCAAAGTCCAGGACACAAGTCCGCAACATGTCCTCCAGTGTCTGAATGGTCCGCTCTGACTGTCCGTCTGTCTGCGGGTGGTATGCAGTACTAAACTTGAGCTGAGTGCCCAAGCTAATATGCAAGCTCCTCCAGAAATATGAAGTGAAACGATTATCCTGATCCGATACAATGCTCATTGGAATCCCATGAAGTCTGACTATCTGCCTCATATACATCTCTGATAGCTTCTCGGTAGACAAACCCACTTTGAATGGCAAGAAGTGGGCCGATTTGGTCAACCTGTCGACGATGACCCAAATCGCATCCTTCCCTCCTGGAGTACGCGGCAATCCCGAAACAAAGTCCATCGTAATGTGCTCCCACTTCCACTCCGGAATGGGCAATAGCTACAACAGTCCTCCTGGCCTCTATCTCTCTGCCTTGACCTGCTGGCAGATCAAACACCTGGCTACGAAGTGTGCTACCTCGCGTTTCATCCCACTCCACCATACATGCTCTCTCAGATCCCTATACATCTTGTTGGCTCCCGGATGTATCGAGTACTGAGAACGGTGGGCCTCCTGCATAACCTGCTCCCGAAAGTCTCCACTGGGTACACACAGTCTGGAACCGTGCCTCAATGCGCCATCCCCTGCAAGTGTGAACTCATCGTCCGCAAATCCCCGTCTGACCTGCTCCCTGATGCATCGTAGAGAAACGTCATCGAACTGAGCCGACTTGATCCTATCAATCAAGTCCGACTAAATCTGGAGGCCCCACATCTGCATCTACACTCCCGACATAATCACCTCGATCCCAAGGCTCTCTAAGTCTGCTAACAAGTGACGATCCATCGTCAAGCACATAGCTGTCGGATATCTGCTCAAAGCATCGGCAACTACGTTGGCCTTCCCTGGGTGATACTGCAGTAGAATATCAAAGTCCTTCATCAGCTCTAGCCATCTGTGCTGCCTCATGTTCAGCTCCTTCTGCGTAAACACGTATTTCAAGCTCTTGTGGTCTGTAAATATCTCCACGCGCTCTCCATACAAATAGTGTTTCCACAGCTTCAGAGCAAAGATAACTGCCGCCAACTCTAAATCATGGGTAGGATAGTTCTTCTCATGGGACCGTAACTGCCTGAAAGCATAGGCAATCACCTTTCCATGCTGCTGCAAGACACAATCCAAACCCTTCCCCGAGGCGTCACTGTAAATAGTAAACCCGCCTGATCCTGATGGCAATGTCAGAATCGGGGCTGTCGTCAACCGCTTCTTCAACTCATCGAACGCGGCATGACACTCCTCTGACCAGAGAAACTCTGCGTCCTTCCGGGTCAGCCTAGACAACGGCTCTGCAACCCGGGAGAAATCTTGGACGAACCTCCTGTAGTAGCCTGCCAATCCCAGGAAGCTCCTGATCTCTGCCACTGACGTCGACGCTGCCCAAGCCTCAACTGCTGATATCTTCCTTGGGTCGACTGAGATCCCATCTCCAGTCACTACATGACCCAGGAAGTCAACTCTGTCTAGGAAGAACTCGCACTTCGAGAGCTTGCCGTAAAGCTGCTCCTGCCTGAGAGTCTCCAGGACCACTCTCAAGTGCTCCTCATGCTCCTCCTCTGCCTTTGAGTACACCAGGATGTCGTCGATGAACACCACCACGAACTTATCTAAGTACTGGTGGAACACATTGTTCATCAAGTTCCTGAACACCGCCGGAGCATTTGTCAACCCAAACGGCATCACCATAAACTCGAACTGGCCGTACCGCATCCTGAACGCCGTCTTCGGGATATCCTCCCTCTTCACCTTTACCTGATGGTAGCCTGACCTCAGATCAATCTTCGAGAATACCCGAGCTCCGCTCAACTGATCGAAGAGATCGTCGATCTGCGGCAGTGGATATATGTTCTTGATCGTCAGACTGTTGAGTGCCCTGTAGTCGATACACATCCGTACCGACCCATCCTTCTTCGGTACAAAGAGTACCGGTGCACCCCAAGGTGAAGAACTAGAGCGAATGAAGCCCTTGTCCTGCAACTCATCCACCTGTTTCTTCAATTCTACCAGCTCGTTGTTGTTTACCCGATAGACGTGCTGAGAAATGGGTTCCGCACCTGGAACCAAGTCTATCGAGAACTCAACGTCTCTGTCTGGTGGAAGCCCAGGCAATTCCTCTGGAAACACGTCCATGAACTCAACAATCAATGGATGTGGAGCTGGCTGCTCTTCGACTGAAGCTCCACAGAAAACTTCGCAAGTCTGCTCTGCCTGCCGTCGGGAATATACAAACTCTGGCTCTCCTGGCACTCTAAACAGAACTCTACCCCCGCGGCAATCTATGCTGGCATGGTGCATGCTCAACCAATCCATACCGAGTACAATATCGTAGTTCGGTAGTGGCATTACGAGCAAACACACATCCAACTCTCGGCCTCCCAAAACTACTCTCCGTCCCTTGTAAACATCACGAACAAGGATAATGCCACCCCCGGTCGTGATCTTGCAAGTCCTAGGCAACGATTCAGATATAACATGATGTCGAATCACAAAAGATACTGATACAAAGCTATGGGAAGCCCCAAAATCGAACAATGCATAAGCTGGAATAGAGTCAAAAAGAATAGAACCTGCTATCAGCTCTCCAGTAACCTCAGCATCCTCTGCTGCCATGGCGTAGGCTCGTCCCTGCTGACCACCCCTGGCCTGATGCTGGTACTAGGTGAACCTCTGCTGCTGAGTCGGCAAAGGTCCCTTCTGCTGCCTTGCCGGAGCCTTGGCTCCGCCTTCCTGAACTGGTCGTCCCGAAGACATGGGACACTCTCTCAGCTGGTGGTCTCCGGAACCACATAATAGACACCTGCCAAGCCTCTTTCTGCAGTCATTCCATCCATGACCCTGCTTCTTGCAGAAAGTACAACTGACGACCTGCTGTCTGGGTGCCTGCTGCTGGTGCCTCGGCCGCTGCTGCACCTGCTGGAACGGCCTCTGCTGCTGGAATGGCCTCTGCTGCTGGTGCTGAAAATAAGGCCTCTTGGCCTGTCCTCCACTGCTGCCAGCTCCCTGGGTGTCGCGGCCCCTCTTGAGCTTCAGCTCAAGATCATCCTCAGCCGCCATCGCTCCTGATAGGATCTCCTCAAAAGTGGCGTTCCTGTTACTCTTGATCAAGGACTTGACCTCCTTGACCAAGCCCTTCCTGAACCTCCTCGCCTTCGCTGTCTCGCTAAGGCCCTTCACGAATCTGCTCAATCGGCAAAACTCACCAGAATACTCCTCTACAGTCTGGTTCCCCTGAACCAGGTTCTCGAACTGGGTCTCCAAAGCACCGACTGCCTGATCCGGGAAAAACTTCCCCTTGAAGAGCTCCTTGAAAGCTCTCCATGTCTGCCCTGGAGTGCCTACTCTCGGGTCCGTCTGATACCAGGTACGGGCAAGATCCTGTATCTGGCTGGCTGCTGCCTCTATCTGGAGTCCGGCTGGTATCTCCGCCAGTCGAAAGATCTCCTCAATGTGCTCAATCCAGTCATCAGCATAAAGAATCCCCTCTGTCCCCAAGAAGTCCCTGGGGTTCATCTTCTTGAAGTCCTGAATGCCTGGAATCCTCTGCTGTCGCGGTTGTCCCAATCCTCCCTGTGACTGGACAGCCAACCTCTCCACCGTCGCTCTAGCCAGCTGATGGGCCTCATCTATGCCCCTGGTAAACTCTGTTGTCTGACGCTGCTACTGGTGCTGCTGCGTCTCTGAGAAATGCTGGAAGTATGAAAACATCTGTGCAGCATCCACTAATCCAGATGGCATCGGCGGCTGGAACTGCGGCTGGTGCTGCTGAAACTATGGCTGACGAAACTACGGGGGAGGCATGTCTGGGATAGCTGGGATGGTCCCCCGAATAAGTAGAGGTGCACCCCCAAATGTGGCAGAAGCTCCCACATGAGCTGGAGTAAGGGGAGCTGTGGTCCCCGGGTCCTGGTGAGCTGGACGAGAGGTGGCAGACCTCTCAGCGGTGTCACCTGGACCGAGACGCTGCGATCGTGTCTCCACCATCCTGAAGACAGATCAACAAGAAAATCAATACGGAGAAGAAATGATATAGTCAAAGGGGACAGTTTATTTCAAAAGAAAGACAATATCAGCAAGAATTTAGATAGCAGGGATTTAGATAAGAGTTTTTCCTAATGTGATTGAGTACCTCAAAACTACATCCTATTTCCTACTGCAGGCTGTGGCGATACTCTAGTTCGAATACCACCATATAAACATGACCTGCATGGGCCACCACTAAAAACGTGTCACGACCCGCACCCTAGAGTAAGGGCACGAGACGTGGGTACGTCCAGCCTACGCCGCAGTGTCGACGGTAGAACGCTGTCCTAGGTCAATCATCTAACAATATAAAGGTACCTGTACAGTTTATACTCTCCGAATGGAGGTAACATCACAACATACAGTCTCAATCACATCTAAGGTAGAAGATGAAAGACAGATTGATAGATAGATAGATAGTAACTCAAAGATAACAGTAGCATAGATAAAATAAGTCTAAGTGTCTAGGATACATAACATCCAGAATGACAACTCATAATACAATAAGTCTAAGAGTCTATACATCTCCACATCTCAAAATACAACTCAGAATGTGAGACAGAATATAATGTAGAAAAGACTGTCTAGCTAACTGGTCTAGACTACTGGAGCAACATCCTCAGCTGCAGGTGGATCCTGCTGAGGGTCCTTAACACAAGTGTCATCTAGTCCTGCTCCATAATATGTAGTCACCCATGCCTCATCCTCATCCTCTGTAATATTTTCAACAGGTCCAGTCAGGACAGGAACGAGCACAATACATCTCACACAGTTCATATCAGGTTTAGGAAATACAATACAGGCAATAGAGTAAGATACAGGACGTGCTGAAAGGAAATATACGCTGTAAAAGAGATAGCTGTAATGAAATATCTACTGTATATAGAGAACTGTAAGTGACTAGTGATGTAGAGTACAAGATAGGCATGTGAATGGCTAGAATTTATACATGATTACACTACTGAGTTTGTACATGATTATACTACTTTGAAATTATTCATATGTCTACTTCTACTCTCCCGTTTCCCCAATCAATACACAAGAATCTAGACAAGTTACGTTATTATACATGATTACTTCACATAAGGCTCATAAATGAGTATACGTGAAGTTATACATGAGGGCTCAGTGAACATGAGAGTACATGATCACATGAGTGCACATGCATGATGGAAGCATAGGAGTACATGATGAAAGTGAAACACACATAACATGAAGTACCCGATGCTCCCGAGAGGGATAACATCTCATGTAAAGATCCATATAGTACCAATCCGTGTTACGAATGTGATAGCATCAAGTAAAGTAATCTAGAGCGAGAAGTAAAGCCTGAACAAGTATAAAACGGTCAGAGAATGTACTCGCCTGCTGTATGAATGTCTGTAGAGAATATGCTGTCTGAGAAGAGGTGTCTGGCTCCTGATCAGAGCAACACAAGTCACAATGTATTCTAAATAGTAAAAATGAAGTCTACTATGCATACTACATGATTCTAGGTCAATCTGGTCAAAAGTCAACTCTTGGTCAACTCTGGTCAACTCTAAAGTCAAACTAGTCAAAATTAGGTCAACCATAGTCAAACTAGTTAAGGTTTTAGTCAAACTAGTTAAACTAGTCATTTTAGGTCAATCCTAGTCAATTCTAGGTTAACTAGGTCAAATTTGACCTAAGGTTGACTTTGGTCAACCCTTAGTCAACAAGGGTCAACTAGTAGGTGTTTAGGTCATTAGGTCAATTGGGTTAGCCCCAATGCCATAGGCTAATCACTTAGGCCATAGGCTAGTTGTCATAGGTTTTCATATAAACCTATACTTAGTAAGTCATACATACATATATATATATATATATATATATATATATATATATATATATATATATATATATATATATATATATATATATATATATATATACATAATTCTATCTACTACCCATATATATTAATATATGTATACCCTATATATAATACAATCAAACTCACATATATATATATATAATGACACTATGTATAATCTAATACAATATATATATATATATATATATATATATATATATATATATATATATATATATATATATATATACAAACATATATATGATTCATATATATAGAGAGGGAAGTGAGATAGAGTGAGAGAGAGAGAGAGAGTTAATAGAGAACAGTGAGAGAGAGAGAATGGGCTATCACAGGAAAAAGGGGGGGTGTGTTCCAGTTTCCTGGAACCAGGAAACAGCACCCACACAATACACACAATGCACACACACACACCTACATATATACATACATGTATATACACATGTATATACATGTATACACCCTAAAATCCCACCTACACACTCACATACACATATACTACCTATACATACACTGAAAATACACATATACATGTATAAATCATAATAAAAATAGATTTAAAATTCGAATTTGAAAACTGAAAATTATCCTAAATTCTGGAATAATAGCACGGTGCATAGGTAAACATGGTAAACCCATGTACACACACGAAACCGAGCTAAGGCTCGAACCTAAAGGTTGGTAACTGATGCCCCAAGTGTCCACTAGTGTCTAGGGGGCCTGACACGACACCACGACACGAATTGAAGTGTCCACACACTCAAAAACCCAATCGGGTAAACTGATACGCACACATGCGTATACAGCGTCGGGCACGCGTTCCTCACGCTCGTGGACACACCACGAGACACGACACGTCTCGTGGTCATGCACACGTGTAGCCTATATATAGGGCTACACGATGGACACACTAATACGTGTCCACGACACTCCACGACACGATACGAAGACCGTATCAATCGTGAAAAACACGACTGATACACGAGTTCAGACCGCGTCGTATACGCGGTCGAGCGCCTCGTGCTCGTGACGCAGGACACGACACATCTCGTGCTCGTGTCCTCGTGTACGCCACATGATGGGCTACACGCTCGTGTCACCACGAGGTTCCCAAGTGTCGTGTCCGCGCGACACGATACGCGCGAAGTTGGCCCCCGCGCGCGTGTGCGCTGACAGCACGTGTCCAGTACGAGCGAGATTTCTCACTCGACATGACACGATGCGACACCAAACTTTGGGGGCATGCTCGCAGACATTGCCCCCGTGTCCAAGTCAAATATCACGTGTCCTAGTACTCTGTGCAGTGAGCACGAAGGGTGTGGTAGCAGGGCATGCGCGCGCGTGCTCGTGCAGTGAGTTCGTGTCCATTTTGGACACGGACACAGCACGAAAACGTGCTCAGTCATGGTGTTTCATGATCAGCAAGTCTAGGGCTACATGATCATGTAATTTGTTTTATATTTTAACAAAATCAAATCCTTTGTGGCATTTCATCAAACAAGGGTTTATAGGCTAGGATACGTGTCCGATACGGACACCAAACCAACTCTAATTTTCACCAAACTTGACCCACAGTTAGGGTAGTCCTATATGCATGCATTTATGAAGAAAAAATAGAGTTTTAACTAGGTTTGAGGGCATTTACCTATTTGTGCAATTCCAAGGAAAAAAATCAATAAGGAGGGGGTGTGCTTCCTTCCACTTGGTGATGCCCAAAGCTTCCAAATTCTGGATTGCTAGCCTCCCTTAGCACCCTTGATGTTGTAGGGTCCCAATGCAAAAGACTAGAGTGAATTTAGATCAAAAATGGCCAAGTTGTGGGTGTTTGAAGAAAATAGGATTTTCTAGGATTAAAATTCATGTAAAATGATCATGAATGATGCAATGGGATTATATAGAATGGTGTAGGGCTAGGGGGTGTCCTTGGCCGGCCATGGCATGGGGGGTGTCCTTTCCCTTTCTTTCATGGTTAAGGCAAGACTTTGGTGCAAAAGCCTTGATATTTTGAGGGTTTCAAGCAAAATATCATTTATGTAATATCTAGATATTTATATCACTTTAACCCATGACCAATTATCCATCCTAAAGCTTCTAGGTTAGTATCTCACCCCTAGATTAGGGTAAGATAGGTTAGTGACTAATCATGGTACTTAACAAGAATTAAATAATATTAAAATCACATAATCTCAAATAAAATCTAGTAAATTACCAAAATACCCTTTTAGGCTAAAATCACTAATTTGATGTTCTAAGCCTATGGCTAGGCTTACATGGTCATGGTAACTCCTAGTTTAAGGAATAACTAGGATTTACACTAAGGTTTTGCTAGTAAGTCACAAAGTCATAAGTCATGACTTAAAAAATGGTTTTAATTACACTAATAATCACCAAAAATCCTATCATGCCTAAAACACCATTAATAAACAATAAAAATAATAAATTTTCAAAAATCCCCAATTTCAGAAAACAGGGTGTTACAGTATCTAATGGGAGAGTTGTTTCTCCCAGCTCGTCTCTTTGGAACATCGGATTGTCATGGAGGTTCGGAGGAGTGCTACCCCCAATTCCAGCAACCCCCAGGGATGTGGACGATGAATCTCCCACTGTAGCAGATTTCGTCTTTGAACGGGTACCTTGGAAAACTCCGGTGTTGGGCAACCGCTTAGACGACAGTCTCTTAGTCATAGTGGTTGAAATCTTCGGGCTGAAAACGTTTGTCTTCTTCCTTCTCCCATCGGCGAGTATTTTCTGAGCAGAGGTGCAGGAGACGACGGAATGTGCCTCATCCTCTGAACATGGTTGTTACAGTCGTTGGAAGACGGACAGCCGGTCTTCTCGTACTGTCACGTTATTGCAACAGCAGTTTACGATAACTTGGGTGCAGTGACGTCCGTGGGAGGACTCTTTGCACCCTGAGGCCCCCTCTCTTTCCTTGCGCTTGTGGAGGATAGCCTCACGCAAGTCAGATGGGTCCAGAACGACCATGTTTGCTTCCTGGATTTTGGGAGACTTTTGGGAACCATTCTGTCCGTTTGCCGTCGAGGGCTGGACTCGAGTGGTTCCGTACAACTTTTCATCAGAGGCCCGTATAACAGTATATGGAACGCTCGGATGGTCAGAGGTCGGGTCAGCGGACTGAGCTTGCCAAGCTCGTGCTGCCCTAGACTTCTTCACTCTGGTGCCTGAGGGCACATAATAGGAAGAGTCTAAGTGGTGCTGGAGAGAGTCAGACATGTTTTCTCGGAAGCACGAGAGATCAAGACCATAGAAGAGGCGGTCGAAGACTGAGCCGCGTAGAGTTGGCGGCATGCGGCTGGAATCGATAGTCTTCATGCGGCTGGCAGTCGTAGTCGCATGGGCTTTCTTCATGCGGCTGAAAGTCTCAGCCGCATAAGTCTTCTCTATGCGGCTGAAAATCCTAGCCGCATGAGTGTTATGCATTCGGCTGGCAGTTTCGGCCACATGGTCATCATGCATACGGCTGGCAAGTTTGGCCGCATAAATATTCTGCTTGCGGCTAGTGCCTTTGTTCGGCTTCTTCCTGGAGCATATAGAATTACTCTTTGCCCCTGCAAGTCCAGCATCGTAGTGCTTTTCTCTGCCGAACTTGGGGACAGCAGAGTCTTCTATGGCTTGAAGTGAGGCCGTGTGAGAGTTGCCTTCGCCGTCTTGGACAGCAGAGAGTGCTCCGTCCAGAGCTTGGGAAGGAGCAAATGATTTTGGCCTCCACTTTCTGCGAGCCTTCTTTATGCGGGTTCGCTTCTGGACCGGGCCAGCACTTCCGTCGGAGAGCATTTCTTCAAACGCCTGTTGGTCGAAGCAGACGACCATCTTCTGTTGTGTGGAGCCAAGTTTGGCCGCATCCGATTGCATCACCAACTCCTAAGCCGTGGAGAAGTTTGTCTCCAGCAGAGTCGTCATCGTATTTGTCATGAAATATAAAAGAACAGAATAATTATATCAGAGGACTGGACTTTTACTTCACAATACAAACTCGCTTGTACAAAGAAAGCCTAGGAACGAAAACCTAGGTACAACAATCTAAGTACAATTGTTTATTTTAGATTCTGGGGGGTGACGGTAGAGGCTCGGGAAAGCGACGGCAGCTCTGCCTTACTCCTTGGACGATCGGATGTAGCCTTGGCTCCGGGAAAGAAATGCTCTCAGGATGCCCTCTGTGCGTGCCTTTGTCTCTCTGCTCTCTCTCTTCAAGTCTCTCCAGGCGCTCTGGTGCTCTTCGAAAAAAATCCTCCCTTCGCAAGGGAATGCACCTTGCTATTTATAGGAGTGGGATGCAATCATTAGGGTTTTCAATGATTGCCTCCTTGATAAGTCGGCAGTTAAGGATCAATTAATCTGGGCCCTTCATTCTGATTGTAGCAAATCTAGGTAATTAATATAGATTGCATCAAATCTCTGTGGGCAATTAATGATGATTTCCATAAATCTTTATGATTTGTTATGCCAAGCTCGGATCTGCCATCACGTGTTCAATTTGCATGATTGCAAATGATCTGATTTGATCCTAGTAATTATGAGGATGGCACTAAACCTGGTTGTTGGGATTTGTTGATGAATCTTGATCGATTTGATGCCACGTATCCCATTATTATTATGCTGCTGGCTGTAGGGATGCGGAAAAAACTAATCTTCTGCCACGTGTCTTAACCACGAGCCACTTAGGAAATCTGAACCGCATGAGGATTGTTCCCTACTGAGCCGCATAAGACTGGCCACGTATGGAAATGATCTGAGCCGCATGAGCGTAGGTGACCGCATGATGGGTGGCTTCTCAGTGAGCCGCATGAAGATAGTCTTCGTGAGCCGCATAGGGTTGGCTCTGTCTAAGCCGCATGAGGTTGCCTCTGCCTGAGCCGCATGGGATGGCCTCTGCCTGAGCCGCATGCGACTGTCCACGTGTCAAGGCCGCATGAAGGATTTTGGGGTTTGTGTCAGAGATTTCCTTCGTTTCCCTAGGAGTCTACCATTATGACAGGGTCTTTATGGCAGCTTTATGTTAGAGCCGTCAGTTCTCCTTTATGTCAGAGCATTAAATAGGGCCTTTACTTAATGGCCAATTGCAAGAGCGAACCGCAGAAGGCCACGTGGTGTTTGCTTGAGCCGCATGTCCAAGTCGGTGACTTTTGAACCGCATGATGCTCTTGAGCCGCATGAAGCTCGTCTGTTTTTGAACCGCATGGGTTTTCCTGTTCTGAGCCGCATGGGCAATCATGCTCTTTTCCATGCTTCTACAATTACTTCTATTTTTGAAAGTATGATTTAGAAAACCTAAATTATTATTATAGTATTTTTATCTAATTAATGTATATTTTAACCTAAAAATAATTTGATTTATGAAATATAGTTTCTAGATATTATAAATAAATTTTCAAAATAGATATATGCATATGATTATGCTTTTTTCCTTAAAATCATAAATCATGACTAATATAGTCGTTTCTATTCCTTGATCTTGAATTCCATTCGACCTCGATTATCGTACAGAACTCTGATTTTGACTGCTATATACCAAACTGGACTATTTGAACTATTCTGGACTCGTTGGAACTACATGTGTCATTATTTGGACCATATTGTGGAGCATAGCATCGTTACCTATTCTGTGTTGATATGTTCGTGTCGTGCACATCGACCCCAGCTAAATTGAGGCGAGTGCCTACCTCTGATTGTTTTCTTCATAATAGTATCTATATTACCTGCTAAGACTAATTTACTTGATAATGACACGTTATTACATGGATTGTTGCTAAATGGATCTTTTCAGGAAATGCTATCCTTTTATCGGGTACATCGAGTATTTCATGTGCATGTACTTTATCATGTGCATCGTGTGTTCCTTGTATTCGTATTATTCACTCATGTGCTTCATGTACTTCATGTGCAAATAACAATCATGTACATAACATGTCGTGATCAGATCCATGTGTATTGATTGGGACGGAGGAGTAGAAGTAGTTATGTAATTAAAACCCTAGTATAATCATATGCATGTCGATTATACCCTTCACGTATAATCGAGTTATCGCAGAATAATCATGTGCAACCTAAACCAATCACATAACTATTTTGTGCTCTAAATCACTTAGTGTTTATTTTAGTTATGGTATATTCCCTATCTTATCATGTACTTATTTCCCTATACTTTTATGATGGTTGTTTCTCTGTATTTCATCTGGTACATCATGTATATTTTTTTCTATTGCAAGTTATATATTTCCTACCATGCAATAAAACTGCTTTCAGAGTAATGTACTTCGCGCCAATACTGACTTGATAACTATTTTTTAGCTAATGTTATGCCCTACACCCTGGACTTTATAATGACAGATCTCGATGTACTTTAGATCGTCAGTTGACCTTTGGAGAGCTCTAGGCCATATTCTTTGTCTAGATTTATGTCTTGTTCATCAGATATGTCTCCGATACATTTCTTAAAATGTATGATCATTTTGTAGACTTTATTATTGTATTTCTTTTATATCTTCCTTAGCTATATGTGATTTGAGTACATGTTGTTTTAGTGGATCATAGAACTATTGAAATATTTTACTAGGTACTTGACAGCATTCTACCGTCGATACTAGGCGTAGGCTGGATGTGGCCCACGTACTCGTGCACATATTCGGGTGTGGGTCGTGACACGTTTTTATGGTAGCCCGTGAAGGTCAGTCTTCGCAACTAATGCGAAGTTGTGGTAGTACTTAGGCTTAGTTGTACTACTATGAGCCTACCCTAGGATAAGGATTTCGAGTCATAGAATATTTTAGCAAGTTTGGTACTCAATCACATATTAGGACTCCTTGAGATATTCTTGGGACGGCCCCTGAGAATCTCACTCTAAACCCTATCTCGAAATCTGTTTCCACTTGTTTTCGTCTACTCTTTCTTGTCCGTTCATTGAATCTTGGTGTTCGTTGTTGACTTTGATTTTGTATCGAGATGACCTTTATGGCCTAAATTAAGATATATTCTGATGACGTATTTGATGAGGATAGTGTGAAAGATAAATGTCTACTTTAGTTATGGAGTCTAGAGTTTATCACAGCCATACCAGCTGGCATGACAAAAATATAGAGCCTGATTTGAGGTATATTTATCTTAGTTATAAAATTTAGAGTTTTTCGAAGCCATATCGGTTGGCATTGTGAGAATTCTAGATAACATGATTATAGGTATATACCTTAGTTATGGACTCTATCGTTTATTGCAGCTATGCTTACTGGCGTGGAGAGAATTTTGGGTAACATGATTTCGGATAAAAAGTGTATGGTTATCAGATCATATCTAAATTGGTTCTTAATATATCTTCCATATCATTCCACCTTGTCATCATTTGAGTTCTGTTCCATCACTCTCAAAGCTCAGAGTAAGGATATCTTTAGTTCCTCTAGTTCAGTTCCTCATGGGGCCTCACCTTCACTAGTTTTGTGACAGCTTCTTAGATAGTGTATTAGCTTAGTAACTTGTAGAGAGGTTGTATCGGAGTATAGTTAACAGTTGGTGTCCTAGAGTATCAAGCATGCGACTAGTATAGTTGTGGAGTTAGCGACTGTGTACCAAGGGTGCCTAGAGGATGCAAGTGTCGAGGATGTATCAGGATTGGTGACTAATAAGTAACAAGTGTAGCGTATCAGTTTAGTATTAATGAGTGTTATTGAGGGTGATAATATTAGCTAGGTGTATCAATATGATATTAAATATAGGGTATCGTAAGGAAGTAACATAAGACTGGGAGAATGATATGACTGAGAATGGAAACAAAATCAAGAGGCCAGTAGTTTCAATTTGGAAACGATTACACTTAGAGAGTCATTTTAGTATGGATTACTTTAAAAATAACGTAGGAGGATTTCGAGTAAGAAGAACAGTATAATATATATCAATGGTGAGGACTGTAATATTTTGTAGATGTATTTTTAGAGCTGATGAGTGTTCAACGTAACAAAAGGTTGAACAAACTTTTTGATTTATTGAACGTATAAGGTATCTGTGTGCAAAGAAAGAAGGCCTAAACAGGATATTCTAAGTACAAGGAAAAAGGTTTCTGGAAAAGTGTGACGGTTGGAGATCGAGCACTGTAGTAGCTCCTTTACTCCATCGATGATCTGACGACGAATCAGCCTTGCTATGGCTCTCTGGCGCCTTTGATGGAACTCTGGGGTCACTGATCAAGAGGCTTTCTGGATGAGAAGATCCCTTGAAGATGGTTGGTTTGTTGGTTCTTTGGTTGATAGGCGGATAAGGGTGGTCGACTCTTCGTGGATAGAGATCGCTCCTCCTTTGAAGATTGTCGATTGTCAATGTTCCCTCTCTTTTTTTATTGTCCTTCTGGTGGAAGAAGAACTCCTTCTATTTATAGAGAACCAAGCACATATGCGATGTGCATTAGGGTTCCTGAGATATGAAAGAATCTGTCATCATTAAACAGTGCGGGCTTCTGCGATGCTGATGCGTGGCGGACATCAAGATTTCCCTCAAACGAGATCTTTGGTGGTTATAAACATAACCGAAGGAGGTGACACATTGCACGTGCTGATTTGCTTGCTCGGATACATTCGAGTAAATCTTGGGATTTCATCCTAGATTTGGAGTCTAATTGATCCTCGTCTAAGATTTAAATCAATCTGATATGATATCAAACATGATTTCATCCCAATATTCTCTGCAAGAGGCAGTTTAAACAAGCCAATTGGGGTGGACCCATGCTTCCTGCGCCTCTGGTGAGGACTAAGTGTTGTTGTGCTTCTGGGGCGACGAGTAGACCGTGCTTCTGGAGACGAAGAAACCTCTGTGCTTTCAGGCGACGAGTGGACTTGGCTTCGAATGACGACGAGACTTCTGTGCATATAAAGCAACTTATGAAGCTATGTTTCGAGCTACCAGAGTTACTGTGCTGTAGGCGACAAGTAGGCTTATGCTTCAGGTGGCGAGGTTACTTTGCTTTTGGAGCGACAGGTTGACTTGCATTGGTTGCGATGGGAGTTCCCAAGTCTCTTGTAGAGAAGTGACTTAAGCTTCTGATCCGGAGCAGACGACTGTGCCATGGAAATGGAGGTGGTATAAGCATATCACCATCCTGCGCCTCATACGGACGCAGGTAAGTAGCCGCACCTATAAACAGTGAAGGCATTGATTGCGAAGGGAAGGATATGACGCCCTTGCGCGTCTGAGATTGGCGCAGGAAGGTAGCTGCATGTCTGGAGTGAAGACACTGGCTTCTGAAATAAAAGAAGAGGGAGGCCTACCACCATCTTGTTTCGATGGTTGGCACAGGCTGGTGGCTGCCCCTCTGGCTCGAAAGCTTCTGACTTCTTCAAAATGTTGAGTTACTGATATGCTTCTGAGAGGCTGCGCCCACAAAAAAATTAGAACATGCTTCGGTGAAGATAAATCTTCCAGCATGTGCATCGAGAAGAAGGAAGGCTGCGCTTCGATGAAGACTACATCCCTTGTAGATCTCTCTAGGCTTCTGTCGAATCTATACTAAATCCTTTGTAGAGGAACAGAATTCGTCCCTTATGTATAGTCCTGATGTGTCTGTACTAGACTTTGGTAGACATGACAATAAAGGAACTTCTCTCCATATCTTCTATTTTGTCTTTTTAGCACTGAGCATCAGTCTTTTACATGTTCTGCGCATTGGCGAAGGGATGTCTTCAGTTGAGATTTTTCATGCTTCTACAAGACCCCCTTCAAAGTGTTCCAAACTTGAGTCAAGCTCGGAATACTTTGAACAGAAGCATGAACACGTGTCATGACTGCACGAGCTGGATGATGGCTGGTGTCATGCCTAGCTCTTAGCATTTATTGTCCTGAGTCATCATTTCAGAGCACCTGATGGCTTCTTGATATTGGAGCCTCTTATGTCTTTGTTGGGATCGCGAATCTCTTTAGCAAAAGAAGTTCAGAGTCACGTTCCTTTGGGCACTCACAGTACTGTCATCTATCATAGAGTGGAGATTTAGCTTAACTTGTAAGCTTCCTTCTGACCGATGTCTGACTCGTGCTTGGACCACGTGAACAGCTTACATAAAGTACTATCCCACTTCAAGGGAAGACTCAGCTGCTTCAACAATGGCCTTGTTTGCCCGATGTTTGGCTCCTGATGATCCTGGAGTTTTCTTGAGGCGACCGTCGGTGGCAAATCTTTTTATCCAAAGGAACTGTAGTAGATCTACTACTGGATCTCGAGATGTCCCGCGTCCTGGATGTCATGGGCGTCAATGGCATCATGGACCTCTGCTTCCTGGGTTTGGATTGCTTGTCATTCTGAGGAATAGCAAGGCCTGCAGCTGTGGTTGCTCTTTCCGGCCAACTGAGGAGATAGGGGAATCTTGTGCTGGTCTTCATCCCCGGCTCGGGCCAGTAGCAGCTTCGGACGGTAGCTTCTTTTTGACTAGGAAGTGATTGGCTCTGTTACCGCCTCACCCGCTCTATTGAGAGCTTGTACCACAATTTTAGCTTTTTTTGCTTCTGTGTATGTAACTACGAAGAGTCTGTAAGAGGTCTTTGTAGCCACATATTTTTATATGTAGAAGCTTTCTTGTTACCTTTGCTTTTGTCTCCAGATTAGAGAAGTAATCTTCATATTAGATTTGTCTGACCAGAGATAATATGGACGTGGTAGGCTTGATCTTTGTCGGGGTATACAACAACAATCCAGAGATAATATGGACGTGAACTATTTTTGAGATCACCGAGATAATTATAGAACTGATGCGAGAAGAACGACTACTCAGAGGTAATGTGGACATAGTAGTCGCGTCTTCCAGGTGTAGAGGAGCAATCCAGAGGAAATATGGACGTTAAGTGCTTCATCTACTTGAGAGAATTATATAGGAGGGAGAGCGAGAGATCCCCTTACCAGAACTCATGGGTACCCTTTTCAGGGGATATGGGTGCCTATGTTGGTTCTGTCTTCAGACGTAATACTTCTTTAGGAACTTTTCGTTGATGGGCATCATTAGCAAGCCTCCATTAGGCTTGGCTAGCCGATAAGCACCATTGAATACACCGTTTCTACGACGAACGGTCCTTCCCACTTAGGCTCGAACTTTCCATCTATTTTGTGGGTCATCACCATCGGTCTCCGTACTGCCAAGACGAGGTCGCCCACCTGGTAGGATCTTTCGTGGACCTTTTTGTTGAAGGCCACAGAGATGCGAGCTTGGTAAAGCTCAATCCTTTGCTGCACGAGCAAGCGCTTTTCATCCAATGCTTCTAACTCTTGTAACTGCCTGCGCTGATTGTCTTCGACGGTTAACTGATTAGTGATCTTGTTAGCAGACAATATCTTCTTAAAGACTTGACCCATGCTGGTATCGGAGTCCCAAGTTGAGGAGTCAGAAAAGTGTGAGTGCCTCATGACTTCTTCTTCTTAATCTTCTGAGGTGGTCGTAGGTGTAATGTACCCCAGACCTCGATGAGTACGTTGGCACTAGTTTTCAGCTTTTTCCTTTGGAGCGCGAATCCGTAAAGGAAGACACCGGCCTCTGCCATAATTGAACCCTTTGTTGCTATTCAGGTCGTAGCCCATCTTCTGGATAAAGTTTTTGTCCTGCATCATGTAGCAGTAGAACTGTATTTTGCCACTGTCAAGGTCTGGGTCTTCAGAAGTTATTCGCTACGGATGCTCCAATCGACCGAATATGATGGGTTCCTCTTCTTTTTTCCTGGCTGGAACTACGAAGTAGGCACATCGGGCAGGGACAACTCGGCTCACATGGTTGGCAGTTATCAATTGTGTCTGTAGTTTACACAGAGAATTGTCCAGGAAATATTTGGTGTTTCAGCATGCGCCAGAGTAGTTTGATGACAACTTTCTATTAATGAAGTGGGATATCTTGTCCCGATGGATTACATCGTCGAAAGAGTGGGCCTCTGTGTTGGTGCAAACATAATCTTCTAGCTCTTCATCAGTGAGGGCTAGAGCTGCCGTCGGAGGAGAAGGAGGACGCCTCCCTTTCAGCTTGACCATCAAGGGAATGGTGGTCGGATGCTCCTGCGCCTTCATGGTCGGCCTTGGGGATCTCCAGGGTAACTTCATTCCCATCTTCAATCGTCACTAGAGGCGAAGGTGGAGCTTTGCCCCGAAGCTTAACAACAAGAAGCGCTGACACCTTGGGAGGCCTCCCCTTCAGTCGAACCTTTAAAGGTTCTTCGGCCACTATTGTGCTTTCTGAAGCTGTCTCTGCCTCATCGTCAGTATCTTTGCTGTCGTCATCCCAGGGGACTGACTTGTACAGATCAGCATCCAACAGTAGGCTTCAAGTCCTCGGAACGGGGCGATATCAGAGAACTCTGTTTTGATAGTCCCATCGCTTGCCACATATTTCATACACTGATGTAGGATGGAAAGAACAATCATGTACTCATGGATCCATGGTCGCCCTAGCAGCATGTTGTAATTTATATCTACATCAATGACATAGCAAGTCACTTCAGTATGAAGGTCGTCGATCTAATATTTCAGGCAAATTTTGCCCAAGGGCTCGCTCTTTCCCGTATTGAAGCCACTGATTATTGTGTTCAGGGCTGTCAACCGATGCATCGGAACCCCTAAAGTTTGAAGCAGGCTTCTTGGGATAATGCTCAAAGAGGAACCTGGGTCGATGTGGATGTGGTCGACCTTAATGGCACCGACATATCCCGTATAGTACAGGGGGCGGTTGTGCCAGTTATTCTTTTGCAGGATGTCTTGCTGGGTGAAAGTGATACTGGGAATCAATTCGACCACGCTGTGGCAATGTGGGCAAGCTGCAGGATCCACTTTCGGTGGCCAAACCTGGGTGGGAAAGGACTCGGCATTCTGTAAAGCTTCACTGAGTGTATTTCGGGTCTCCTTAGAGAGACGGAGGATCTCGAAAAGTGATAATCTAGCCGGAGTATTAGCCAGCTGCACTAGAATATCGAAGTTGTAGGGCTTGATAGGCCCGATTGCCGGATCCTTTCTGAGAGGTTTGTCGAAGCGAACCTCCTTCTGTTTCTGCTTGTCCATGGTAGGGGCCCGGGATGGACCTGCCTCTGGTGCCTCAGGGATCTAAGGTGGACTTGCTCATGATATATCTGGGACAGGGGGATTATTTGGTGGAGACTCATCCTGGTCTGGAGCCTGGCTCTCCTCTTGCCTCTGTGCCGAGCGGGTGGTCACCAAAGCATCGTCGGTCGATGTCGAGACCATGCAACATGCCTTGCTTTTCTTTTCTTTGGCAGAAGGGGTAGTAGATGTTATCATATAGGGAACCAAGTCAGGATGTATCCACGTGACTTCGTCTTGAGGCATGGAGAACGGGACGAGCCCTTGAGCGTTATCCCGTGCTGGCGAAAGGTTGACTACATCCATCGTCGCCTTTGGAATAGGGATGACGCCATCTTGTACCTCTGTGGCTGGAAAACTCCCGAACTGGAGAGTAACCATGTTGGCCATGACGGTCTTCTCCTCATAATCCAACGATATGACATTGGCGTTAATGAGGCGCTGAATTTGCCCCTTCAAGACATAGCAGTCCTGTGTTGAGTGATAGACATACTGGTGATAATGGCAGTACTTTGGATGGTCCACCTTTTCCACTCATTAGGACGCCTGGGCGCCGGGATGGACAATATGCCACTCTTCGTAAGTATCTCGAAGAGCTCCAGTGTATCCTCGTCATTGAAGGAGTAAGTCTCCCTGGGCCTCTGCGCTTCTGCAGACTTGGGGTTCGCAGCTGCTGAACCTTTGGAGATGTTGACGGTCATGGCTTTCTTGCATTTTTCGTCTTTAGGGTTGTTGTTGGATGAGCGTCTTCCCTTGTCTTCGGGCACAGGAAAGTGTACCCCAGGAGCTGCGCTTCTTTGGCTTTCCTTTGTACAGTATCCGCCTCTGTAATAAAAGGCGTCCACTCCATACATGGAGCACTGTGCCACAATTTTATAGCGGACATCATGTTTTTGCGGCAGGAGTCCATAAGCATGGGCTCGGGCATGCCGGGTTATAATCTGAGGGCTGCCTGGCGGAAGCACTCGATATATGCGCGGACAGGCTCTTTCTCCCTCTAGACAATTTCCATGAGGGTCGACATGGTAATATCTATGCCTCCTTCGTAGAATCGATCCATGAACCTAGTCTTCACGTCTTCAAATGACGAGATACAGTCGTCCGGAAGACTGCAGAACCACTCATAGGCTACCCCCTGCAGGGCTCCTATGAATATGTTGGATAGGAGGGTGTCATCCTTTGGCAGGTGCCCCGTTACTGAGACAAAGTACCTCAAGTAATGTCGGGGAGACCCCTTCCCTTCATAAGGTGTAAGCATCTGCAGATTGTATTTGGAAGGATAGACGACGTTGTCCCACTCGGCAGGGTATGGCTGCCAGATCCCCATCTTCCGGAGCATTGCTTGCTTCTCCTTGGCATCATGACGAGCATACAGCTCCTTGATGGCCTACTGTATCTCGGTCGGCATTGCGGAGCCTGTGTCACACCCCGATTTCGTCGAATCGATAGTCTTCCTCTGGGCGTGATGTCGTACGAACCTAATTTACGATCGCACAAGGCATAGTCATAAGGTAATCCGAAACACGAGATCAAAGAGTGCAAGCAGACAAATTGAATCATATATTAAGTAAAGAAATCTTTGATCTTTATTGATAATTGATATCATTTGTACTCCAGTACAGGAATCATGCAGCGCGGGCTACAACATGACTCAATTACAAAAGAGTGACGATGAGATAGTCGTTCCATACATTGCACACATCCCTCAATTTATAACAGAGTATTCTAGTGACCTGGAATGGAGGGACGTTGAGCCATCTTTCTTAGACATATGAGAGTCTTCAAAAGTAGAGTTGCAAGGAAAGTCTTTGACCTACGGCCGAAGCTTCAAAATCACGAACGTCGTCGAGCTAGTTGGTGCGTCCTTCCTGATTCACGGGACCTGCAAAGAGCGAGTATCAGTACGATCACATGTACTGGCGAATGGCTAATTAAAATCCAAGCTCTGCATTTGATTCAAGCAGTTTTATAAACATGTTAGCTAGATATTTCTGTGATCTTTCTAACCATCCTGATCGATTTGCATGTTAACATGTTTTGAAGCAAGAATATGAAATTGTATACATTAAGCAGCTATCATATTCATCCTGTGTCATGTGCATTAGTTAAGAAGTGAAAGGGTATGAAGGTCAGTGGCAATGTCAAGCCATCATGGACTATAGCTGGGTTAGACGGTGACCCTTTCGCGGCGGGTAGCAAGCCATGTGCGAAAGTTCCCGAATAACCACGCTGATGTTAGGCTGGTGCTTGCTATACTTGTTCCTCCTGGGTCGAATCGGTTCCTTGGCCTAGGTAACTGTTGGAGGAAACTACACCTTGTCGACAAGTTGTCCAATGACCGTTTTGCAGAGTCTTAAAAAATGCTCTCTCTTTTCTAGAACTTTATCCTTTCTCTTTTAGTTGCAAAACTTAGCCTTTCTTTTGAACTTAGTCGATTTACTCACTTAGCCATATCGTTGCGATAAACGTTAATCGATTCATTCATTGTTTTTCATAGGCTAAGTAGAATTTCATAAGAAAGTACGTTTTCCATTTTCAATATCGGTAGTTTGATAGCAAGTGTTTCGTAAAGAATTGTGCCATGATTTTTTTGATTCTATACTATGATTACAAGCATTCATTTAACTTCATAATGATTTTGAAATAGAGGGTCAAGGCGAAGAAGGTCAGCCACTCGCCTTAAACTTGCTTCAGGCGAGGGACGGGTTGGCTGTGCTGATATCGCCTATGCGATCACTTGCAATCGCATAAGCAACTGATTAGAACACTTGTAATTCAAGGAATTTCGATATGAATGTGAAGCTCGAAAACGCAAGTCGTGAAAACCCATCGAAAACATTCACGAAAACGCATTAACAAAAACCATGCCAAAGCCAAATCAAGTGTGGCATGAAAACCAGAGCAACGGAAGGTCTCTTCCGACTCAGCCACAGAGTACATCCTTGAGGTGCAATACGCTGAATATGGGACTTGGTTCCGAAGAAGCTATTCCATAACAGGGAATGGATCTTAATTCAACCGTTTCCGTTCGACCGATTCGGCCGATTTCGATCTATCGGTCCCGACCGAATCGATAGCGATAGTTTTCCTTGCTCGCGCACCCCGTGGACGAAAATGAGGCACGATGTAGGGACGGGACACTACACCATAACCAACTAATAAAAAGTTTCGTCCTCAAATTTAACGATAAAACCTACCTCTACGAGAAAAATGAAGGAAATTTCTCCTTTATTTCCGATTCAAGCTTCAACGTCGACTCTTCGACCGAATGGTTACTCCAGAGTACGCGGACGAAAGGGATCATCCGATTCCGTAGCAGCTTATCCTTGCGTTCTAAGATTTGAACTGGCTCTTCAACGTAGGATAAGTCGGACTTCAGCTCCAGATGACCAAAATCTACCACGTGGCTAGGGTCGTGCACGTACTTTCGCAACTAAGAGACGTAGAAGACATTGTGTACACCTTCTAGTGCTGGTAGCAGGGCAATTTGATAGGCCACTGGGGCGATCCGCTTTAGTCTTTCGAACGTCCCAATGAATCTTGGACTCAACTTTCCCTTTGTACCAAACCGAGTAACTCATCGCATGGGCGTTACTTTAAGAAATACATGATTGCCCTCAAGAAATTTGAGGGGTCGACGATGGATATCGGCATAGCTTTTCTGGTGACTCTGAGCAATCTTTAATCTTTCCCGAATGAGCCAAACTTTATGCACGGTCTGTTCCACCAGTTCCGGGCCGAGAATCTGCCGCTATCCAACTTTGTCCCAGCAAATGGTTGATCGACACTTTCGTCCGTACAGGGCTTCATACAGCGCCATTTGGATGCTGGATTGATAGCTATTGTTGTATGCAAATTCGGCCAGAGGTAGATGAATGTCCCAACTTGACTTGAAGTCAATTACGCAGAACCGTAACATGTCTTCGAGAATCTGATTGACGTGCTCCGTTTGGCCATCGGTCTGGGGATGATAGGCTGAGCTAAAGTTCAACTTGGTACCCAGAGCCGACAGAAGGCTACTCCAGAATCACGACATAAACCGTAAATTTCGATCAGAGACGATGGATACTGAAACTCCGTACAGCTGTACTATCCCATCAAGATAAATCTGTGCCAAGCGATCAATGCTCCATATAACTTTAATGGCAATAAAGTTTGCTGACTTGGTTAGTCGATCGACGATGACCCAGATGGCATCATTTCTCTGCAACGTCATCAACAGACCAAACAAAATCCATTCACACGTGCTCCCACTTCTATTCTGGAATCGCCAGATTCTGTATCTCTCCACCCGGTCTCTGGTGCTCAGCTTTTACCTGCTGACAGGCTATGCATTGCGACACGAAAAGTGCCACATCTCTTTTCATTCCGTGCCACCAGAAGTTTATACGGAGGTCCTTATACATCTTGTGCTACCGGAATGTAAGGTGTACTTCGCATAGTGCGCCTCCGACAATATCTTCTTTCTAAGTTCTGAATTATCTGGAACGCATAGCCTGCCCTTCAATCTAAGCATGTCGATTTCGTCTTCCACAAAGTCGGTCGTCCTACCCATCGAGACTAGCTCTCGTATTTTCTTTAGTTACGGATCGTCCTTCTGTGCGGTCTTAATCTTTTCTTGCAAGCTCGGCTCTAACTGCAACTTTGCCAACTGTATATTCTTGAATCAAACTCGGAGTTCGATAACCATCTTTTCTAGGTCCCGTACCAATCTGCGGTCGATGGATAGCGAGGCAATATACTTTCGACTCAGAGCGTCCGCCACAATATTTCCTTTTTTTGGCGTATAGTCAATGGTCAAGTCATAATCTTTGATCAGTTCAAGCCAACGTCTTTGCCGCAAGTTCAGTTCCTTCTGCATGAATTGATACTTGAGGCTCTTGTGATCGGTATAGATCATGCACGCCACGCTATAAAGATAGTGACGCCATAATTTCAACGCGAACACAATCGCCGCTAACTCCAGGTCATGAGTAGGGTAGTTCTTCTCATGAGGCTTTAGTTGTCGAGAAGCAAAAGATATTACCTTATTTTGCTGCATCAGCATACACCCCAAGCCCTGACCGGATGTATCGCTGAATATCTGGAAACCCTCAGTCCCTTCTGGAAGTGCAAGTATCGGGGCCGAGACGAGCGGTTTGCTTTAATTCCTGGAATGAAGCTTCACAGTCGTCTGACCATTCAAATGTGACTCCTTTCTTGGTGAGGCGAGTCAGAGGCGATGTGATCTTCATAAAGTCTTTCACGAAGCGTCGGTAGTATCCCGCTAAGCCGAGAAAACTTTGAATCTCACCGACGGACGTTGGCCGTTTCTAATCGATAACGGTTTCAACTTTCTTTGGGTCAACTACGATGCCTTCAGCTAAAATGATGTGTCTGAGGAATGTGATGCTGCTCAGCCAAAATTTGCATTTGCTTAGCTTCGCATACAACTGATTTTCTCGAAGGGTCTGAAGCACGATCCGTAGATGCTCAGTGTGTTGTTGCCTATTCTTCGAGTAGACGAGTATATCGTTGACAAAGACTACTAAGAACTTGTCAAAGAATGGTCGGAACACCAGATTCATTAAATCCATGAAGGCAGTTGGGGTGTTCGTTAGGCCAAACGGCATTACCAGGAATTCGTAATGGCCATATCGAGTGCAAAAAGTGGACTTCGGCACATCGTCCGGCTTGATCCTGAGTTGATGGTAACCCGAGCGCAAATCAATTTTAGAGAATACCGTAGCTCCGTACAGCTGATCAAATAAATCGTCTATACGGGACAGGGGATTTTTATTCCGGATGGTGGCTTTATTCAGCTCGCGGTAATCGATACAAAGACGCATTGAGCTTTTTTTCTTGACGAACAGCACGGGCGCTCCCCATGGCGAGATGCTGGGTCGTATGAATCCCTTGTCGAACAACTCTTGTAACTGTATTTTGAGTTCTTTAAGCTCTGTAGGGGCCATTCTGTACGGGGCTTTAGAGATCGATCGGGTATCGGGGAATGTATCAATAGTAAACTCAATCTCTCGATCGGGTGGCATACCGGACAGTTCATCCAGGAATACATCTGGAAATTCTGCCACAACGTCGGTCTGACCCGCGTTTGCACCATCCTGTCGCATGTCTCGAACGGACGCTAGATAGCCTTCACACCCAGAATACAGCATCCATCGATCAGATATTACAGAAATCACCATACATGTGGGCGACGCCTCACCACACGAATAGCAGAATTTAGGCACTCCAGGTATACGGAATGTGACCCTCTTTTCAGCATAGTCTATGGTTGTATTGCACGGACCGAGCCAATCCATCCCCAGAATGATGTCGAAGTCCTTAATATCTAGAACTACCGCATCAAGACTGATCTTTTGACCACCTATACAGATGATTCCGTCTCCGCAAACTAAATTTGCAAGTAGTGGCATGGCCGACGGTACATTAACAGTAAGATCGAGACCCAGAGGTGTCAGAGAAAATTTGTGCTTGGCGGTAAAGTCCGTCGATATAAAACTATGCGTGGCACCTGAATCAAACAATACACGAGCAGGCTTATTATTGAAATATAGTATACCTGTCACGACTATGTCAGATGCGAACGCTTCGTCTCGAGTCATGGCATAGATGCAGCCCTGAGCATTGGGGCGACGGTCTTGGCCATTTTGTTGTGCAGTCTATGGAGCCTGAGGTGCTTGGCCTCGGTTCTGTTGATGTTGTTGGGGGCACTGGTTCGACTTCTTCGGACAATTGCATGCAATGTGGTCTGTTCGACCGTACCCGAAGCATGCTCCACTCTTCAATCGGCATTCGTTGGCCACGTGCCCCTCCTTGTGGCAGAAATTACAGACTATTCGGTCCTTTGTCTGGTTGCTACCTATGTTGCCATAATTTTGACACTTGTGCGCATTGTTGCCTCCCGTATTACTATGGCATTTGTTATTAAAGTGAACAGCGCCAATAGTAGCAAGAGGATACTCGGACTCCAGACAGAGGGCATGGTTGAGTGCCTTGCCCATGGTTTTGTATTCAGGCACCGAAATATGGGCACGAATAGAGGAACGCAGGCCCACTTCGAATCGTCAAGCTCGACTTGCAGTTGTTGGTAGATATGCTCCAACAAATTTGGCCAGTTTGTTGAATTTGGCCGCATACTGTCATATTGTCATATTCTCTTGCCTCAACTGTATAAATTCATTTTCTTTTTCCTGTCGCATGGCTGCAGAAAGATATTCAGTACGCTTTCCTGAATGTAGCCCACGAGATCGTTGTCGTCTCGTCTTCACGTCGAATTGCCTGCTTCTGCACGGCCCACCAATCGTGTCTGTTCATTCAAAGTAGGAGTTAAACACACGCAACTTTCTTTGAGTCTTCAACACCCAGAAGTTCGAATATCTTCCAACTCCTTCAACCAGTCGATCGCCACGGAGGGATATTCTGTGTCGTTGAAGGAAGTAAGACAGTTTTTCATGAATTTTGACATGTCGAAGTTAGAACTTCTCGGTACCGCAGGTGAAAGCATGGGCGCCTCTGGTTCATCTTTGTTGGATCGAACTGCAGGCTCGATCATGGCAGGCGTCATCGTTGAATTATTGTTGGCCATGACCAATTGTACGATTTACTGGAGTATATTCAGCTGCTGCTGCTGCAGCTTGAATAGAGCCTCGAACCGATTCTCGAACTGGGTCTAACGAGCCTCTGCCTGCTGACAATGGAGCTCATTTTGGCGTTACTGTATTTCGAGCAACTGCATCATCCATTACATCGGCTCGCAGGAGGATCCGACTACGATTGGCGTCATCTCTGTTGGGTTGACAGAATGCTCGGGTCTGGAACTACTCGAGCCGCTGGAAGCGCTCGTCTCATCCTCTGCCCGAAGTTTCGCAACTGCAGGAAAAAAGAAGGCAACTATCGTTAGTTTCAGAAATGTCCTGGGTTCAGCGTATGGAACAGCTCATCTCATCGACACGAGGTCAATGGTTTGAGATTAGAAATCGACACTGGAGGCCAAGGACATAAAGCCATGCTCTGATACCATTATGTCACGCCCAGATTTTGTCGAATCGATAGTCGTCCCCTGGGCGTAATGTCGTGCGAACCTAATTTACGATTGCACAAGGCATGTGCATAAGGTAATCCGAAACACGAGATCTAAGAGAGCAAGCAGACAAATTGAATCACATATTAAGTAAAGAGAACTTTGATCTTTATTGATATCAGACATCATTTACAGAATCCAGTACATGACTCATGCCGCGTGGGCTACAACATAACTCAATTACAAAAGTGTGCCGATAAGATAGCCGTTCCATACATTGTACACATCCCTCAATTTACAACAGAGTATTCCAGTGACCTGGAATGGAGGGACGCTGAGCCATCTTTCTTGGACAGTTGAGAGTCTTCAAAAGTGGAGTTGCGGGGAAGTCTTCGATGCGCGACCGAAGCTTCAAAATCACGAACGTCGCCAAGCTAGTTGGCGCATCCTTCCTGATTCACGGGACCTGCAAAGAGCGAGGATCAATACGATCACATGTACTAGCGAATGGCTAATTAAAATCTAAGCTCTGTATTTGATTCAAACAGTTTTATAAACATGTTAGCAAGTTATTTCTGTGATCTTTCTAACCATCATGATCGATTTGCATGTTAACATGTTTTGAGGCAAGCATATAAAATTGTATACATTCAGCAGCTAGCATATTCATCCCGTTTCACGTGCATTAATTAAGCAGTGAAAGGGTGTGAAGGTCAGTGGCAATGTTAAGCCATCACGGACTATAGCTGGGTTAGACGGTGACCCTTTCGCGGCGGGTAGCGAGCTCCGTGCGAAAGTTTCCAAATAACCCACGCCGATGTAAGGCTGGCGCTTGCTATACTCGTTCCTCCCGGGCCAAATTGGTTCCTTGGCCTAGGCAACCGTTCGAGGAAACTACTCCTTGTCGACAAGTTGTCCAATGATCATTTTGCAGAGTCTTAAAAAATGCTCTCTCTTTTCTAGAACCTTATCCTTTCTCTTTTAGTTGCAAAACTTAGCCTTGCGAGAGGTTTGACGGATGACCGACTCCATTGCATTCATTCAACTAGGTATCCTATCTCTCGGTTATCAAAGAACCAATTTGCTTCATATGAGTCGATTTACTCACTTAGCCATATCGTTACGATAAACGTTAATCGATTCATTTATTATTTTGTATAGGCTAAGTGGAATTGCATAAGAAAGCATATTTTCCATTTTAATATCGGCAGTTTGATAGCAAGTATTTCGTGAAGAATCGTGTCATGATTTCTTTAATTCTACACTATGATGACAAGCATTCATTTAACTTTATATTGATTTTGAAATAGAGGGTCGAGGCGAAGGAGGTCAGCCACTCGCCTTAGATTTGCTTCAGGCGAGGGACTGGTTGGCTGTGCTGACGTTGCCTACACGATTACCTACAATCGCATAAACAACTGATTAGAACACTATATAATTCAAGGAATTTTGATATGAATGCGAAGCTCGAAAACGCAAGTCATGAAAACCCATCGAAAACACATTCACGAAAACCAAACCAAAGCCAAATCAAGTACGACATGTAAACCAGAGCAACGGGAGGTCTCTTCCGACTCATCCGCAGAGCTAATCCTTGAGACGCAACCCGCTGAATATGGGACTTGGTTCCGAAGAAGCCATTCCATAACGGAAAATGGATCCTAATTCAACCGTTTCCGTTCAACCGATTCGGCCGATTCTGATCTATCGGTCTGGCCGAATCGATAGCGACAGTATTCCTTTCTCGCACACCCATGGGTAAAAATGAAACACGATATAGGGACGCGGCACTACAGCCTGTAGCCGATGGAGTAGACGAGGATGGTCCTGCCTGATTGGCAGTAGGCAACCTGCTGGATTCGTCATTGGTTGGCAGATCATGCGCAGGTGTAGAGGTAGCGGGGGCCATGCTACTCTTGAGGTCGATTATGACCGAGGACAGGGTCTTCACGGTGTTCGTCAGCATATCTAACTTCGTCTCGAGGACTTCGATACGTCTGAGAGCTTCGTTGTTATCTTCCCCATTGCCATCGGCCATGAACACATACCGAGTATAAGGGTAACTCGAGGGCGCCATGGATCCTTTACTTTCTGGCTCAGACGCTTGAGTCTTGCTGTCCTGAGGATATACCATTAGATTATGATCTTCTTTGGACTCAGTATGGTTGTTACTCCCGGTCTGGTGACTAGCTGCGCCAACGGAAACATCCATGTCGTATTGTGCCTCGTCAGATTGGAACACAAGGTTGTCGTGCACGGTAGGCGGTTGGCTACCCTAAGTTTTTAACAAGGCACCCAATGTAGATTTGGAACGAGTGCCTTAGAACACACCTGCATGAGGTACCTTATCTTTACTATTCTCTGACCTCCTCTTCGGTTTAGCAACCGATACGGAAGGATTCTGGGAAGACTTCTTGAAAGCTCTGGAAACCTACGTCGTGTAGCATGTGACGATGTGGGGCTCATCTTCTTTATGGCTCGTCAACCTCCTGTTAAGCCTCTGGCGTAGGGTCGGCGTGGAGTAGAGTCTCTGGAAGACGGAACGCCTGTTCGGTGATGGCATAGCCGTCTGTTGACAACGGCAGTTGATGGTAATCTGGATACAAGAGTTCCTTGATTTAGGCACGTCTTGTGCCACATATTGTTCTTCCGCTTGAAAGAGGTTGGATCTTCTGTCGTATCACTCCTATTGTACATGCAGGAAAGCTGCATGTAAGTATGGTTAGAGCAGGTCTGGCGAGGAAGCCTCATGACGCTCCTATGGGAACGCTGCTCGCATGGCTTTTTCTCTGTGGGATGCACCCCCTGGCTTGGCTTACGCACAGGAGTACCTCAGTTGAAGGAAGATTCGACTAGTTGAGGCATCGGAGCGTGAGAGCCAGTCTTGTACAGCTTTTCGTCGGCTATGCGTGTTATTGTCAACACGGGCCTCTGGTCTGCTGCTGATGTCGCATGCTTGTTGTACGAAGCACGAGCCAGCAGGGATCTCTTTCTTCTACCCCAGCGGGCGAGTAGTATTCAGAGTCTGCCGAAGGTTTACCTAAAGGGAAAGCAATTCTGTCGAAGACAGATTTTCTTACCAGCAATGCTCCCGTCGTTAGGGGTTGGACAGGTGTACGCTTCCTTGGGCATCGTTCCTTCTTCAGATCAACCATGGAACCACCATCTTCCTCGTCGTACTTTCTAGGGACGGGAATCGGGTGAGGGGATAAGGCTGTAGCAGCCAGGATCTTCTCTATGGCCTTGACATTGAGGGAGTCTTAAGATGCAGTTCCCGTCATCGTGCTGCTGGCTACAGCCACCTTAGGCCTCCAAAAATGTCGAGTCTTCTTCGGTTGTACGAACCGCTTCGAAGTCTTCAACTTTTTATCAGAGAGAATATCTTCAAAAGCCTGTTAGTCGAATCGTACAGCCAGCATGTCTTGAGAATCTTCCAGCAAGTTGTCATCAGATTACGTCACTGCCTTCTCGTTGGAGGAGAAGGTAGTCCCCAGCCGAGTCGCCATTTTGTTTGACGTAACAAAAGGTTGAACGAAGTTTTTGCTTTATTGAACGTATAAGGTATCTGTGTACAAAGAAAGAAGTCCTAAACAGGATATTCTAAGTACAGAGAGAAGAGGTTTCTGGAAAAGTGTGACGGTGGAGATCGAGCGTTGTAGTGGCTCCTTTACTCCGTTGACGATCTGACGACGAATCAACCTTACTATGGCTCTCCGGCGCCTTTGATGGGACTCTGGGGTCACCAATCAAGAGGTTGTCTGGATGAGAAGATCCCTTGAAGATGTTTGGTTGGTTGGTTCTTTGGTTGACAGGTGGATGAGGGTGGTCGACTCTTCTGTAGAAGCATGAAAAATATCAGAATGATGATCTATGCGGCTCAGAATAGGAGAACCCCATGCGGCTCATACAGGAGCAGTCCCATGCGGTTCAGGGAGACTCTTAGTCTCATACGGCTCGAGACAGGAGAGTCCATGCGACTTATATAGGGACAGTCCTGCGGTTCAAAGAGTCCCCCAGCCGCATCCGGTTCAGAAGTACATGCGGCTCACATTCAACCAACAGAGATATGCGGCTCGATCAACGCCACGTGTCCCCATGGGACCCCTTCACACAGCTGGCCATTGAGCAATGGCTCTATTTAATGCTCTGCCATGATTTGACAGCTGACGGCTCTGACATGAAGTGTCATAATGGCCCTGTCATAATGACAGACTCTTTGGAAATAGGAGAAAATCTCTGACACGATCCGAGATTGACACGTGGCTACCCCTATGCGGCTCCAGTGAAGAACAGCTTCATGCGGTTGGCAAGAATCGTCTTCCTGCGGCTCACCAAGAAGCCATCCCATGCGGCTCGCGAGTACTATACTTATGCGGCTCACTGAGAAACCATCCCATGCGGCTCGTAAATACTATACCTATACGGCTCATTGAGACGCTGTCTCATGCGGTTCATGGATATCATGCGGTTCTGATAGGGTCCACCGTTAAGACACGTGGCAGAGATTCAATGGCCCCCCCGACTTGACAGCTGGTAGCAAGGAGGATTATGAGATGCAAATCAATCAGAGATTTACCAGATCCCAATGACCATATTTAACGTTATCCTCATAATTAATGAGATCAGGCCATATCATTCATGATCAAGCCAATGGGACACGTGGTGAAAGATCCAAGCTTGACACAACCAATCATGAAGATTTAAAGCAATCGGCATTAATCATTCGCCGGATTCAGTGCTATCCCCATTTTATGGCCCAGATCCTTCACACTTAAAACTAAGGGTCCAAATTGGTTATACATCAGGCCGCCGCCATTTTGAGAATGGGTAATCATCCAAACCCTAATGATGCTCCCCACTATTATAAATAGCAGGGTGCCATTCCCTTGCAAAATAGACAAGGAAAGATATATGCTATCAGAGAAAAAAATACATAGAGAGAGAGAAGCCAGAAGAGCATTACGAGGAGAGCAAGAAGAGCATTTCTTCGTCAACGCCAACCATCTCGTCACAGGAGCCAAGGCTGCATACCGATCGTCCAAGGAGTAAGACAGGGCTGCCGTCGCCTTCCCGAGCCTCTATTGTCACCCCCAGAATCTAAAATTAACAATTGTACTTAGACTGCTGTACCTAGGTTTTCGTTCCTAGGCTTTCTTTGTACAAGCGAGTTTGTAACGTGAAGTAAAAGTCCGGTCCTCCGATAATTGTTCTGTTCTTTTATATTTCATGGCAAACAGCTTCGTGGATAGAGATCGCTGCTCCTTTGAAGATTGTCGATTGTCAATGTTCCCTCTCTTTTTTTATTGCCCTTCTGGTGGAAGAAGAACTCCTATTTATAGAGAATCGAGCACATATGCGATATACATTAGGGTTCCTGAGATATGAAAGAATCTGTCGTCATTGTACAGTACAGGATTTTGCGGCGCTGGCACGTGGCGGACATCGAGATTCCCTTCAGACGAGATCTTTGGTGGTTATAAACATAACCGAAAGAGGTAACACATAGCGTGTGCCAATTTTCTTACTCGGATACAGCCGAGTAAATCTTGGAATTTCATCCTAGATTTGGAGTCTAATTGATCCTCGTCTAAGATTTAAATCAATCTGATATAATATCAATCATGATTTTATCCCAATCTTCTCTGCAAGAGGCGGTTTAAACAAACTAATTGGGGTGGACCCATGCTTCCTGCGCCTCTAGTGAGGACTAAGTGCTGCTATGCTTCTGGGACGACGAGTAGACCGTACTTCTGGAGACGACAGAACCTCTGTGCTTTCAGCTAACGAGTGGACTTGGCTTCGAATGACGACGAGACTTCTGTGCATATAGAGCAACTTATGAAGCTGTATTTCAAGCTACCGGAGTCACTGTATTGTAGGCGACAAGTAGGCTTGTGCTTCAGGTTGACGAGGTTATTGTGCTTTTGGAGCGACAGGTTGACTTGCATTGGTTACGATGGGAGTTCCAAAGTCTCTTGTAGAGAAGTGACTTAAGCTTCTGATCCGGAGCAGACGACTGTGCCGTACGAATGGAGGTGGTGTAAGCATATCACCGTCCTGTGCCTCATACTGATGCAGGTAAGTAGTTGCGCCTCTGAACAGTGAAGGTGTTGGCTACGAAGGGAAGGATATGACGCCCTTGTGCGTCTGAGATTGGCGCATGCAGGTAGCTGCGTGTCTGGAGTGAAGACACTGACTTCTGAAATAAAAGAATGGGAGGGAGGCCTACCACCATCTTGTTTCGGAGGTTGGCACTGCCAGGTGGCTGCGCCTCTGGCTCAAAGGCTTCTGACTTCTTCAAAGTGCTGAGTTACTGATATGCTTCTGAGAGGTTGCACCCACAAAAAAATTAGAACATGCTTCGGTGAAGATCAATCTTCCAGCGTGTGTATCGAGAAGATGGAAGGCTACGCTTCAATAAAGACTGCATCCCTTGTAGATCCCTCTAGGCTTCTATCGAATCTGTACTAGATCCTTTGTAAAAGAACAGAATTAGTCCCTTATGTATAGTCCTGATGTGTCTATACTAGACTTTGGTAGACATGACAATAAAGGGACTTCTCTTCATATCTTCTGTTTTGTTTTTTTAGCACTGAGCCTCAGCCTTTTGCATCTTCTGCGCTTTGGCCAAGGGATATCTTCAGCTGAGATTTTGCATGCTTCTACAATGAGGATATTCGAGGTCGATTTGATTTTGAGAACTTAGATATTTCTAAGTTATTGATTCTTGATATATTTATTTTTGAATTAAGGCTAAGGTACTGAATCTAGAATCTGAAATACAGGAAAGGAGACTATAACCACATAAGATGATGATACAAATTGAGTAAAAGATTGGTAAGGGAATAATTAAGAACTGGTAGGACACAAGATTTTTGAATTATATAAAAATTTAGAGACCATGTGTGAATTCTAAATTTTACGAAAGATAATACTTGAAGGTATAAGTTGAAGAAAATATGAAGGTTGATTTTTTTTAAATAACGAAGAACAAATTTTAGTGGTAATGGTGGCATTAGACTTTGAGTAATATAAGGGGTATAATTTGAATAAAGGTTCAAGGATATCTATAAACCCTGATTCAAGGATTTCGGATCCAAGTTAAAGACAAGATAAAGGAATTTGGACTTCCAAGATGACTAAGTTGACAATGGATTGCAAAATCAAAAAAATTGATTGAGGAGTACTAACAAGAGTTTGCTTTATGGGTAGTGCCTTTGGAATAAAGGTCAAGCCTATAGTATTTATAGAAGAGTTCAATATTCATGGCTGAAGATTATAATTTTTGGTAGTAGTCATATAAGGATTTAATTTTCATGATTGAAGAACATGGTTTTGGTAGTAGTATATTTGGACTTCGGATAATCTTGGTAGTAGTCGAAGCAGAGTGAGATGATTACCTTAGCTTTCTTCTGCAAATCGTATCTCTTGATTTCCTATCCTAGTGGAAGAGATTGATTTTCCTATCCTTGGATCGTTCTCGAAATTTCAATATCGATAAATTTTGATTCACTTTGATCGGGACCAATCGATTTTGGTCATCTCCTTTATCATGCCAACATTCTTGATTCTTAACTATACTCGATGGTTTTAAATTCGAACTTGACTTGGATTTCAACCCTATCCTTGCTCGTGTCTAGACTTTGATGATATTCTTTACCGTGTCTAGATCTTGTTCCAATCAGGATTAGATTGACCTTATCTTTGATCGTGCAAAACCTGATCGTGTTAGATTTCAATGCCATTATCGCTCGTACAGAAAACTCCGATTTAATTCTCAATGATGTCTAATTCCTTTCTAACTATGATTAGATTTCATACTATTTTTATTATACCTAAATTTTCATGTTTAGTCATGCATAAATAACCTGGTATGACTTGATCTCCATGATCGTGATTTTAACGATCATGACTATATGTATTACTTTTACAACTGAATCGTACCCAAAAAATTTGATCCCTGATCACGACTATTGGATTTGGTTACGAACTTAGTCGTGTCAGAATCTAGATTTTGATTATGTCTGAATAAACATTTACGTCGTGCCTAAATCTCGATTATATAATCGCTCGTGCTTAGATTTCATTCCTAAATAACGCCTACGTTTTAATCTTCTTCGTAGCTTTATCCTAGATCGTGCCTAAATAATTTTAATCATTCTAAATTCTTAAGCACGTCCGAGCCTTGATTTTACTCGTGACCAAGTGGTTTGGATCCTTGGAAATTGATCGTGCCAAACACTTGATTATTCTAAATGATGTCGAATCGCATCACTTCTGTACTAGATCGTGCCTAAACAACATTGCACCTAACTTTGTCGAACCTAGATTCTATTGATCATTCTATACTTAGATTTGACTCTAACTTGATCGTAACTAAACGATTTTGATTCTCCTAATCGTGACTTCGTGCTTAAATAACTTAAATTTATTTCTAAATCGTGCCTATAAGACCTTGACTTCGAAATCTTGATTATGCCTAAGTTTTATCTTCATTCATAACTAAGTTTTAATCTTGATCGTGCCTATGCGACCTAAGAACGGGTTTTCATCTGAATTATTCCATACTTTAATTTCAATTCTATCTTCGATTCTCCTAGCCGTGATTGAGATCGTGCCTAAATGACTTGAGTTTATTTCTAAATCGTGCCCACGTAGTATGATCTATACTACGATTCTATCATGCCAAAATCATTAGTCGTGCCTAAGTAATTTCGAATTGGATATCTTAATCGTGTCAAATCCATCGTACTTTGATCATACCTAAGGTATTGCCTAATCTTTTCATCGTGTTTTGATCCCCCTGCCAGCCTTAAATTTTGAGAACGAAATTTCTTTAAGGATGGTAGATTTGTAACCTTCGTTAACCGAATTTTGAAATTTTTTGAATTTTTGCATTTCTTCTATCTTTCGAATTTTTCTAAATCTTAGAAACAAGATTTTTAATTTGAAGTATATTTTCGATCATAATATATTATCGATATTTTGGGTCATTGGTTTTGTGAAACTATGTGATAATTATTCTAAATAAAGTTCTTGTCAATTTTATTATATTTTATAAGCTATAAATCTTTACTTTTATATAAAGATAAGGTTTGTCAAATATTATGTGTAGATAGAAAATATTTTTATTTTTATTTGTTTTTAATCTTAAGTTTATAATAAATTACAGGTTATTCGATTTTCTCTCGTATCAGACTAAGACCATTTCGGTCTTAGTTTTAGCCTACCAAGTTTGGACTTGGATCGTAGTCCTTTGGGTTTAAGTAGTGATTGATAGTGGTAGCTAAATTGCAATTAGCTAGTTGTTAATAGTTAACTAGAATTTATTAGCTAATACTAATTGAACTAGTGGTTAGCAGTTAGTATTGTGGTTAGTAGTTAGTGTTCCACTAATTTTTCTACCATCGATTATATTTTACAACTATGCCATTAGGGTTCCTACTCTATCCTATAAATATTGGGAACTCTCCAATATTTTACAAGCTATTTCCTAAACCCTAAATTCCCACTTTACTGTAGCCGCCATCCCTCTGTAGCAGCGTCTTCTCCTCCTAACCCGCCCCCTGGCCAATCACTCCCCGGCAACCTTGGTCCGCCCGGCCTCCACAACCTCACCCTGTCGATTTCCCCTATCACCGGTATCACCAATTCCTGACCTCTCACCGTCATCCCATGGCATTGTTGTCACCACCACCACAAGAGCCACGTCACCACCATCCATAGTCGCCACCACCGCCAACAACTACTAATCCCCTTCGCCACCCTGGCGAAACCCGACTACCACGTTCACCCCAACTGCCTGACCACCTCCACCATTCCCGACCAAAACCCGTCACCTCCATTCTCCTGTTCATAACCACTACAACCTTCATTTTTGACCTCTCCCGTCGCCACCAACCAAAAATTTTTGACCAACAGACCATGACACACACATCAACATCACACGAGTTAGAGGACCCTCACCTTGCCCCAACCATGTCCCCAGCGGTGCTCGGCCTCCCCGCCAGCAGAATTCCCCCCGACTCCGCCCTCGTCTGACCCAGTTTCAACTGCCCCACCAAGCCGCATCTCCACCGCGAGCCCAGATCTTGTCCCCATAGCCGACGCTGCTATGCCTTGGCTCCACCCGACACTGCTTCCCAGTGCTGCCCCATGGCGAGCCCCGCCGACGTGCGAGCCACATCACCACTAGTGTTCGCTAGCGCCGCCCCCGTGCGCCTAGCTCCGCCGAGGATGCTCCGCCGCTGGAAACCTCTCTCTCCCTACCTCTAGTCTCTCTCTCTCTCTCTCTCTCTCTCTCCCTGATTCTTCTTATTTCCATCCCTTCATTTTTCTCCGACCTCATTGGTCTACTTCTTCTCTCCTCGAGAGAGTGGCATATGGGGGGTAGGGTCTGGACTGCGTCGGGTGCACCCCTACGGGCTAGACCCAATTTTGTAGAAAAAATGTTATATATTATATTTGGGCTGTTTGGCTGAGCCTAGCTTGATGGGTCGGGTTTCTAGCCAAACATATTTTGTCTATATATTTTTATCTACATATTTTGTCTACATATTTTGTATATATATATATATATATATATATATATATATATATATATATATATATATATATATATAACATTTTCGTATAAATATAAATAAGTATATATAAATGAATATATGCGTATTATTTGTATGTTCCACTAATTATATATAATACATTATAGAATATTTTGTGAATAGCAGTATAGGTACCTATATATATATTATTTGGTAATATTACTAGTAATACTCTATTTGTTAGTTTGATGTTTCTAACCAGAATATATGACGTATTACTTCTATTTTATGATTTAGAAAACCTAAATTATTATTATAGTATTGTTATCTAATTAATGTATATTTTAATCTAAAAATTAGTTTGATTTATGAAATATAGTTTCTAGATATTATACATAAATTTTTAAAATAGATATATGCACATGGTTATGCTTCTTTCCTTAAAATCATAAATCGTGACTAATATAGTCATTTCTATTTGTTTATCATGGATTCCATTCGACCTCGATTATCGTGCCGAACTCCGATTCTGGATTGTTATATACCAAACTGGACTATTTGGACTATTCTGAACTCGTTACTGTGTCATAATTTGGGACCATATTTTGGAGCATAGCATCGTTACCTATTTCATGTCAATACGTTCATGTCGTGCACGTCGACCTGTTACTCTCGTTTTCCGTTATACGTATTTTTATTATACGTGTACGGATTTCTGACATTTGTCAGGTGGATCGTAGTTAGACTTGTCCTGCCTAGCTTAGTCTTGATTTAATCTTGACTTGGTTTATTTTGGCTTGGTTCAACATGTTGGCTTGGTTTGGTTTGAGATGGTTTGGGCTTAATATATAAGTCAACCCCTCTCTCTCCTCCATTTATTTCTCATAACTTCTCCATCTTCTTCATTTACTCCTCCCACCTACACCTAAGCCCTAGGCAAGTACAACTTGCTTCATGATGGATCATGGATTTTATTGTTCCAATGTCTTCCTCTCCTAGTTCTAAGCCCCTTTAGAACTTGTCATTTTTTGTTTTGATGGATAGATTTTTGTAGATCTAGGTTTGCTCTTTCTCATGATTCTCTTGGTTTTGATCTATGAAAACTTGGTATTTTTGAAAACTAATTGTTCCATGTTGTAGAAAATTTCATTCTATCCAATTTTGACATTTGAAAAGTTGGATTTGGACTTGTTTTGACCGAGTTATAGACTTTTGAAGCTATGGGTTCAAACCATAGAATTCCTGCTGATTGGAGAAGACAGTGAGCAGTGTGCGCAAGCTTTTTTAGCTTGCACCACTGTGTTGCGCGCGCTCCTTAGCGCGGCGCAGCCTGACCCAGTACGCGCGCTCCTTAGCGCGACGCAACCTGTGTCAGGCACAACCTGAGTCAGGCACGCCGAGTCAACCTTGAATGAATTATTGGAGATAGGGACTAGGATTAATAGAGTTAGACTATGATAGATGTATTAGAGTTAAGTACTTATTAAACCAGGTCTCAAATTTTTCTTAGCTGATAGTTAGGCGGGCTTGTGAACGTATAATAGCTTATGGATAGATAAGATAAAACATTGGTTAGGATGTTATTGGATAACGACTTAAGGCTTGTAAATGTATGGCATCGAGTTTCAGGATGGATTAAGTTTAAGATTTGATCAAGATCTTCGAGGATTAATCGTGGCCAAGAATCTAGGAATAGAGTTAGAACTAACTATGGAGAAAAAAATATTTCCTTGGATCACAAGGATTGGACTTGAAGGAAGACAACTTGAAAGTTTCGGGGGATGATAGCAATTAAAGGTCGAGGAACCATCAGAATGAGCAAATTGATGAAACATGGTGATCATGACCGGATATAAGATTTGAGAGTTGTAATAAAAAAAATTCAAAATTTTTTTAACGTAGAGGATATGAAAATCAGGAATAATGATAAAATGGGAGAGAAGATTACTTGGATATTGAGGAGATATCCTAGGAAGATTATTTATCAGAAAAAAATATGATCATGGAAGATGTGTAAGATTAAGTTGGATTAGTCACCCTCACCCCTAGTGTGGACTCGCAGGTGCGGAACAGATAACTACTAACCCTCGCCCCTAGTGTGGACTCGCAGGTTAGCTTCAAGTAAACACCATCGTCCCTAGTGTGGACTCGCAGGTGCGGAACAGATAACTACTAACCCTCGCCCCTAGTGTGGACTCGCAGGTTAACTTCAGGAATCAAGATAGAGATAACTACTAACCCTCGTCCCTGGTGTGGACTCGCAGGTTAGCTTCAAGAAATCAAGGTACAGCAATTTTGTTATGACTTATTCATCCTACGGCACGATACGACTTAGTCCAAGTACAGGTGATGACACGACACGACCCAATCAAGATACACGAGAGAACCAATCCAATATGAACTACAATATTAACTGTAAACAAGGACTATATATATACTAGCATGCACGATGTACAAATCACATGTCAATAATCAACTAGTAAAACTATATAATAATAGAAATATGCATGTAAATAAACTGTAGAGGAAGGCAAGGTATCTTTCCTGGAGGTTGCACGCAGATCCAACAAAATATAGTCAACTGCCAAGCCATAAAGTCTAAGTCATCAAAACTGTCTTCTAAAGCTGAAACAGACATTGCCAACATTCTCAGAATAGTCAAATTAGCCAGGATTGCCTGTCCTTAAGTCCAATTCTAGACACAGAAGCAAAAACGATAATTTCGTGCAAAACAGTGTCCGCCGTTGGACCCGCTTTGCACCGAAAAGCGTGCCAAAGTCTACGGTCTCTAAAGTCATCAAACTATATGTCAATAGGTCCAATTTTTTGATATGAATCCAACTGTATATCCAAAGTTGGATTCCGGCAGACCATGAACAAAATCGCCCGTTGAATCGGACCGTGGGACCCACAAAACGGTGATCCGATCAACTGTCTCAGAATCGGACCAAACTTGGCATGCAGGACCATAAAAATGATACGGTCCTGTTGGCATAAGTTTCATCTCGATTTGACGAACGTGCACAAAGTAATTGAGAAATTTGCACAGAGGCCGATATGGTAAATTTTGACGGATACGGATCAAATTCGTCGCGCACACGCAACCAATTTGAATTCCGTCAATGTCCACACGACCACGAAGACGTTACGCACCTTTCGATGCTTTCGGTTCGCAACCACGTCGTCCGGATTGGCGGGACGCACGTCGTATTGATGAATTTCAAAGTTTTGAAAACTGTTTTTACATAGATAAAATCTCGGTTTTGAAAATTGTTTTCTCCGCATATAATTAATGAAATTTGAAAATACAAAATAGGTTAGGAATCCCTATATGTTGTCTTCAAGTGTCTTCAATTAGTTTTCTAAAATTCCTAATGTGTTGACAGGAATCGATCTCCAAAGGGGGCTACTTGGGACTGTTGAAAAACTGTTTTATGAACAATTTTCTTCGATATTTGCATCGATCTTCTGGATCGATGGATCGTTCCCATCGAATTCTATTTGTTAGGGATCCGAGTGGGTTATGTAGGCTTCTAGTAGAAATTTACAGATCAAAAATAAAAAGTCTTCTTAATTTTCATTTGGTAGTTGCTTTGTTATTAGAAACTTTAAGTTCATAAACTTAGTGCCACATCAGCAAAAAAAAAGAAAAAGGATTGGATACAAAACAATCAATATTTTTTCCAATCAATACATATTGTACCAAAATAATAAAAGAACCAATTCTTGTATAGTTTTAAAAAGCACTGTTTCAGCCCATAGCTGTACCTTTGTTTATAATATTTCTAATCTTGTGTTCTTTGATTTATGTAAGATTGATGACTATCTTGATATATTTTCAAGAATATTTTACAAAAAAAAGTTAGCAAGATTCATAAAGACCAAAAAAGAAACACGAAATCCATCAACACTACTTGAGACCATACACAAAATTAGGGTTGTGCATATTTGAACCAAATCGAACCAAATTAAACCGAATCGGTCGATTTTTAACCAAGCTGATAGTCTGATCGGATTGGTTCCACTGATCTTTTTTAAAAAATCTACCGGTTTGATTCGGTTTACGATTTGATCATTCTAAAAGTCGCTTATCAGACCCAATTAGTAACATATAAAATTAGGTTTACGGTTTGGCCAAGTGTCCAACTATCCAGTCCAACTTAAAATTAGGTTATTGGAGAATGGAGAGATGACTGTGCCTACTCATATTCTCAAATCTCAATTTATCATCTAACTCAACCCTCATTCTCTCTGGTGTCTCCACCTAACAACTCTCCCTCAGTCCCTCTCCGCTGCAAGTCTCTGCCGACACCGGTCACTACTCCGGTCGGACTCCCCCTCTCAGATCTTCTTATGACTTTTCCTCTCCCTCCGCCAGCCACGGTGCCACACCAACCACTAGATAAGATATGTTAGAACTTAGAAGATCATTTTCCTCTTTATATTTCTGGATTTCTATTCCTGAGTTTGGAGTATAGACCATGTATATCAGTATATGAATAATTATGATATTGTCCAATTGTTGGAGTTTCTCTGAGTTTGGAGTATGTATCACTGTATTGTGTTTGACTTTGGCATACTTCTGGAGCTGCTACAGATTAATCAATGGTGCTATTTTTGGAGTCTACATGCGAAATAATTAACCCATAGGAATTTGTTCAGCCCGATCAAATAAGAAGCTATACATGGGAAATAATTAACCCATGAAAATTTGTTCATCTAATTCTTATATTTTTGAATTTGTTCAACCGAACTAAATCGAACTGAACCAACGGCTACAATTATTTTCAAACCGATTAACTTCGTTTCGACTTCCATTGTGACCCAATAGGTCGACCACCGAACGATGCACACCCCTGCACAAAACTAAAAGTTGTTTGGGTTTTGCTTCTTCTTTTTTCTTTTCTATAAACTAAGTAGATTTTCTTACAAATCTTGAAAATCGGTGGGGTGCTAACTATCAAAAGTTACCTCTAGTTTTGAGAAGCAATAAACAATATTTAATCCAGTTTTATTTTACTTTGAGATTTTAGTTTTTGAGACGGGCGAGTAAAATTATACCTAACACGCAAAATCAAAACCCTTATTAAACCCCTAATTCCCAAAACCCTATTTCCACAGAACTCTCTCCATTAACGATACCTGAATCCCGCAACGTATCATCACATCCGCCATCTAGAACTACTAGCTAACTCCATGCAATCACTAAACCTGAAGTGATCATCAGTTCCTCACGGGACATAGCAAGATACATAAAAACATGCCTATCTAGCATTTTATCATGCAATAAAGAAAATACAGAAAATAAACGGAAAAAGACCAATCAACACAAAAATACGACTATACACGACTGGAAGAACCACTATGCATAAACGAACTGCTGGAGGAGAATAAGAGAACACGATATCACGATGTCAATGGATAACCAATTGTATACTTGTGTCAGGCACAACCCGAGTCAGGCACAACCTAGCCTCGCACAGTCTAGTGCCTGGCGCAACATGACTTGGCCTGACTCGTTCTGGCACAACTTGACCCGACACTGTGCATCCTAGTGCCTGGCTCTCTAGTGCCTAGGCGCAACGTGATGTTTGGGCGCAACCTGTGACCTTGGCAACCCTAGTGCCTGGCGTAACCTATTACCCTGGCGCAACTTGGCTAATGCCACTTGTTGGCAATGGTACCCCTTTGTCCCTCCCCCTTGGGCACATGATGTCCCCAGTTTTCCCTTTTTTATGATTTTTGTACCCATTTTATATCCTTACGCCTTTTTGATATGAACTCGATATGAACACGATGTGAGCCTGACATGTTAATTGACATGATAAATTCTTGATGGTGGTCCATTGTGGCGCACTCTTGACAAGCAATATTGATATGATAATATGACACGACATGATAAGTAACTTGATAAGGCATGTATAATCTTGATAGTGGCCCGTCGAGGCGCACTTCTGACAAGCAAATCTTGACAAGTAACAAGTAACCTGGCATGACGTGATAATCTTGAATGTTGTTGCGACAGCTACCCTGACTTGCTAAGTAACTCGTGTCTTGACACCGTGGTTGATTTTCTTGATTGTGCCTGTATAAGCTATATGTCTCGTCCTGCATCACGTCTAGGACATGAATTCCTGATTTCCTACGGTCAGGGGTTTATACTGAATCTGACTAAATTAATGACTAGATGGATCAAGTAGTTCATATGGAGAGATGTTTCCAGTTATAGGCGATCCCGTTATCCCGGCCACACCTGAGGGACTTGTATCCCGCCGTCGAGTAGGGCACATTTCCAGCCCACTGTCATATAGGGCACTTCATGAAACAAGTCCTATGCACATTGTCATGTGTTGCACTCCAAGCCACCTAATAATTCTTGATAACTCTTAAATGAACCTCGCCTGGATAACCTGGATAGCTGTAGGGCTTGTGACTGTGGAAATATCCCATTGCATCTTGCTAGTAACTAGGCTTGTGATAACCCTAGTTAGTTAAAGTATCAAAATCGTACTCTTTGCTTGGCCGTGAATGATGGATGTAGTCCAGTCTAGTCTTGTCTAATCGATGCCAGTCTGTGATCACATCAGCACATGCTTGCTTATGCTTTACTCTTGTCGATAATTGGTTGGAGACTAAGCTCTGTTCAGGTGAAGAGCTACAACCTTGGTCCTTGTTTGGTTTACGGGTTGTAACTTGGCTACCGGAATAGCCCATTAGTTGTCTTATCGTTTATCATCTTGTGTTTCTCTAACTCATGTCTTTTATTACCATTTATATTCCCATGTGCTAATATGCTGGTTTTAGTTCTTAAGTGAAGCCTCCCTTGTGGCACTTGCTCTTCTGGGGTCTGATCCAGCTGGTTTTGTATGGGCAGATTTCGGAGTAGGATGCGAGGATCCTTCAACTTTCCAGCCAGATGGTGACCACTAGGCGCAACCCTGGCAACGAGTGGGTTCTTATTTTGCTCTCCCACTCTCTTGTAAAAATATTCTTTTGAAGCGTTTAGTCATCGAGTAAGTGTTAGCTCGTTTGCAACTTTACTTACTGTCTGCCTACGGGCTGTAACATGATTGACAAATCCTAGGGTTGATCATGTATAACTGAAACTCTTGCTAGTCTTCACATGTTGTATGACTAGCTTCATGATCATCTGAATATGTAATATTTAGGATGCCATACTTTGTATGTCTGATGATCTAAAATCTTGTAACATTTACTTACTTGCTTGAGATTGAGACACTAGGCTTGCTCATGACCATAAGAGACTGTTGGCTTGTAGATAAACCCTCATGCATCTAGACAACCGTGACCGTATATCGAGGTAGTTTATACTTCAATGTACGTAGCTTGCTGTGTCTGACCCCTACTCTCCAGTATTCTGGTTCTGGGACGTGACACGACCATAGCTAAATTGAGGCGAGTACCTACCTCTAATTGTTTTCTTCATTATAGTATCTATATTACCTGCTCTATACTAATTTACTTGATGCTGACACGCTGTTACACAGATTGATGCTAAATAAATTTTGTCAGGAGATGTTATCCCTTTATCGAGTACATCGGGTATTTCATGTGCATATACTTTATCATGTGCATCGTGCGCTCCTTGTATTCGTATTATTCACTCATGTGCTTCATGTACTTTATGTGCTTCATATACAAATAACAATCATGTACATAACGTATCGTGATCAGATCCATGTGTATTGTTTGGGACGGTGGAGTAGAAGTAGTTAAGTGATTAAAACCCTAGTATAATCATGTGCATACCGATTATACCCTTCATATATAATCGAGTTACCGTAGAATAATTATGTGTAACCTAAACCAATCACATAACTATCTTGTGCTCTAAATCACTTAGTGTTTATTTCAGTTATGGTATATTTCCAATCTTATCACGTACTTATTTCCCTATACTTTCGTGATATTGTTTCTCTGTATTTCATCTGGTACATCATGTATTTTTTTCTATTGCAAGTTATATATTTTCTACCATGCAATAAAACTGCTTTCAGAGTTATGTACTTCGCTCCAATTCTGACTGGATAACTATTTTTAGGTAATGTTATGTCCCACAACCTGGACTTCATGATGATAGATCTCGATGCACTTTAGATCGTGAGTTGACATCTGGAGAGCTCTAGGCCATATTCTTTATATAGATTTATGTCTTGTTCATCGGATATGTCTCCGATACATTTCTTGAAATGTATGATCATTTTGTAGACTCTATTGTCGTCTTTCTTTTATATCTTCTTTAGTTGTATATGATTTGACTATATGTTGTTTTAGTGGATCATAGAACTGTTGAAATATTTTACTGGTTACTTGACAGCGTTCTATCGCCGATACTGCGGCGTAAACTAGGTATGGCCCACATACTCGTGCCCATATCTGGGTACAGGTCGTGACAGTCCCTGCTAATCTTTCACTAAATATCCTAACAGTTTACAAGTAGGCAATCCGTTCTAAAGCTAAAACAATCATTATTCCATCAACCTTCCCTATATACCAATTCGTCAAGCTTTATTACCAATAGTAAAATCTATGAATCCAACTTGTATTTATTATTGTCAAACCCCACAACCAATTATAATTATTCTCCATCTATAAGGCCTATTACTTATAAGCTCACTCGTCTAACCTTTAAAATTTCACCTACATTTGGTTACCCAACATCACAAGCATGAATAACCTACTCTAGTTATACTTATAATCTATCTACGGAATTTGTCTTATCTAGTCCAGTCATTAGTAAATATAAAGGTCACAAGGACCTAAGGTGGGTTCAAGAAATCCATATCCATATCAAACAACGTTAGGGTGAAGCAAAGCAAGAAGAAAATCGAAATATTTCCAAGAACTGTATAAAGCCAAGCGAGATGCATAGAATATAGTCTAGGTAAATTCGAGAACCATATACCTCCGTGATTATGTCACGTAAAGTTACTGCCATGTCAGTATGCATCTGGCTGCAAATAACTTTCTTGTTCCACAATGCGACGGATGGCTGCAGTGCACAGCTGCTACGCCAGATAATACAGGTTCTTGAGCGTATCTTGGCCAAATCCATGAAATATTTCCAAATTAACTTTTTGCGAAATATAGGAGAAGAGTTGAATCAAAATGCATAGGATGTGGTTTAAGTAGAATCCGAAAACATATGTAACAATGATGTCGTTATATGAAGTCCTACACCGCCAGTATTTCTCTAGCTGTAAAACTTTTGATTCCATAATATGGGGATAGATATAATTTCTCAAACTTACTTGGACCAATCCATAAGACATTTTCAACAGTTTTAGAGGAATAAATGAGAGGGACCCCTCAGGCAGTCAATATAGAAAAGTTTAGTCAAATCATAAGAAGGAAAGAACACAAAAGCAATCATGTCAAGAAAGAAGATAACATGAAAGCAACCGAGCTAGAGTGCCCTAATGTAGCCTATAATACTAGTTAGCCCAAGGGGCCAGAAGATCATTGAAGCTCCTACCGCCCTGGTTCTGCTTGCAACGTTGAGAGAGAGATGTCCAAACCCTTGCAGGTAACTCTCCGGAGTGGAAAATATAGTCCACTATTTTTATTGTCTCACTGTGCAGCAACTATACGTGGACGCTAAACTGAAGCCGATGGTATTGAGAGCGTCCTCAGTGGGGAGCATCCTGCGCAATGCTCTCTACAATAGAAAGAACCATTTTTTGGGAATACAAGACTTCCAAAAAGCTCCAATGGTGGGGGAAAGCACCCCAGTGCCACGAACAATACTTCTGGCTGATGCTACCATGAATGAACTGCTGGCCGCGATAAACCACCGTAGAGCATCAGGCTCCGAGTTGATCTTCAGACCCGCATCGAGGAGCATAGTTGTAGCCTCCTCTCCAACCCATTTTCGAACCCATTCCCGATTCCAATCACCCGAGTGATCCCATAACTCTCTAATTGTACTGTAGGTAGATGCAGCTGGTAACTAGGGAAGGAGATCCTCCCCGGTCCAACGTTCGTAGAATATGGATGATTCACCCGAACCCAGCTGGAGGCGGATCAAGGGCTCTGCGAGGCTCCGTCCGTAAAGGATTTGCCTCCAAGACGTTGAAGATCTGTAGTTGAAAACAGTATCGACGACATGCGACAGTCTGCAAAAACCCAGGCCTCCCTCATATGTGAGTCTGGCCATGGTGTCCTAACTCGCCCAATAATGTTTGTCATTACCGTCGCAGTAGCCCCAGAAGAAGTTGGTAAAGAGGTTTTTGATGGATGTGAGAACCTTCTTAGGGGGGAGCAGGCGGCAAATGTGCATATGGGGATAGAGGAGAGCACATGTTGAATCAGAATCATCTTGCCGCCAGGCGATAGAGTAGCGTTGTGCCATCCTTCAATTTTTTTTTTCTGATTTTGCCCACCAGCCTTTCGAAGATGCCTGCGTTGGATCTGTCGTAAACCAGCGGACATCCTAAGTAGTAGAAAGGTGGGTACGCAACAGAGAAGGAAGTAATGTTGGAAAAAGTAGAGGCATGGTCTCTGTTGGTTTTATGGTGGACGTAGATGACACTCTTGTTGGGATTAACGTGCTGGCCAGAGCATCTGTCGTATCTCTGTAGTGTGTTGTGGATCACCTCCACAGACCCGACATCTCCCGAGGAGAAAATGAGGATATCATCAGCATACGCCAGGTGGGTGATGATCAAGCAACCACTAGCGGTGTAAAAATACTGGAAATTCGAGGTGCCTACCATTCTGTTCAGATTTTTGCTCAGAGCTTCTGCGGCTATGATGAAGATGGTAGAGGATAAAGGATCCCCTTATCGGACACCACAGCTAGACTTGAAGAAGCCTTCAGCCTGACCGTTAATCACCAGGGAGAACTACGAATTACTGATTGATCTCCACACGATGTTGGTACAGATTTTCAAAAAACCCGAAGGCCCTGAAAACCCAAATCCTGAATTGCCATTCCAAACTGTTGTACGCCTTCTCCATGTCCAGTTTGATCAATATTCCCGCCCCTAGAAGGTAATCTCATGCATGTGAAAATTTTCTAGGCCATCAGAGTATTGTCAAGGATGTTTCGGCCGTGAACAAAGCCACTCTGCTCATCGAAAATAATTTTGGGGAGGATCTCGGTCATGCAGTTGGCAATAATCTTGGAGATGATTTTGTTAGTGAAGGTGCAGAGGCTTATAGGGGGAAGTCTTTGAAGGTTTCTAAATTTTTCTGTTTGGGGATGAGAATCAGGTTAGTTCACGAAATAGATCTAGGGTACCTGGCTCCTTGGAAAAAAGCAATAACCGCCTCATGGATGTCCGAATTAATAATGTCCCAGCACGATCTGAAGAACACACCAGTGAATTCGTCAGGTTCGGGTGCGCTGTGTTCGTCAAGAGCCCACTGCATCTTTAACCACTTGCTCAGAAGGGAGAAGCTCAGCCGGTTGTTGTCTCTGATGTCAACCATGCGGGGGATCTCCGTTATGAATTTCACATCCCTGAAAATGGCTTCTTTTGTAAACAACTGGGAGTAGAAGTTGGCAGCAGCCAATTGGATACCACGTTGATCTTTGATCATGTGTCCGTTCTCATATACGATCTGGTGGAGGTAGAGCTGCTATCTGCACCCCTTGATGCATGCGTTAAAGTAACTACTATTTTTGTCTCCCTTACTGTCCCAGGTCAGTCTAGCTTTCTGTTTCCAGAATTCAGTCTCGACTTTCAACCAGAATTTCAGCAATGCTCTGGTAAGGTTCAGGGAAGTCCTGGCGGCAGTAGATCTGTCAATAGCAAAGAGAGCTTCCGTGCAGGTAACATCATCCTCAGCGGTGCGGACGGCCTGGAAAATGTCTCCAAACACTTCCTTACTCCAAACGGTAAGGGCTTTCCTGGTAGCTTTGAGTTTGTTCGCGACTCGGACAAGGGGGTTAAGGGTATCAGAAGTCGAAGAAGCAGAAGCTTTTCTTGATTTGGTTTGATTTGCTGCTAATTTCAATGAGAAGAGACGAGTGACCCGACTCGGTGGCATTAAGGTGCCAGAGATTAGAGGTGATCTCCATGTCTGACCAATTCGAGTTGATGAGGGCACGGTCTAGGTGAGGATATTGCCTTCGAACGCCTTCTTGCATGTTGCACCAGGTAAAGGTGATGTCGTTAAACTGGAGGGAGGACAGGTGAGCATTAAAGATGAAGCTGGTAAAGTCGTGGATGGCCGACAGGGGTGGGGGTCGACCTTCCAATTTTTTCTCATTGTAAGTAATAGCATTGAAATCTCTGACACAGAGCCAGGGAGATTGCTATTGTTCAGGTGGGTGTTCAGCAGGTCTTCCCACATCTATCTGCGTTCAGGAATGTCGCAACTACCATGGACGGCAGACAAGAGGGAGAGAGAGGAGAGCATGGGATGTTCCACCCAGCACGAGAGGGCTCCTATCGAGTCCTGGATGATGCCGATCTTCATGTAAGTAGTGAAAAGGATCCAAATGTCATGACAGTCAGAAATAGCCGAAGCAAAGTCTAACTGCAGCTGGATGGATCAAATTTTGTTCGGGGTAATTTTGGGTTCAATAATCACATGGATGTCGATTTTGTGAATTTTCTTGAGACTGTTAAGTCTTCTCAAGGTGGTTTTATTGGTGAGGCCCCTAACATTCCAAGATAGGTTGTTAAGCATTGAGGGGGCTGGTTGGAGGGATTTTTTTGAGTTTTGCGGCTGACATAGTGGTATTGGCCGTAACCTATTTATCACTTCCTTTGTTGGATTTTTTCGTGGTGGAAGCTTCCTTGCCGACCACCATAACAAAATTATCTGTCTTCTCGTTCGGGTGCATGTAGACCTCTCCAGCTATTTCAGTCACGGCCCTGAAGAAGCTGTTCGCGGTGTTGATGCCAGCATCTAAGGCTTGTTGCATCCTGGCGACTGGTGCTTGGCTAATGTTAGTCAAGGATTTCGTACAAATATTGAGCACATTGTGGGAAGTAGTGGGGGCATGTGTCGGTAGGGTTGGGGACCTCCTTGCCCATCTCATCCGAGGGGTTCTTCGATGTTATAGACTCCACGGCAGTGATAGCCTCCTTGTCTGTGTCTCGCTGTTCCATGTTTCCTCTTTCGTAATGTAAGCACCTGTGGGTTCTTCTGTGCCTTGGAGGTCCTCTGTGTGCTCTGATTCGAGAATATTGAATTTGTTGGCGAGATTGATACCTGAGGGATTGTATGGGACGATGTCTTTACCCTGGGCAGTATGTGCTTGAATATAGGAGTTACCATATCTGGATTTGAATCGAATATGAGAGTTGGGTAGAGGAAGGATGGGTGATTGGTGGGGTTTCCTGGGTGTTTGAGTGGGTGCCGCCTTTCGAGTTGTCTTTCTCTTCAGTTCTGGATGAACATGAAAGCAATGTGCAGTTGAGTGGCCACGCATATGACAGTGTTTGGAGAATATGATATTGTTGTCGTATGTGATTTGTTGGGTATGTATTTTGTTGCCGAGCGAGATTTGAATGTGGTTGGGGAGATCCTTCGACAGGTCCATTTTAATGCAGATTTTGGCATAATTTCCTTCGAAAAGGTTGGGAGTTTCTTCCGCTGACGCCACGAATATCCCAAATGAGTTGGCTATCCTCTTCAAGGCTGCGGGAGCAAAACAAATGAGGGAAAGGTTTGGAAGGGTAACCCACGTGGAAACGATATCGGAGTCTTCATTGATGTTGAAGTCCGGAGTCCATTTAACAATTTTTATGGTGTGGGAATCTATCCTGCTTGTGCCTCTCGTCCAGACCTTCTTGTGATCGCTCTCCGAGGAGAGGTACAGGAACATGTGTAGGGTCCATGGGTGCCACCCTAAATCCTGAAGTAAGCCCCCAACCTGCGATAACTTCCTGGACCCTAGAAATTTTCGGACAGCCAGTGGAGAATTTAAGGACGAAAGTCTGGACAAAAGTGACAGATAAGAAGGAAATTTCCTCCGAAGAGAAAGGCACCATAATCGCTTGACTATCACTCGAGTCATAAAATTTGACATCTGGGAGCTCAATTTCCTTGGAAGTGGGGAAGTGATTCTTGGCGCGATCAGGCCGGAGCTTATCCGCGTTAGATACGACAGAAGGATTAGCAGGAGAGGATTGGGAGAAGGTCGATTGGCTGGAGTGGTCGTACCCTCACAATGAGACTACCACTGGGGCAGTAGATGTCGCAGGATAGGAACGTGAAATGGGTTACAGAGAGGGAGATGCAGGGGTGCCCGCGGCACCGCCAAACGCGATAGGGGGATTAGTAGCAAAAAGAGGAGCGAAAGCTAATAGGTCGGCAGGAAGGTAGTGCGCTGACAATGAGGCGGAGGGGTGCGCCTCGAAGGCCACAAGAAAGACAGCACCAGCCTCACAGGAGGGGGGCACAAACGCCGGAGTGAGCGTGCACCACGCGCACGGAGCTGTGAATGGTGCCACATTGCGCCGAGGGTAGCGCCACCAGCAGGACGCCATGCGGCGGCAGGGGCACATCCGCACGAGCACCAAAAGGCTGAGAAGGAGCAAACACAAGCGCTCCTAAAGTCGGGGGAAGAGGGGCGCCACCCTCCCAATAGCCTTCGCCACCTGGCAGAGGGAGATGGGCGCCAGCATCAGGCCCCAAAGCTCGGGAGCTGGCGCAAGCTGGAGGGGGTAAAGACCCGCGCCAAGAGCAATATGCGCACCCCAATAGGGACTACACGGTCAAAGGGACCGTGGGATCTGCAACCAAAGGGTTGGGGCCAGCTGTGACTCCACACGTTAGCATGGACGAGCTTCGTACGAGGGAACCGGCGAAAGTAGGAACCGAGACGGCATTCAAAATTTGAAAAGTCTTCGGACATAGGGACTGCACGGGAACCAACGACGACGAAAAGGTCGCGACCACAGGCTGGTGCGGAGCCACCGCGGCACTCCGGACCAAGAGGCCAGCCGCCGCTGGATCCCCGCACGACTCCAGGTCAGGAGGATGTGCCCGGTCGGCCAGGCTGGATCCGGTAACGCCGGACGAAGGGACAGACGGCGGAGATGAAGAACGGGGTGCGTCGACAGTGAGTGAGCCCGCGAGAGGAGGTAGAAGAAAAGTGGGTGAGCTGACCACCGGAGGGACCGGGGACGGGGGGAATGGGGGGGGCAGGCGGCGATGAATCGGGCGGCAGCCCTAGGAGAACGAGCAAATACAGGGGCCAAGGGGCCGGCCGGGGAGGAGGACGACGAGGCGAGTGCATGAGGAGAGCGCAACGGATGACGGGGAGACGGAGGGAGGAGCAGGCGAAGAGGGGGGCGGGGGGTCTAGACGGGAAGGAGAGGCCCCTGCGGGGAGCAACCAAAGGGGAGGGACATCAAAAGAAAACATATATATATATATATATATATATATATATATATATATATATATATATATATATATATATATATATATATTGTAGTAAGGTATTTAGATAATATTTAGAATTCATTCAAAGTCCAAATAAAGCATTTATTACTCAAAATAATATGTACATATATTATTATCCAGGACAAGTTTACTTAGATAAATCCCAACTATTTCAAAGAAACCATTTATATATATTCTATTCAAAGAACATATATCTATAATTGTTTAGAAACATAATAGGTATTAACCTCTTTACGAAAATATTTATTTTATAATACTTATATAAACTATTGGATATAAATCAAATAAAAGCCCAAAGTTAATGTATATAGTAGATCCCAAAAGATTTATTATCTACTCGAAATATATTAGAAACATATATAATTATTTAAGAAGCTATCACAAAATATTGTTCAACTATGTAGGGCCCAAAGTCCAAATATAATCAATAATATTACTAAAATTTAGTTAACCATGGTATGGGTCCTATAGCCCAGCAATAAAATCCTTAGACAATTTATTAACCCAAAATTATTGTTATGGGCTTAGGCCCAATACAACAAATCAATTTATTTAGGAGTCAAAACATATATATAAACATTCTAAACAATAATACTGTATTTAATAGGCTTAATGTAAAAGTCTAGCCCATAAGCCCAATTTGCTGGAGCAATTTATCATAGTCCAAACAAATAGTATATTTTTAGAAAAATTATTAGTTAACTAAAATATCAGTAATAACATTAATAAAATAATTGACTACTAATGAAAATAACAATGGTAACACAACATATAACCTGTAAATACTAAATCTAATTATATAACCTATGAAACACGTGCATCACTTAGTTGTATCTCTGTGTAACCGCATCATCTTATACCAAACGTTAACCTATTGTAAATTAGGTTTGGAATTATCCAATCTCCCCATGCCTTCTCTCACGAATGGCGATTATCAACTGCTCTCTTGTCTTCTCCTCTTCCCCATCCTCTCCATAGCAGGTCTGCTTCCCTACTTTCATCACTCCCCTCATAGAAGGTCTGCTATCTCCCCACTTATCATCCCCCACCTTCTCTTCACGAATCCCTCTACTCTATACTTGTCATGGCCTCCCCAAAAGACCCTTCCTACGAAGATATCATTGGTAAACTTGCTGCTCTGCTCATGAATCCAATACCTGCTTCTGATGAATTCGAAAAATTCTCTTCTACCAATTCTCAAAATGATTGGCAATTATTCCTTTTCTTTTAAATCCTCACCAACAAATCCTATCCAACACACATCATTTCTTCTACTATTCCAAGAATTTGGAAACTGCAGGACTCAGTTAAAGTTTCAGAGGATTATGAGGGGTCATTTTCTGCAAAATTCAAAAGAAAGGAAGATCTCGAGAATGTTATAGCTAATGGGCCATGGAAAATCAACAAGAATCTGCTGATTATTGAACGATGCTATCCTAACAAGCTTTCCAGTGCCTATACCTTTTCTATCAGTGATTTCTGGGTTCAACTCCACGGTCTTCCTGTTAATCTGCTTAACATCGATTTTGTGTCCTCTGTTGCAGCGAGAATAGGTGATATTCAATCCCCGTCTATTGAGGATGCCTCCAAATGGATACTATTTGTAAGAGTTAGAATCAAGATTGACATCACAAAGCCTCTACTTCGATCACTGAAAGTATCTATGGGAAACAACAAGGAATGTACTGTGATACTGAAATATGAAAGACTTCCAAAGTTTTGTCAATTCTGTGGTCGCCTGGGACATGGCATAAAAAATGTGTCACTCACAAGGAATATGGGAGAATGATAAATGATAATTGGAGTCTGGAACATAAAGCTCAATTTCAACTTCTTCTGGATAAGCGATTGGATCTCTCTATTTATGCAAATCATGCGGATAAGTTCAAGATTATCTCAAATACTAGAGGTAAATCAAAACAGACTTTCACTCCTACCTCTTCTCCTATCAATGATCCAACTACCCCTACTTTGATCCATTCTAATACTGTTCCCCCCCATTATTTCAACTTCTATTATCACAACTATGTCCATTGATCCACCAGCACTACCCAATCAAAATATTTCTTCAAATTCGCAATCATCCCTCACTGACACCACCATCGAACTTCCGGTAACGGCGGCTGCCATTTCCTCATTCCCACCATCTTCGATTACAAATCAGTTACTAAACATGCCTCCACCACCTTCGAATATTCCGCTAACTGTTTCTTACTCTCCAGAATTAACCATCAAACAATCCACAATCCACCAACCGAATATTCAGGAAATGCCATCTATTGATAGTACATTGAATAAGGGTTATTCAATATCTCCTACTAATCCATCAAAATCTCGAGTGGACCCTGATCCAATCCCAACTCATACTGAACTCATACCTGCTATCACAAACGATATTTCCTTTTCCAACCCATTGTCATCTTTCTTTGATATTATTTCTGAATCACAGTCAAGCTCCCACCAACCTTCTTCTACTACTTCAAAATCTACCATCTCCAATACGTCTATCATGTCCACCATTCCTACTACGACTACCTTCACTAATTTGCTGAAAGCTCTCACTCCTGACATTCCTATTCCACCACCTACGATCTCTCCACATCCTACCAACTCTACCTCATTAGATATTCACACCTCAACTATCAAAAGATCAAGATCTTTCAGTATTGATGATGACATTGATAACCCAGAGAGCAGACCATCCAAGAAATTTTTGATTTCCATTGATAAAAAAATAGGCGCGGCTGGCCTCCAACAGCCTCCATATCTATGATTCTATCTTGGAATTGTAGGGGTTTGAGGAATGACCCTACAATTCGTACTTTGAAATCATTCCTCCGTGCATCTAGGCCAAAGATTCTGTTTCTTGCTGAAACTAGATGTACGTCCACAGCTGCTGATTCAATTGCTCAAAATCTGGGTTATTCTAAGTATTACTCTATTTCATCGAATGGTCTCTCTGGGGGACTCCTTCTCTGTTGGGATTTAGATATTACTTTTGATATCAAGTCTTCATCTATCAATCATATTCATGCTAGTCTTATCCCACCGAGACATGATAAACCTTGGCATCTCATATGTATCTATGGCCCTCCAATGATAAGGGATAGACATGAATTTTGGAAACAAATAGAGTACACTATTGCTACCATCTATGACCCCTGGATTTGCATTGGCGACTGTAATAGCATTCTCTCTGCTGAAGACAAATATGGAGGCAATTATTTCAATTATAATCACCACAAAAGTTTCATTCAATGGTTTACTCAGGCTGCAGCCATGGATATCAGACATTATGGACCTGCTTTTACCTGGAACAATCAAAGAAAACCTCAACAATATGTGGCTGAACGGTTAGACAGAGCCATGGTTGATATCCAATGGCAATCTCTTCATCCCAATGCAGGCGTACTTCATCTTCCTTGCCTTAATAGTGATCATAACCCGATACTCCTGTTACCGAATATTTCTATCAGAAGAAGACATATACCAACAAGGTTTGAGGTGGCGTGGGTATATGAAAATGATTTTCACCAAGTACTTTCCAATTCCTGGAATAATATCAGTTCAACTGATGTTCAATACAAACTGAGAAATTTGCTTCCTAAGTTGCATAGATGGGGAAAATCTAGACTTGGCAAGCTGGATGAGGACATCAAAATTCAAGAAAAATGTTTACTCTGGGTACAATCTCAACCTCCTACTGACAGTACCTATTTTGAAGAACGACATCTCCAACTCACTCTCAATAAACTTCAACTACAAAAGGATCTATACTGGAAGCAACGATCCAATATATCTTGGCTTCAAGAAGGTGATAAAAATACAAAAAAATTCCATCTATCAGCAACTTCAAGGAGGCAAAGAAATTACATTCATAGTATTATCAAAGGGAATGGAGGGATTGCAACAAATCATATTGATATTTCTCATACTTTCACAGATCATTTCAGTAGACTTTTCCAATCAGTGGACTGTAATCCTGTTCCTTACCATATCTTAGCGAGCTACCTATAATTTCTTCAGTTGATAATGACCTGTTATGCTCAGTACCACAAGAAGAGGAGATCAGATCAACTATCAAGAGCATGAGCCCATTCAAATCACCTGGACCTGATGGTTATCCAGCTTATTTCTATCAAAAATGTTGGGATACTATTGGCAATGAGGTAACCAGATTTATCCAAAACTTTTTCACAACTGGTATGATGCCTCCTCATATTAATTACACCCATATTGCTCTTATTCCAAAAATTGATCATCCATCAAAACCTGTGGACTTCAGGCCAATAGCTCTTTGTAATGTCATTTACAAAGTTATCTCAAAAATATTCAAAAACAGATTGACACCATACCTTCATCATTTGATTAGCCCACAACAAAATGCTTTTGTACCTGGTCGTCATATTGGAGATAATGTGGCCATTGCTCATGAGCTATTCCATTATATTTCTCATTCCTCTCCTACCAACAGTTTATTTGCTTTAAAGGTTGACATGTCGAAAGCATATGATAGGCTCGAATGGGGTTTTATCAGTCAAGTTCTTTCGGGTTTTGGGATCACTGGTACATCAAATTACCTGATAATGCAATGTATTACCACTTCTTCTTTCTCTATTTTGATTAATGGTGAGCCTTCGACCATTTTCTCCCCTACTAGAGGAATTCGACAAGGATGTCCTCTCTCACTATATATATTCATCTTATGCATGGAAATCCTTTCCACTCTCATAAATATTATGGTTAGGAACAATTTGTATGAAAGCATTACTCTTCGAAATTCCACCATATTCTATTCCCATCTTGCTTTTGCAGATGATCTCCTTATTTTTGGGAAGAGTTCTCTCCATAACATTTCACAGGTCAAAATCATCCTCAAAACTTTCGAAAATTGGTCTGGACAGAGAATAAACTTCGATAAATCCTCTGTTTTCATCTCAAAAAAAACTAATTCGATCATGAGAGAATTGTATGTCCATATCTTGGGAGTTCAATCTATGCAATTAAAGGACAAATATCTTGGCCATCACCTCCTCCAATCCAAGAAGAGGATTACTACTTTTTCATCTATGCTTAATTTGAGTGCTTCCAAACTCAAAGGCTGGCACAGGAAATGCCTTTCTCATGCCGGGAGAACAGTCCTCATTAAGTCCACACTCTCCTCCATCCCTACTTACTACTTTTCATCCTACCTAGTTCCTAAGAAGGTTACTAACAACCTTGTCAAAGATCAGCATAATTTTTGGTGGAACTCTATTGAGAAGAAGAAATTGCATTTCACAGCTTGGCATAAGATCACAAAGCCTAAATTTCAAGGCGGGTTAGGAATCAGAGATCCACACATATCAAATCTTTCCCTAATTCTCAAATTTGCTTGGAGTTTCTTACTGAAAAAAACACTACTTGGGCTTCTTTACTTCAAAGTAAGTACCTTCAGAATACTTCTTTCTGGACTGCTACTCCCTTGAGAACTTCTTCCTGTACATGGAAGAGTATTTTGCAAATAAGAGAATTCTTGATTGATAATGTGATCTGGTCTATTGGTGATGGGTCTCAAATTAATATCTGACAAGATCCTTGGATACCTTCTATTCCCAATCATAGAGTGCAAGGTTTTGTCTTCAGTGATCACTGGGTGACTAAAGTTTCAGATCTCATTAACAGTAATACCCATACTTGGAAGACAAATTTGGTTCATATGTTATTTCCTTCGAATGAGACTTCTGCTATACTGAGAATTCACATTTCTCCAAATTGTACTGTTGATAAGCTTATCTGGAAACACACCTCGGATGGGGAACTTACTACTAAGTCAGCCTATCGAGCTATACATGAAAAACTTCTTTCAAATGTAAACAATCAGGAAGCGGATAACTTTACTGAATGGCGCAAATTGTGGTCTTTGACCTATATCAGTCCAAATGTGGTGCTCTTTATTTGGCGTGTTCTCACAAACTCACCACCGACAAATGACAACATTCATCATCGCCTCAACCATATTGAAGCAACCTGCCAAATCTGCAAGGTACAACCTGAAACTACTAACCATCTTTTTCTTATCTGTCAAACAACAGGTACAATTTGGATTCATGTTCCGGATTTACTACCTCTAATTCATGGAGGTAGTACAATCTCAACAATCATTACCACCCTGTTGAAGAAAGGAGATCACAATAAAATCTCAAGCTGCAGCTACATAATGTGGCACATATGGAAAGCAAGGAACAGTTTCCTTTTCCAGCAACAACCTATCAACATTAGAAGAATCCATGATACAGCAACCATTATGAAGGAGAAGTTCGAGGCTACCAACAGATGTTCGTTCTTTACTGCTAACTCGTCTTTAAAGGCTCCTCTCAATCTTTACTGGATTCTACCTTCCGAATCTGCTTTGAAAATCAATTTCGATGGTGCTTATTATTAGGAAAGAAGCGCGGAAACCTTTCCCCAAACCGGAGAGTACCTGCGAGAGGACCGAGCAATACAACGCACGAACCCAAAAATAGCCACACAAAAAAACAATCACGCAGACACAGAGAATTTTTGACGTGGAAACCCTTACGGGAAAAACCACGGGACGATCGGAGTCCAACCCTGAGAAGCCTCCACTAATGGAATAGAAGAATTACACCCTCTACAAACTCCTCCCGATCCAAATCGGATCCCCACAATACTCAGAGATAAGAACAATGATTACAAGGCTACGAAGAGCGAGAACGACGAGTAGAGATTACCCGAACACGATCTCCTTCGAAAACGACCTTCAATCCTCCGTCTTCTTCTCCGAAGTTGTAATGGCACTCTTGCCTCCTTCTCTCTCAAACTTGTGTTGTCCAATGCGATTATACTATATGAATTAGGGTTGAGAAAACTCAATATATCTCCCTAATCCCGCAACCAACCTGGACCGTTGGATTAGATCTAATGATGAAAACTCATCCAGAAATCCGCTTCAGCCCCCCGACACACAGAGTTCGGCCAGAACTCTGTGTGGGGCAACCAGCACTGGGTGGCCAAACCCTGGAACGGCCAGACCGAGTTCGACCAGAACTCGGCCTGGGACCGAGTTCGGCCCGAACTCGGCAGACTTGGTCCAGAACCCCCTTTGGGCAGCAGCAGCAGCAACAACTACTCCCGAGCTTCTCCGACATCGGACGGCGCTCGTCGCACTCCAGGATCTTCTCCACATAGGTTGGGAACCCCACCCACTCCAACAAATCTCCCCCTTCACAACTATGGGGAGGACGTCGTCATCCCGACGATCTGCCTGCAGTACTCAAACTTCCCCCTTGGTAGAATCTTCGTGAACATATCAGCTCCGTTGTCATCTGTATGCACCTTCTCAAGCTCCGCGTCCTTCTTCTCAACCACATCCCGTATCCAATGATACCGAGTCTCGATGTGCTTGGACCGGCTATGAAACGTCTGATTCTTCACAAGATGGATAGCACTCTGACTGTCGCAAAGCAAAGTATACTGCTCTTGCTTCAGTCCTATTTCCTGCAACAGCTTCTTCATCCACAACAGCTCCTTGCAAGCCTCCGTCGCCGCAATGTATTCCGCCTCCGTCGTCGACAAGGCAACACACTTCTGCAACCGCGACTGCCACGACACTGCTCCTCCCACAAACATCATCACGTAGCCTGAAGTCGATCGTCTCGTGTCTACATCTCCAGCCATATCAGCGTCGGTATACCCAACCAGCTTCGGCTCGTCACCACCAAAGGAAAGTCTCCAACCAGCAGTGCCCTGAAGATATCGTAGAATCCACTTGACCGCACTCCAGTGTACCCTTCCAGGATTCGAAAGATACCTGCTAACCGTACCAACTGCATGAGCAATATCTGGCCTCGTACACACCATAGCATACATCAGGCTTCCCACAGCTGAAGCATATGGAACCCACTCCATATCTTCCTTTTCGTCCTCGGTAGATGGACACTGTTCCTCAGTGAGCTTAAAGTGAGCCGCGAGGGGGGAACTCACTTTCTTCGACCCGTCCATCCCGAAACGCTGAAGTACCCGGTGAATGTAATTCTTTTGGGACAAGTATAGCAGCTTGGACTCTCTCTCTCGGCTGATCTCCATCCCAAGAATAGTCTTCGCTGCGCCCAAATCCTTCATAGAGAAGGCCGCGCCCAGTTGGCGCTTCAACTCCGCTATCCTAGTGGCATTCCGACCCACTAATAGCATATCATCAACATAGAGCAATAAGATGATAAAATCATCATCGGCAAAGTACCTCACAAATGCACAATGGTCCGACGTCGTCCGTGCATAACCATGCTCCCCCATAAACGACTCGAACTTTTTGTACCACTGCCTCGGAGCCTGCTTCAGACCATACAAGCTCTTCCTCAACCGGCAGACCAAATGTGACTTGCCCTTCTCACAGAATCCCTCCGGCTGCTCCATGTACAACTCCTCCTCAAGATCACCGTGGAGGAACGCCGTCTTCACGTCCATCTGCTCGACCTCCAAGTCAAAACTGGCTGCTAATGCTAGCACCACCCGAATAGACGAATGCTTGACGACAGGTGAAAAGATTTCATCATAATCCACGCCTTTTCGCTGACCGTAGCCCTTGACTACCAGCCTCGCTTTGTATCGAGGGCGAGTAGCATCATCCGTCTGCTTCACTCTGAACACCCATCGATTCTTCAAAGCCTTCTTTTCCTTTGGCAACCGCACCAGATCATAAGTAGAATTGGTGTGCAAGGAACTCATCTCCTTCTGCATAGCTACCATCCACTCCTGCCTGTGTTCGTCTTCCATAGCCTCTGCGAAACTTTCGGGCTCTCCCCCGTCAGTCAATAGCACATACTCATCCGGCGAGTATCTCGTAGATGGTCGACGATCCATGTTGCTCCTTCTCAGTGGAGCCACTGGTGCTGGCTGTATACCGACAGCCTCCTCCCCTTCAGGAACTGCCTCCCCGGCATGCTCATCCTCCTGAGGGACACCCTGACCACCATCAGCAGGCTGATGATCAAGGTTGGGAGCAACTCCATGTACCGGCTCCCCCATAACTGGATCCTCTGCGATGTCCTCTGGAAACTGCTCGAAGCGAAATGACTCTAACTCAGGCAATTCCTCAGCCTCAGAAGGCGTCTCGGAATCCTGAGTATTGGTCATGGTCTGATCCTCGACGAACACCTTGTCCCTGCTTCTGTAGAGCTTTCCTTCCACTGGGTCGTAGAGTCTATAGCCAAACTCATCCCGACCGTAGCCGACAAAGACGCATCGCCTCGTCTTCGGCTCAAGTTTGGTCCTCTCGTCCTTCGGTACATGCACGAAGGCCTTACAACCAAACGCCCGCAGGTGACTGTATGACGGCTCCTTGCCGTACCATACTTTGTCAGGCACATCACCCTGCAAAGGAGCACTAGGAGACAAATTAATAATATAAGCAGCTGTGAGAAGAGCCTCACCCCACTAACTGCCCGGCAAGTTTGCCTCTGACAGCAAACACCGCACCCTCTCCATCAGTGTCCTGTTCATGCGCTCCGCTACACCATTGAGCTGAGGTGTCTTTGGCGGAGTCTTCTGGTGTCGTATCCCTTGCTCTCTGCAATACGCATCAAAGGGACCGATGTATTCGCCGCCATTGTCGGACCGAACACACAACAACTTCTTGCCCGTCTCCCTTTCAACGGAGGCCTGAAACTCCTTGAAAGTAGGCAGCACCTGATCCTTGGTCTTTAAGGCATAGACCCAAACCTTCCTGGAACAGTCATCAATAAAAGTCACAAAGTAAGTAGCACCACCAAGAGATTTTACCTTCATAGAACCGCAGACATCCGAGTGAATCAACTCGAGCAACGCCGGCTTCCTCGAACTTGGGTGACTCTGGAAAGACACCCTACTTTGCTTCCCAGCCAAACAGTGCGTGCATTTCTCCAACTTTGTAGACTTGAGCCCCGGAATCACTTTCCTGTTCACCAAGTAGCTCATCCCCTTCTCGCTGATATGGCCGAGCCGCCTGTGCCACAACTCGGTAGACGCGTCACTGACTGCGTTCACCTCATGTGCCCCCTCTGCGCTCCCTTCCATATAGTAGAGACCGGACTTCTTGCTTCCTCTGGCAATCACCATCGAACCTCTGGAAAGCTTCCACTGACTATTCCCGAAGAGACTGAAGAATCCCTCGTCATCCAACCTTCCAACCGACACCAGGTTGAAACGGATATCAGGGACATGACGAACATCCTTGAGAACAAGAACCGCACCCGTCTTCGTTCTCAAATGCACATCTCCAACGGCAACCGCCTTCGACACATCTCCGTTGCCCATCTTCAACAAGCCACAGTCGTCTGTCGTGTAAGTGGCAAACAGTGCCCTATTGTGAGATACATGTGCTGAAGCTCCTGAGTCCACCAGCCAAGAATTGTCATCGCAGGCGAGGTTAGTAATGACCTCATCACCTACGACGATCACATCGCCTCCATGCATCGAGGCCGCCGCTGTAGTGTTCTTTTCTTGCTTCCCCTTGTCGCCCTTCTTCTCTCTCTTCCAAGCGAAACAATTCCGCTTGATATGGCCCTTCTTACCGCAATGATAACACTCTGAGTCCTCGTAACGACCCTTGGACTTCCCCCTGCTCTTGTCTCTGCCACCACCTGGACCCCTGCTTTTGCCCCTTCCGCGGCTCTCTGAAACAAGTGCCTCTGAGTGGTGGGATGTGGATGAAGTGCCCTGAGAACGTCTCCGCATCTCTTCATTCAACACCCCGCTCTTGGCAAACTCCAGACTGACCACGCCCTCTGGAGCAGAAGCGATCATAGATACTCGTACAGTCTCCCACGAGTCTGGCAATGTACACAGCAGCCACAGTCCCTGAACTTCGTCGTCGAACTTGACTCCCATAGAAGATAGCTGGTCAACCACGCCCTGGAACTCACTCAAGTGATCCGAAATAGACGCCCCATCCTTGTACCGCAGACCCATCATCGTTCGGATCAGGAACAACTTGTTTACCCCGGTCTTCTTCGCATACAAGGATTCCAGCTTATCCCACAACGTCTTTGTGTGCTCAATATTGGCAACGTGATTGTACACGTTCTCATCAACAAACTGCCGTATGTACCCACACACCTGTATGTGCTCGAACGTCCAGTCCTCCTCGGATTTATCACTGGGCCTCTCGGTTGCAAACACAGGTAGATGCAGCTTCTTGACAAATAGCAAATCCTTCATCTTGCTCCGCCAATAATGATAGTTTGTGCCATTAAGGTTCACCATGCGCACCGGCTTCGCGTCCATCTCTCATCTCTGGTTCCTCTGTCAACTCCTGACACCCTTTGAACCCAAAGCTCTGATATCACTCTGTTGGGAAAGAAGCGCGGAAACCTTTCCCCAAATCGGAGAGTACCTGCGAGAGGACCGAGCAATACAACGCACGAACCCAAAAATAGCCACACAAAAAACAATCACGCAGACACAGAGAATTTTTGACGTGGAAACCCTTGCGGGAAAAACCACGGGACGATCGGAGTCCAATCCTGAGAAGCCTCCACTAATGGAATTGAAGAATTACACCCTCTACAAACTCCTCCCGATCCAAATCGGATCCCCACAACACTCAGAGATAAGAACAATGATTACAAGGCTACGAAGAGCGAGAACGACGAGTAGAGATTACCCGAACACGATCTCCTTCGAAAACGACCTTCAATCCTCCGTCTTCTTCTCCGAAGTTGTAATGGCACTCTTGCCTCCTTCTCTCTCAAACTTGTGTTATCTAATGCGATTATACTATATGAATTAGGGTTGAGAAAACTCAATATATCTCCCTAATCCCGCAACCAACCTGGACCGTTGGATTAGATCCAATGATGAAAACTCATCCAGAAATCCGCTTCAGCCCCCCGACACACAGAGTTCGGCCAGAACTCTGTGTAGGGCAACCAGCACTGGGTGGCCAAACCCTGGAACGGCCAGACCGAGTTCGGCCAGAACTCGGCCTGGGACCGAGTTCGGCCCGAACTCGGCAGACTTGGTCCAGAACCCCCTTTGGGGCAGCAGCAGCAGCAACAACTACTCCCGAGCTTCTCCGACATCGGATGGCGCTCGTCGCACTCCGGGATCTTCTCCACATAGGTTGGGAACTTCTCCACATAGGTTGGGAACCCCACCCACTCCAACACTTATCTGGATGAAAAGATGGCTGCAGGAGCTGCTCTTCGCAATGCTAAAGGAAGTTTCATTGCAGCTATTTCAAAATCAGAGGAGGGAGGGTCGCCAATTGAAGCTGAGGCACTGGGTGTTCGTCTTGCTACGGAGATTCGAAGTTATTATCAAAGTCACATAATCATCATTGAAGGAGATTGCCAACCTCTCATCAACTCCATCAACACTTCAGTAACTATACCTCTGTGGAAAGCACGTCAAACTATTGAAGATGCAAGATTTATGCTCAAATTGGACTCTAACATTTCATTTTCCTATTGCCCCAGGAGTGTAAATCAATGTGCTCATCTCTTAGCTTCTAATGCTCTCTTATTCAACATCTCTAATATCAGTAATTGGTATGAAGAGATTCCTTCTTGTATTGCATCTCATGTAGACCATGATATGCTCTCTGTAACTCTTTGACATTCACTAATGAATCCCCTATTTTCAAAAAAAAAAAACCTATTGTAAATTATGCAATATGCAATTCTTGTATATAGCATTCGAATACTACTATTCCTCCCAATACAAACACTGATAAAGATTACCATTGCTGCATGGTCTCCCATATTAAAATAAAGCTTATCAAGCTTCACATCTTTCTCATTAAAGAGATATTAAAAGAGAGAAAGCTGTGAGAGCTTTCCCTTTCTTCAACCAGCAGTAAAAAGAGGGAGCGAGGGATGAGAGAAGGGTCTCGGAACTCAAAAGCTAGAGAAAAGAGGGAGGGAAGAGAGATCTGGTCTTACCAAGCTCGGTGCTGGAACGCGTTGGCGGCGAAGTGGGGCATTTGACAGCAGCGCTCCGGCCGGTGGAGGGCACAGGCACCACAGGAGATATAGCGACTGCGGCCGGGTCTGGGCTGGAAACCCCGACCGGAGGCTATCCGCGTTGGCAACTACCTAGCTCGTCGCCTGAGCTCGCGTGGCTCCAGAGGCGGGAGCGATGCTCAGCTGGGCAACGGAACAGAAAAGAGGCGGTGCGCGGAAGACGGGAATAGAGGCGCTGGTTCGCGGTGGTGAGACACAACGGCTCAACGTCGGCCGTGTGGGCTGGGTCAACGTGGTCGTGGTGGTAGGTGGACGAGATCAGAATTGGGGAAAGTTCGGAAGGAGTTGTCGGGTCTATGGCAGGTTATGGTCGGAATCTGAGATGAGCTCTGGTGGCAAGGCTGATTTGGGAGGTGGCCAGTGGTGGTTGGCCGGAGATCGCTGTAGCTATAGACGAGGTACAGTGGCCGACTGCTACTTTGGTGGCGCCTGCGGACAGGGAACGAGCACAACAGCTGCGAGTGGTGTGGTAACACGGAAGTGGCTTGGTCGGACACAGGGGTGGCCATAGTGGCAGTTGTGGAGAGAGGTGGCTCGACTCCGGGCCGTGGGGATCAGGGAGTTCTGTTGTGTCAAAGAGGATAGGTTTTCGTAGGGTTTGAAGGGAGGAGATGGGTCGGTTCATGCCTCTATTTATATACATGGGTTGGATTTGTGTTAATCCTACCAGGATTAGAAGAGATCAAATTCAAATTCGATTCGGATGTGAATACAAGGCATTTGAGTATTCGGGTAGCACAAGAAAATTTGAATATTTATATATGGATTAGTACTAGAATCCTCCAAGATAATTTTTATCAAAGCTTAAATCAAATAAAATATTCCTAACTTAACTAAACAAATCTAACTCATTAATTTAAAATCAAATAAATATTTAAACCAAATTTAATCTAAATCATAATCCATTATAAAAAATTATATATATATATATATATATATATATATATATATATATATATATATATGATCAACCTAATAATTAAAAAATAATTCAAATCACACATTTAATATTATCAAATAAATATTTAAACATACAGATTTTAAATTACAAATTATCAATTAAATAATGTATATCTTTGTCATCATGATAACTTAAAATATATCATTATAATTCAAAATTAGATTTAACTATTTAAAAACTTTTATCCACAAAATTCATTAATGGTTTTCAAAACTGCTTGGAAGACGTTGTTTTTTAAAAGTCCAAAATTAGCAAAAATATAAAATTCGAGAACAAATATTTTTACTAAAGATAAATAGTAATTTCAACCTATAAATTTTTGAAATAGAAAAGAAAATAATATCGTAATATTTTATATAAGGTTCTTAAAGAGAATCGACTTTCTAAACAAAATATTTATAGAAAAATAATAAAAAGAAATTGGAAAGCCGGAAAGAGGGGTTACAAATCTACCCACCTTAGAAATAAATTCGTCCTCGAATTTAAGGACTACTAGGATAGATGGACTTGGTTAATCGACGAAAAAAATGGTAAGATTATGATAAAAAAATATTAATAGAATAGATGAAAAAAAGGAAAAAAAAAAAACCTTTAATAAGAGCATTGATCAACTACGATGGAAATGGAAGGGGTAAATAGGTATGGCTTGGTGTTGGAACCTTAGGCTATGGTCTTGAATCCTAAAATGCTCTAAAATGTTCTCAAAAAATTGGCACAAAATCTAACAATGACCTCAAGGACGATTCATCAATCGAAGACTCTACCCACCATAGAAAATTTCTTTCTCAAAATTTCGAAGGACACGATTAAGAATATAATCAAGAAATGATATGATCAATGATCAAAATGAGTTAGATCGTGAATATAATCGAACTTTAAGGAAAGGTACCATATGGTACGATTGAAGTATAGTTCAAAGGGCCTAGTCACAATGGTCAAGGTTATAATCGAAATAGGGTTAGTTAAATAAGAAAAAGTCGTTAGGCATGATTAACTACTGTTGGAATTTTATAGGCATGGTCGACGATCAAAATTTAGACAAAGTCTAAACGTGGTTAAAATCATTTAGATACAACTAAGATTCAGTCACGATCAAGGTTAATCATGCAAGTCATCCAAGCATGACTAAAAATTTGGCACGAGTATGAATATGATCGAAATAATCATGATCAAGGCTGAATAAATTTCTAAATATTAACCATAATATAGTTGAAACATAGGCACGACTATGATTATAGTTTGGTCACGATCAACATCGTTTAAGGTAATCAAATCGAAAACTTTTCGGCGCGATCCGTTACCAAACCAAATCATTTAGACACGATCATAGATTCAATAGTCAAAGTATGATTATGAATCTAGTGGAATAGAAAGATAGGATACTAAGAACCTAATAATGATATGAAAATAAAAGAGAAGAAAGAAAGGTTCAAAAAAGGAAAGAATAAGGACTAATCTCAAATTCAAGTGAGCGTGCATGAAATTGCGAACCTCGAAAATCAATAGTCATATGCAAAAGGATGTAGTCTCTATAATATTCAAAAACTGTATGCATATATGAAGTCACTTTACGGAGAATTTATGTCTCGCCAGTGTACATCTGGCTGCAGTAAACCCTTAGTTTCATGACTCAAATATGATATGATATCGAATACTCTACCAACTCTATCCAATATTGACAAAAAGATAACTAAAATCAAAATAGGACAACAAAGATATAGTTTTAATAATATACGACAACCCATGCATACTTGAAATTACTTCAACTTAGGGGTCCTGTCTCATCAGTGCACTGCTGGCTGCAGCGAACCCACAGTCTCCATAAGTCAAGTAAATGGCGACAGTGCGCATTTGTCTTTCCATTGTAAGTCAACTATATCCATGAGAATTCTTCAAAGAAGTTTTTTAGAAATTCAACTAGCGGATCATTTAAGTATTAGTCCTTGAAGTAAAATTATCAATTTTGAAAATCAAACGATTGATTAGGAATAAAATGATCGAAGACAAAAGAAATTTATATTTCTATTTCTCTAACATCCAAGGATCGAGGGAAAAAATATATATAACTTAAATTTTCAATAAAACTAACTTAGAATAAATTTATGGATAACCGAATCGAGTTAGGTTCAAACTCAATAGATGGAAATAAAATATAGAAACTTAGGGAAAACAATTATTTATGGCCAATGGAAAATAAATAAGTGATACGAGTCATGATGATAATGTTTAGAGGGGACAGAAAGATAATTTGAACAAATTATCAAGGTTAGGGATTGAATTCTAGGAAGGCCTAAGTTACAGAGTGAATAGTCTACCCACTTTTGATCCTACAATCGTATCAGAACACAATAGTATATCTATGGAAATTCCTCAAGTACGACTAATGGGGGTCTACTTAAATCACATGTTCCAACGTAGCAACCTTAATTACCCAACGGTCAATTTGAATAAGGGATTCCTAGTCCTAGTCATTCTCCTAAATCAATTTAATCCTAATTGTGAATGAGCACTTCCTAGTCGCAGACTTGCAATAGTATGACTAACTTAAGTACTATCACGAGTTTATAATCTTTTGCGAAGACTGGTCTGTATAGACCACCAAAAAAAACTTGTCACGACCTGCACCCATTTTTTGAGATGCGAATGCGTGCGCAAGTCCAGCCTACGTCACAGAATTGACGTAGTAAGCTGTCTAGACCATAATGCTCAAAGTCACAATATTTGCTCAGAAATAGTTCTTTTATTTGCTCATTCACAATAACTAAATCAATTACAATATCCGAAGTTATATTTGATTTATAAAAGTACAATGTCTCACAAAATAGAAAAGACAACTAAATGAATACTCAACTATCTAACTAGTCTCTAGGTTTTGGCCTTCAATACAGTCGTATCTCCCCCAAGGTCCCACGCATAGAGTAGCCGTGACTAATCTGAAAAATATGGTTTTCAGTCAGGAATGGAACGAGTATAATTCGAGCATGCAGTTCCAAATATATGATAACGACTATAAAATCATGAATATAAATGACATACATGATGGAAGAAATAAACTATAAAACATGACACGGAAGATGTGGTGAAATAATTTATAAGGACAAGTAAGCATGGAACAAGGAATATAACCATCTACGTGATTTGAAGTATACTGTTCAATATGTGATCGGTCTGGGGTACTACACCGCACGGTCTACATAGGATTTGCATCCTTGCGGTCTACATTGCATGAAATATAAAATAAAGTACGGTCTATGAGTTAGATCTGTCACGACCCGTACCCGAATATTTGGGCACGAGTACGTGGGCTACGTTCAACCTACACTGTGATATCAACGGTAGAACGATGTCAAGTACCCAGCAAAATATCTCAACAGTTATATAATATACTAAATCAACCTGTACTCAAATTATATACAGCTAAGGAAGATATGAAAGAAAGATAGCAATAACTCTAAATCATCTAGAATCTATAAATGAATCATACATATCAAGAAATGTATCGAAGACATATCCAATGAACAAGACATAAATCTAGATAAAAAAATAATGCCTAGAGCTCTCCAGAGGTTAACTCACGATCAAAGAAACATCGAGATCTATCATCGTGAAGTCCAAGGTGTGGGACATAATATTACCTAAAAAATAGCTATCCAGTCAGGATTGGAGCGAGCACACCACTAACAACAGTTTCCAGTAAATGATAAAGACTATATAACAGTAAATAGAAAGAATATACAAGATAAAATAATGTGTACATGAATGTAACAAGGCTTGTGTAAAACTATAAATAAGTACAAGAGCAAGTGAACATGATATATCATGTACAAGAGTCAAGAATCTGTACTAACTATGTGAGTGAGTACTAGCTTCGACATGTGGCCGGCTTGAGAACTTGCACAAGACTTTATAGCCTGGTTAATCATACGTGAGGTGTATGATTAACACTCTCAAAGAACTAGACATGCACAAGGAGGGTATTGACCACATATCTATACTACTACTTTCCGCCCCCGACTGATACAGTAGATTCAACCATGACACGTTATGACACAGGATTCTCCGAGAAGGTCGCGAGCCTTCGCAGGAATCGATGCACAATAACAAGGACAAGACTTGCACAAGATATACCAAGACAGGAATAACATCTCATAACGGGATCCAGACAATACCAATCTGTGTGACAAACGTGTCAAGAAGTCAAGGATATCTATACTAAATATACAAAACATAGAAAATATCATAAACAGAAAATTATCAGAGATTGTAATCGACTTAATTTAGTTGGAGTCGACATGCACGACACGAACGTATCGACACGGAATAGGTATCAATGCTTTGCTCCACAATATGGTCCCAAATGATGACACAGGTGGTTCCAACGAGTCAAGAATAATCCAAACAGTCCAGTTTGATATATAGAAGCCCAAAATCAGAATCCGCCACGATTATCGAGGTTCGAAGGGAAGTCCACGATCAAGGAACAGAAAATGACTATATTAGTCACAATTTATGATTTTAATGGAAAATAAAACTAAATACATATAACTATTTTCTGAAAATTATTTATATTATTTAGAAACTATATCTCATTAATCAAACTATTTTTAGATAATACTTTAAAACCCCAGAAAAATCATTTTGGTACTAAACTCCTAAATATAAATTAGGTCAAACTAATAATAACATTTTAGAAATATTATTATAAAGTTATATATATATTTTTCCAATAAATAATACTATTAATACCAATAATACTAATTAATAATGGTAGCAATACAAACTCACATATATATACTTTATACACAACTCTTAAATATATATAACGTAGAAATTATGTATATAAATTTATGTATAAAAGCTATATTCAAAACCCAAGTATTAAACCCATAAATTTTTTTAACCAAAAATACAATTTAATTGGTTAGAAATATACATGTAGATACACTAATATCCTATATACAATTATAATAGCCCAATAATACCAAAGCCCATTCCCATAAAATATGTCTAGAAATATTATCCAATTATATATATATATATATATTAAAATATATATATATATATATATATTAAGAAAAAAATATTAAGAAAAACGCTCGAGCTTTATTGATGTATCAGACAAAAAATGTCAAATCCTATACAAGTAAGTGCGCCAAGCGCCAAAAGACAAAAACAAGAAAGGAAAAATAGGCCAGGAGCCTGACACGCTCGCTGGACCGGACCTGGATTAGGACATCACCCTCTTGACACTGTTCGACGGGTGCTGGCAGCGCCTGCAGAATTTAGATATCTGTCTGAGGACCTCCCTGTGTAGAGAGTTGGAGTTATGTGACCGCCCTTCATACCTGAACTTGTTTCGGTTCTTCCAAAGGACCTAAATACCCGCGGCTGTGACGATCTGGTGCCCGTGAGACCTTCCCCAATTGGCAAGAAGATCGTTGAAGCCGCCGGCCGGATGAGCTTGTCCGCATTTTCTCGAAAGGCTGGTCCAGATCTTTGAGACGAGGTCCCCGGAGTGCTGGACGTGTTCAGCCATTTCGGGTTGGTACGATGTGCAGCAATGGCAGCACGAAGCGAGGCTGAAGCCAATGGTGGTGAGAAAATCGTCGGTAGGGAGCTTTCGGCGTTGCGCTCTCCAGATAAGAACTGACCATTTGTTGGGAATGCAAGACTTCCAGAAGGGGGCGGTGAATGGGGCTGGAGTGCTGATACCTCTGGCCACGATCCTGGCGGACGCAAGCGTGAATATTCCTTCGAGAGTGGGGGACCACTTTAGAGTGTCCGGGTTGTTGTCGAGCCGCACATCAGTGGCAGCAAGATCATTTGCTACCTCCGACCCCAGCCATTTGGTCATCCTGTCCCATTTCCAGCTAGAGTCGCTATCCCATAAGTCACGGATCATACAGTTGGGTGGCGCGGTCAAGGTTGGCTGCAAAACGACATTCCCTAGCCACCTTTCGTGGCTCATCGACGAGTTACCGTTTCTAAGCTGAAGATAGATGAGGGGATTAGCGAGGGCACGAGCATGGAGGATGCGTCGCCAGGTCGCGGAGGATCTGGTATTGGCGACGGCGATCGAGGGGTGGGAGTATCGAAAGTATCTGGCCTTCATGAACCGATTCCAGAACGAGGTGCCAGAGAGAAGATTCCACAACAGCTTCATGGAATAGGCCTCAACGATGTGATGTAATCGGCTGAATCCCAGCCCTCCTTCCTCGGTCGGCTTGGCCATCGATTCCCAACTGGCCCAGTGGTGCTTGTCCAGGCCCTCATTGTGTCTCATTAGAAGTTGGAGAAAAGGGATTCTAATGAGGAAAGCACCTTCTTGGAGGGAGCAAACTGCCAGGGTGTAGAGGGGGATGGAGGAGAGGACATGCTTGATGAGGATCATTTTGCCGTCCGGAGATAGGGTCGCGTTGTGCCAGCCCTCGATTTTTTTTTCTGATTTTGCTTACAAGGCCATCGAAGATACCTGAATTAGATTTTCCGTACACCAGCGGACATCCCAGGTAGTTGAACCGCGGGTATGCGGTGGAAAAGGAGGTTAGGTTGGAGAGAGTAGCCGAGTGGATCTTGTCAGCTTTGTGGTGGGTGTAGATGACGCTTTTGGAGGAGTTGACTCGTTGACCTGAGCATCTGGTGTCTCTCAAGCGTTCTGTAGACTACTTCCACGGATCCGATGTATATATATATATATATATATATATATATATATATATATATATATATATATATATATACTTACCTACTACTCTAAATATATACACTTTAAAACTGGGCTCAGCCCATAATAATTAATCAACAGAATAAAAAAACCCAAAGGCCCATCTCAGCCCAAACAGTATTATCAGTTAACCAAATATTTGAAAAGATTTTTACTAATGGGCTCCAAGCCCATATTGGAACCTCAACCAAAAAATGTAACACTAATCCCTAAGGGTTTTAACCATAAAAAATGATAATAATTTAAAGCTTAACAACTTTAATTAGCAACAACAAAGGGGTCTGCTGTGATGACTCTTCCTTCTCCCCTCCCCAAAAATCACACGGAGAGAGAGACGAGGAGAGAGAGCTGGAGAGAGAAGGGAGAGAGAGCTCGCATTGGTGGTCACCAGAGGCAGTACGCGGAGGAGGTCCGGACGGAGGCGCTGAGGTCTGTTGTCCGCCTTCCGGAGCTTGGCAGCGCTGCACGGCTCTGGCTGGTGGAGCTCGCGGAGGCTCGCAGCGGGGCTCAGGTGAGGTGGTTGTTTTAGACATGAGGGCGGGTTATGGCAGCTCAGATCTGGTAGAGGGGTGCCAGATCTGGGCCATGGCCGGGAGGCGTGGCGGAGGGTTGATAACCACGACGATGAGTTGGAGGTGGTGGTCGTTAGATCTGGTACGGGGCTGATGTGGTGGGGGTTGGCTAGTGGCGGAGGAGGAAGTCGGGTCGGGGCTGTGGTGGTCGGGATCCGATGGAGTGGGTCATCGATGGTGGTGGTGGTTCGTGTTCCAGATCTGGCACGGCCAGATCTGGTGGCTATAGGAGTAGACGACGGTCGGACAGGGGCAGTGACAGGGGATCTGGAGGAGAGGAGCCGGAGGTAGGTAGTCGGCCAGAGGGTCGGACCAGGAGTCAGGGAGCGGCTCCGACAGCGGAGGTGGCTGGCTGAGAGAGGAGAGAGGGGGATTGTTGATGTACTGTCTGTGTCAACTTATCGACACTGACACAGGATTCGGCGTCGGGTGTGTCGGACATAGGATAGGACAAATATAAATGTAGATAAAATGGAATGAAATGAATGGACATGGACACGGAAACGGTGCACTTGGAATGTATTAAAAAATGTTTAGGTGAGGAATATGAGTCCCTATAAAATAATGGTGAGGGCATGCTCTCAAACATGTGAGAAGAAGTTTCCAAGAAGCTCTTCCATGAATTGGGCCAATAGTCCAATAAGAACCAAATCAAAGGAAAATTCCTTCATAATTAAATCCAATAACAACCAAAATATTTTTATGTAAAAATTTAATTTTGGCCCAAATTAACTAATTTAATGAGCTCAACAAATAAGTTTTCAAATATATTAATTACTAAAATTTAGGCCTTTAGACCCAAAATTTGTAAAAATGTAAAATATGCATATAGGCCCAATGGTTAATACGTATATTATTATTTAAATCTAATTTATAAAAGGTCCAAATATTTTCATATATAAATCTCGATTCATTTTATTTTATATATAAGATTATACTAATGGGTTTGAGCCCATTTATAAAAGAAGAGTTCAAAATAATAAATTTTATTTACTAGGCTATATAAGCCCAAAGATTATACAAATCTTAATAAAACTGTTTCGCAAAACTAATAACCCGATAGTCATAAATCTATAACATATCGCGATCAAAATTATATTCCATATAGCTAGTTCGAAATTCATGATTTTAGATCTAGGAAAAATTTAGAAGAACAAAATTTTCAAAAAATCAGAAAATTCCAGAATTCGGTTCAAGGAGGTTACAAGATCACATATTTACTTAGTACTTCCCCGTCCGACTACTATACATGGATTTAAGTCACGACAATGGGTCATAAAATACTGTAAAACAAGCGTGATGATCATGGCAACACGACAAAATATGAAAACATGATATCATGACTAAAAGTACATGTCACTAATTTTGTGTCACAAATGTGTCAAGGATCAAATATAACATCACTAATCATGCAATTATAGTAATTAATAATAATGGAAACAAACAAGAAATATAATCGCCTGAGTTCCTTTGCTGGTGAAATAGATAATACCATTGCGACCAGGATAGTCCGATTGGCTAGGGCTGATATGCAGAAGTTCGGATTCGCAAGGAAGGGAAATACGATTAGTCACGATCATAAGTAGGGTATTCTAATCAAAAGGAATTTCTGATAAAGGAATTTCTTACTTAGAAATATATATATATATATATATATATATATATATATATATATATATATATTGTAGTAAGGTATTTAGATATTGTAGTAAGGTATTTAGATAATATTTAGAATTCATTCAAAGTCCAAATAAAGCATTTATTACTCAAAATAATATGTACATATATTTTTATCCAGGACGATTTTACTTAGATAAATCCCAATACTATTTTACAGAAACCATTTATACATATTTTAGTCGAAGAACATATATCTATAATTGTTTAGGAACATAATAGGTATTAACCTCTTTAAAAAATATTTATTTTACAATACTTATACAAACTATTGGATAGAAATCAAATAAAAGTCCAAAGATAATGTATATAGTAGATCCCAAAAGATTTATTATCTACTCAAAATATATTATAAACATATATAATTATTTAAGAAGCTATCATTCAAAAGCCCAAAATATTGTTCAACCATGTAAGGCCCAAACTCCAAATATAATCAATAATATTACTAAAATTTAGTTATCCATGGTATGGGTCCTATAGCCCAGCAATAAAATCCTTAGATAATTTATCAACCCAAAATTATTGTTATAGGCTTAGGCCCAATACAACAAATCAATTATTTAGGAGTCAAAACATATATATAAACATTCTAAACAATAATACTATATTTAATAGGCTTAATGTAAAAGTCTAGCCCGTAAGCCCAATTTGCTGAAGCTATTTATCAGAGTCCAAACAAATAGTACATTTTTCGAAAAAATATTAGTTAACTAAAATATCAATAATAACATTAATAATATAATTGACAACTAATGAAAATAACAATAGTAACACAACATATAACCTGTAAATACTAAATCTAATTATATAACATATGAAACACGTGCATCACTTAGTTGTATCTCTGTGTAACCGCATCATCTTATACCAAACGTTAACCTATTATAAATTATGCAATATGCAATTCTTGTATATAATGTTCGAATACTACTATTCCTCCCAATACAAACACTGATAAAGATGACCATTGCTACACGGTCTCCCATATTAAAATAAAGCTTATCAAGCTTCACATCTGTCACGACCCGCTCCCGAATAATCGGACACGAGCCGGACACGTCCAGCCTTTGTCGTTAGACACGACGAAGTAAGCTGTACCAAGCTAGGGAAAACTAACCAGTTAAACATGAAAATATAGAATCACAACATCTAAAACGTATCCCAGAATGATCACCATAATCCACAAATCTAGATATCATAATGTACGAGTCATCAAGAATGAAATGTACATGAATTCTAAAGACAATATCTAAGAGTAAAGCTAACAGTCTAAACCTGAAACCTCAAGCTAAGTCATAACCATCCTGCTCAGCTAAAATCCCGAGCTCTGGCCCATAGGGTAGAATGATATCCTGCAAGTATACCTGCAACTTATCCAGTCAGGAGCGGAGCAAAGTACAATTCTAGGTAATGAACAAGACATCACGATATGAAAGTACAAGGGAACGTGAAAAGTACAGGAAAGAACATGTGAATAAGTACATGAAAGAACATGGTGTGTAAAGTACATGAAAGAACATGGTATGTAAGAACATGAAAGTACATGATATGTAAGCACATGAAAGAACATGGTATCATGGAATCACAGGAAATAAGTACAAGGTATATCTTCTGCATGTGTGTACTATATTTGAAATATAACTAAATATGTGACCGGCTAGTGGTAAGCACATGAAAGCACATGAATGGTACGGCTTAGAACCCGCGTGCACGATGCGAGGTCTAAGCTAAACACACCTGAGTTGTTTCTTGGGATTGGTCACATAGATAGTATATTTCCCCACCCCAGGTACAAGTAATAAGAACAAGGAACATGAGCACCAGAAAGTACATGACGTGTTGCAATGTGTCAATCAAGAAAGCACAGGATATAATGAAATGCACAAGACCATAGAATGTACTTGCCTTGCTCCGGTAATCACGGGTAGGGAGATGATCTGTAAGTCCACCTGAATTTTAGTACAAGTTGGTTAATTGCAAAACTAACTATTTGTACTTAATCTAGTTTAGTTCTACTCATTTATCTATATAGAAAAATATAACTAATAGACCAGTTAAATGTAGGGTTATCTATATTGTTACCCTCATTAATAGGGCAGCCAACTTATTAAGTCCTAAGGTGATTAAGACTTGGAATCTTTAACCATATAAAATCTATCACTATATGAAAGTCTCTCTATTATTAATCCATTCCCACCTTCACTATACAGTTACCATACTGGACCCAAACTCTCACTAAGCCCAACCAACAAGGCATATTCACTACAACAAGTAACAAGCTACTCAACTGCACTTCTGGTCCAGGCAACATGAGTTTATAGACAACATGAACCAAGCACCAATCTAGCTAGAGAATAAACCCATCTATAGGTGTCACGCCCCGTTCCCGCAGAGTCCCTTTCGTCCTCGCTTCGGGCTCTTTGGGACCGTTCGTCCTCGCTAAGACGTGATGCCGTGCAAGCCTAAGTTGCGCTTGCACAAGGCCAAGACCTGGAACAAGACAAGATAGACAAGGTTGACAATACGCAGCGGAACGTATCGTAGATAATTGAAGCAGCAGCGGACATATTTCAGAATACAAGTATTGAACACAATGGTAACAAGAACATTTCTCTTTATTGATTTCATTTGAACAGATTACAAGCTCTCAATTCTCTCTGATACAATGTTACATTCTCTCAGAAATAATACAGATTACAATGATCCCGTTCCCATACATTACATCCCTTTATATACAAAACCAAACTCTTGTACAGATGTCATCTCTTGGGCATCTTTTCTGATTTCTGGCTCCTGAGGATGAGGCTCGGGCTATCACTTCGGGCTATCCTTTTCGATGCATGGTGCACCTGCATGCAGACTGATGATGGGTCAGTATATCAGCATACTGGTGAATTGTGAACAAAGGAGCTACATTTTTCTGAAACGATCACTGTTCGTTTAGTGAGAAAACATTTTCTTGTGATGTGATCTTGCTACTCTTTACCTAGATTCATTTCATGAATGCATTAGTCAGTTTACATTCTTTTGAAAACACATCTTTGAAAAGCCACAATCATTTCCATCTTAGCCGCTGTGCCTCCCACGGGTTCAGCTCGTCGCTAACCGCTGTGACTCGCATGGGTTCAGCTCGTCGCTAGCCGCTGTGACGCTCTTGGGTTCAGCTCGTCGCTAACCGCTGTGACTCTCATGGGTTCAGCTCGTCGCTAGCCGCTGTGACTCTCTAGGGTTCAGCTCGTCACTAAGTGGATTCCCCAATGCGCATGCGATATCAAATGAATCATGCATAAATCGAGGAAGTCATAAACAATTCCATCTTCTTTTCAGGCAGGATACAGATCTCTTTTCTTAGCAGACAAGGGGCAGGTTCTCTTTTAAGCATACTCAAGATTTCAGTCTTGTTATTAACAAAAGCATTCAATCAAAAACTCAGATTCTTAAGGCGTAAGCGAATCATAAAATGAGTCTTTGTCCACTCACCCAGATTAATTGTCTTCTGTTGCAGAGCCAGCAATCCGATCTTTCTGTTTATCTAGTACCTTTGCGGAGCGGGGCACTACATAATTACCCACCGAAAAGAAGTTTCGTCCTCGAAACTTAAGGAGAAACTTACGATATCCTTAGCAGCGATAGTCCTCATCCTTCACCATCATAAAATATTTACGGACTTTTTGTATGGAACATTCATCTCATTATTGATATCGAGTAGGCAAAGGAATTTCAATCAGAAGACATGTACAAATTCAATTGAATCAAAATTGGCCAGAGGATCGTATTGCTCTGATACCATTCTGTCACGCCCCGTTCCCGCAGAGTCCCTTTCGTCCTCGCTTCGGGCTCTTTGGGACCGTTCATCCTCGCTAAGGCGTGATGCCGTGCAAGCCTAAGTTGCGCTTGCACAAGGCCAAGACCTGGAACAAGACAAGATAGACAAGGTTGACAATACGCAGCGGAACGTATCGCAGATAATTGAAGCAGCAGCGGACATATTTCAGAATACAAGTATTGAACACAATGGTAACAAGAACATTTCTCTTTATTGATTTCATTTGAACAGATTACAAGCTCTCAATTCTCTCTGATACAATGTTACATTCTCTCAGAAATAATACAGATTACAATGATCCCGTTCCCATACATTACATCCCTTTATATACAAAACCAAACTCTTGCACAGATGTCATCTCTTGGGCATCTTTTCTGATTTCTGGCTCCTGAGGATGAGGCTCGGGCTATCACTTCGGGCTATCCTTTTCGATGCATGGTGCACCTGCATGCAGACTGATGATGGGTCAGTATATCAGCATACTGGTGAATTGTGAACAAAGGAGCTACATTTTTCTGAAACGATCACTGTTCGTTTAGTGAGAAAACATTTTCTTGTGATGTGATCTTGCTACTCTTTACCTAGATTCATTTCATGAATGCATTAGTCAGTTTACATTCTTTTGAAAACACATCTTTGAAAAGCCACAATCATTTCCATCTTAGCCGCTGTGCCTCCCACGGGTTCAGCTCGTCGCTAACCGCTGTGACTCGCATGGGTTCAGCTCGTCGCTAGCCGCTGTGACGCTCTTGGGTTCAGCTCGTCGCTAACCGCTGTGACTCTCATGGGTTCAGCTCGTCGCTAGCCGCTGTGACTCTCTAGGGTTCAGCTCGTCACTAAGTGGATTCCCCAATGCGCATGCGATATCAAATGAATCATGCATAAATCGAGCAAGTCATAAACAATTCCATCTTCTTTTCAGGCAGGATACAGATCTCTTTTCTTAGCAGACAAGGGGCAGGTTCTCTTTTAAGCATACTCAAGATTTCAGTCTTGTTATTAACAAAAGCATTCAATCAAAAACTCAGATTCTTAAGGCGTAAGCGAATCATAAAATGAGTCTTTGTCCACTCACCCAGATTAATTGTCTTCTGTTGCAGAGCCAGCAATCCGATCTTTCTGTTTATCTAGTGCCTTTGCGGAGCGGGGCACTACAATAGGAATCTGAACATGCTGTCAACTGCCATTCAACAAAAGCAAGTATTTTCAAACAAAAATTCAATCTTAACCCAAGGCTCATATTTACTCATCCATAGGTTCAATGACCTATCTGCAGTCAACCCGACCCCATCTCCACATTCACCATTCATGTGACGAAATAAAACACAGAGAAATAATATATAACTTAACTCAAAACTTAGTATAGAAATCAACAGAACAACCCCCACTTCCAACCATTCAAAACTTAGAAAAATTATAGAAAGAGTTTGAGTCTATAAGAACCTCAACCACCTATATACCAAACTTAACCCCAGAAGAAATGAAAAGTATGCTCAACGAAATCCAGACCTTACCATTGAATCAAGACATTAAACCAGAAATTAAACAAGAATCATAAATCCAATCAATGAGTCACAAAACTTAATTGAATACCAATAAGAATTATACAAGAATTTATTTGAATACCAATATGAATTATACAAGAATTTATTTGAATGAATAAAAGAAACCCTGCTGGTTCTACCCCTGACACGCACACTGGGACACGGTCGGACATCTCGGTCAGTCGCGAACAGCAGGATACACACCCTTGGCTGAACACAACTCCTATCTCCTACTCCAAATCCGAACACACACACACAGACGAAGATGAATACAACCGATCACGAACCATGAGACACGAGCAACTGGACACGAACAAGATACACATATGTCACACACAGGTCTGCGCTCCACGCCCGACCCCACAAACTAGAATCGGAACATGTAAAACTTTAACATTTAGAGAAAATGAATGTTACCTGAGTATTCCGATTTGATCTGGAGCGAAGTCCCAATCCCACAGTGTCAGACATGACCCCGCCGTATCCAATTGGTGATCTCGAGTCCTGTTCAGGCATTTTATCGAACAAGTTCTAGTCACATATAGTGAGATAGAGTCTCAAATCAAATGGAAACAAATCTTCAGGAGATTCGAGAAGTTCAACAGAAAATTCAGAATAACAAGGATCATGAACTCCAAATCCCAATTGGTTTCCTCCCCGGATCCATTGATCATAACAAAAACGCAACCGAGCAATCACAAGAAATCGAATTAACTCACCACTGGTGCCATTCTTGGCAAGAACTCGAATCCGCAGTCGATACGAAAGACTCTGGCAACGAACTATCGATTCTGGATTCGATCAATCAAGAGAAGAGGATTTAATTAGAAATTAACAAGACCGGCACCACAACTTCAGATCTGAAGACCTAACGTCGATCGAGTATACATACCGAATGTCGCACCTCAAGATTGGAGAAGACGATGATCCCTCGGAGTCATATGCTACTGGTAGAGGGGCACCACCGGAGAAGATCGTCCCAAGTCGCCGAGAATAGTCGTGCTCACCCGTCACTCGCCGATCTGCTCTCCATCACCATGTTCGTTTAGAAATTAGCGTTCGGGAGGACTTGGCCAGATTTCGATGTCGGAGTTGAAGAGCTCACGGTGGATGATCGCGCTCCGTCGAAGTTGTCGCTCGCTGTTGAAGTGGTGACACTGCGGCGACCGGTCAGGTAGCTGGAGAAGCTTGCTCGCGGCGGCTAGAGATGATGCCGAGGAGGTGACCTAGTCGACCACGGCGGCGGTGGTGGCTGCCATGGCCGGAAGCAAAGGCAAAGCTAGGGTTCAATATTTTGGGGAAGAAGAGAACGAAGAGCTGAGACTCTTCTGAGAAGTAAAAATGAGGATTCTCTCTCCTCCTCCAAATAATTGTTGGCAAGTTTACAAAAACCACCCCCCACCAATGTCCTTTAAGCAATTAAGACCCCCTCATTTTTACTAATTATACAAAATTATACAAAATTCAATTAAATCAATTAGAAAATTGGCTATAAGTTGTTAGGGAGTGGGGACCACTCAAATTAGTTGTAACCAACTTTTGAAAATTAAAGAAATATTCCTGCTCCAATTTTTTTCCCTCCAAAATATTCATAAAGTATATATTTATAGGAAAAAAAAATGAAGTATTATTATTGAAAAATTTAAATTCCACTAAAATGGGAAAAGTGGAGTTACAAATCTCTCCCCCTTGAAAAATTTCGTCCTCGAAATTCGAAGACCCACAAAATAAATCTTAATTGACAAAAAGTTCAAACACAAATCATTTATTGAAAATAGAAAAATTTTTTTGAACACAAGAATACAATCCATCTAACAAGCTAGGATAGCGCTCTCGCATCTCGTCTTCGCGCTTCCATGTGGACTCTCCGGAAGAGTGATGTCTCCACATGACGCGGACAAATAGAATAGTCTGGTTCCACAGGCACTTCTCCCTCCGATCAAGGATATCCACTGGCTGCTCTTCGTAGGTCAAGCTCGGACCCATCTCTAGCTCTGAATAGCCCACTATATGGCTCAGATCTGGAATGTAGCGTCGAAGCTGGGACATGTGAAAAAACATCGTGTACTCCCTCCAAGCTGGCTGGGAGCGCTAATCGGTATGTCACCTTGCCAATCCGCGCTGTCACGTCGAAGGGCCCGATGTACCTCGAACTGAGCTTCCCGCTTCTGCCAAAGCGAATGACGCCTCTAGTCAGCGAGATCTTCAGGGACACTCTATCTCCAATTGTGAACTCCAGTGGTCGTCTGTTGCTGTTCGTCGAGTGCTTTCGCCGATCCTGTGCAACTCTGAGATGCTTCCTGAGCCTTGAGACCAAGTACACACAAAAAGTTGGAATAACACGATCAATGATCAAGAATCAAAATAGGCACGAGACAGAATGAAGTTCCAATTACAACCTAGAGGAGCAAAATCCTGAAGACACAACTATTAAGTACGATAAAAAAAATTGATATTTTAACACAAGTGGACTATGACAAGATAGGAAAATCATGGTTAGATAGTCATGATTTAAGGTCGAAGTTTAGACAAGACACAAACGAAGTATGGGATCAAACTCTAGCAATGTATAATTTTGAGGAATTCAATGATCTAACGATAAAATTCTAAAGGGAAGTTAGCAAGGGTTGATTGAGAAACGTACAAAATACTCATGAGCTACAGTATCAAATCAGGATAAACGTGCAAGGATTTGTGATTTCCGAAAACCAATAATTATAGGAAAAGGAATATAGTTTCCATGGTGTTCAGGAACATATAGCTATTTGAAATCACTTTGCCTAGAATCCCTACCCCGCCAGTATATATCTGACTGCAGTGGACTTTCGACTCCGTGACTCAAATAACAATATGTCACCGAATAATCTGTCAACCTTATCCATTTTCCAACAATCATTGACGAAGCAACCCAAGAGATCAAGGTATGAAGAATATGACAAATCTCGACAGTACTCGAAAACCTATGATTGTCTGAAATCACTTCAACTTAAAGTTCCTGCCTCGCCAGTGCGCTACTGGCTGCAGTGAACCCTCAGTCTCCATAATCCAGCTAATGGCTGCAGCGCGCAACTGTCATGCAATAGTAGGTCATCGAATAGCCTCTCGACTTTATCCCTAGGGATTTCAAAAGAGTTTCAAGGAGTTCAAAATGAGTTTCATTAGTCCAGTCACGAAAATGGTGAAGTTACTTGACTGTTAGAATACAAGAGTTTATTAGGTACTAAAAATGACAAGGGATCCAATCAGTGAGTACAAAAGGGCAGCCAGGGAGATTTAAAATTTCAGGCAGGGCAAAGTTTTAAATTATGACGGACTATCAACTAATATCTGGAATGGTAACAAGATTCCACATATGGAACGTTATCCCGAAAGGATAACAGAGTCTCGAAGGATGAACTGAGGCAAGGTATCAGATAGAAGACAAGTTTCAAAATAAGAAAAAAAATTCCGTACTAGAAACAAGATTCAACAACATCTCAATTAATAACGAAACCTCAGACAAAATTTCGAAGGAAAAACAACCTCCCATAGGATACAAGGCCTCAATTAGAGAACCAATATCAACAAGGTCGTGATTAGGAAATAAAATCTCGACTAGAAAATCTTGACGAGGAAACAAGGTTTAGAATAGTGACTAGAAAACAGGTTCTAATAGGAGACAAGGTATTGGATTGTAAACATGAAACAAGCGAATTTCAATAGCAACAAAATCGTATATAGAGAACAAGTTCCGAATAAAGTCAAGAATAGAAAATAGAATCTCAAACAAGCATCAATAGAAGCGAAGGTTCAAACAAGGTTTCAGAATGATATTTCAAGTAGGAATAATTTTGGAATAATACAAGTTCGATTAGCGAACAAAATATCAATAAACGAATAGGAACAAGTATCCATGAAACAAGCAAAATCTTGAATAGGAGACAAGATCGAAACAAAAATAGTGGACCAACAACTCTCGACTAGAAAATAAAAGTCATGAATGAGGAAACAAGTCTCGAATAGGAAACGAAATCTTCAAAACCCTCAAAGGTATTTGCAACAATGTCTGCATAGGACGGAGCTTTAAACAAGTTTCGAATGAGGAACAGGATTTTGAAATAAAATCTCGAGAAACGATTAAATATCAATTAACACGAAGTTTGATAAGGAAACAAAATTTGCAAATAGGAGCCATCACTAGGAAACAAGGTCAGGAATGATGAATATGCAAACGGTATCGATTTATGGATTTCAAACAATTATCAAATTGTGGATCTGAAACAAGTTTACCGAGAATAGGAAACAATATCTCGAAGTAAGTTTCGACATCAACCAAGGTTTCAAACAAGAAGTTTTAAGAAATAATCTAGGTGCTAAGAGGATTCTAAGGAGAGACTGGACTGCTAATAAAGATACATGGTTTTTCTAACCATGTAAAAGAAATCTTCTGTCTTCAATCTATCTTCAGTATTCTTCCGGAATTATTTCAATTTCTTCAACTGTCCTGTCGTAGGCTGGTCCTTGCAGTAGTGCTCCATGTGGTTGCTGATTCTAAGAAGGTGGGTCCCTTTGCTGTAGTCCGATGCTCCTCGTGCTTGTTCTCGGGCAGTGCGATCAACGATCTCCGGACAATCTTTGACTTGGTGAGTAGGCGATTCGCAGTACAAGCGTAGTCTCCGTCTTTTGTGGCATTTGTCGTAGTGGTGTCTCGAGCGGTGGCAGAAATTGCAATTGGTTGTTGGCTGGATTTGAGTCTGAATTCGATGATGCGGCTGAAGAAGCAATGTCTGAGTATGGCAACGCTTTGTGGGTCCAGGGTAGTTGATGTCTCGTCATAAGTCTTCATGTCTCTTATGTGCTTCAACTTACCGTCTCGTTCCATTGTCTGTGCTGCATTCAGGATCAGAGGAGTCGGATCCTCAAGAACTTGGATGACTTCAGTGGCAGCTCCAGGTTCTCGATCTGCTCCTCGGTACAAGATATGCGCTCAGTGTCGAAAAAGTCCAAGTGTCTGAGAGTCTGGAAATCAGAAGTCTTTTCTAACTCGGGGAAATGTATTTACAAGTCTGGATTAGAAAAGGACGGCCTGCTGGTGTCAATGAACTCTTGAAACGTCTCCATCAACTGCGTACTACCCATGGGGATAGTAGTGGCGATAGAAGGTAGTAGAAGCTCGAAACCTTCAATTGTAGGTGGATCAACAGTTCTGGTGTCGCATGCTTTTGAACTATCTGTAAAACAGAAAACTGTTAAAATAACCTAGACCTAAATACAACCAGTGTTTATAGAATATTTAAAATACCTGATATACCTGATATACCCTTATTTTCCGATTTTCCTATGCTGTGATCAAGTTTTCCTAGTTTAAATCAAGTCCCCCAATAGTACGCTAAGACCTAGGTACCATTAGGATAGACCTGCATGGGCCACCACTAAAAACATGTTACGACCCGCTCCCGAATAATCGGACACGAGCCGGACACGTCCAGCCTTCGTCGTTAGACACGACGAAGTAAGCTGTACCAAGCTAGGGAAAACTAACCAGATAAACATGAAAATATAGAATCACAGCATCTAAAAACGTATCCCAGAATGATCACCATAATCCACAAATCTAGATATCATAATGTACGAGTCATCAAGAATGAAATGTACATGAATTCTAAAGACAATATCTAAGAGTAAAGCTAACAGTCTAAACCTGAAACCTCATGCAAAGTCATGACCATCCTGCTCGGCTAAAATCCCGGGCTCTGGCCCATAGGGTAGAATGATATCCTGCAAGTATACCTGTAACTTATCCAGTCAAGAGCGGAGCAAAGTACAATTCTAGGTAATGAATAAGACATCACGATATGAAAGTACAAGGGAACGTGAAAAGTACAGGAAAGAACATGTGAATAAGTACATGAAAGAACATGGTGTGTAAAGTACATAAAAGAACATGGTATGTAAGAACATGAAAGTACATGATATGTAAGCACATGAAAGAACATGGTATCATGGAATCACAGGAAATAAGTACAAGGTATATCTCCTGCATGTATGTACTATATTTGAAATATAACTAAATATGTGACCGGCTAGGGGTAAGCACATGAAAGCACATGAATGGTACGGCTTAGAACCCGCGTGCACGATGCGGGGTCTAAGCTAAACACACCTGAGTTGTTTCTTGGGATTGGTCACATAGATAGTATATTTCCCCACCCCAGGTACAAGTAATAAGAACAAGGAACATGAGCACCAGAAAGTACATGACGTGTTGCAATGTGTCAATCAAGAAAGCACAGGATATAATGAAATGCACAAGACCATAGAATGTACTTGCCTTGCTCCGGTAATCACGGGTAGGGAGATGATCTGTAAGTCCACCTGAATTTTAGTACAAGTTGGTTAATTGCAAAACTAACTATTTGTACTTAATCTAGTTTAGTTCTACTCATTTATCTATATAGAAAAATATAACTAATAGACCAGTTAAAAGTAGGGTTATCTATATTGTTACCCTCATTAATAGGGCAGCCAACTTATTAAGTCCTAAGGTGATTAAGACTTTGAATCTTTAACCATATAAAATCTATCACTATATGAAAGTCTCTCTATTATTAATCCATTCCCACCTTCACTATACAGTTACCATACTGGACCCAAACTCTCACTAAGCCCAACCAACAAGGCATATTCACTACAACAAGTAACAAGCTACTCAACTGCACTTCTGGTCCAGGCAACATGAGTTTATAGACAATAGGAACCAAGCACCAATCTAGCTATAGAATAAACCCATCTATAGGAATTTGAACATGCTGTCAACTGCCATTCAACAAAAGCAAGTATTTTCAAACAAAAATTCAATCTTAACCCAAGGCTCATATTTACTCATCCATAGGTTCAATGACCTATCTGCAGTCAACCCGACCCCATCTCCACATTCATCATTCATGTGACGAAATAAAACATAGAGAAATAATATATAACTTAACTCAAAACTTAGTATAGAAATCAACAGAACAACCCCCACTTCCAACCATTCAAAACTTAGAAAAATTATAGAAAGAGTTTGAGTCTATAAGAACCTCAACCACCTATATACCAAACTTAACCCCAGAAGAAATGAAAAGTATGCTCAACGAAATCCAGACCTTACCATTGAATCATGACATTAAACCAGAAATTAAACAAGAATCATAAATCCAATCAATGACTCACAAAACTTAATTGAATACCAATAAGAATTATACAAGAATTTATTTGAATACCAATATGAATTATACAAGAATTTATTTGAATGAATAAAAGAAACCCTGCTGGTTCCACCCCTGACACGCACACTGGGACACAGTCGGACATCTCGGTCAGTCGCGAACAGCATGATACACACCCTTGGCCGAACACAACTCCTATCTTCGACTCCAAATCCGAACACACACACACAGACGAAGATGAATACAACCGATCACGAACCATGAGACACGAGCAACTGGACACGAACAAGATACACATATGTCACACACAGGTCTGCGCTCCACGCCCGACCCCACAAACTAGAATCGGAACATGTAAAACTTTGACATTTAGAGAAAATGAATGTTACCTGAGTATTTCGATTTGATCTGGAGCGAAGTCCCAATCCCACAGTGTCAGACACGACCCCGCCGTATCCAATTGGTGATCTCGAGTCCTGTTCAGGCATTTTATCGAACAAGTTCTAGTCACATATAGTGAGATAGAGTCTCGAATCAAATGGAAACAAATCTTCAGGAGATTCGAGAAGTTCAACAGAAAATTCAGAATAACAAGGATCATGAACTCCAAATCCCAATTGGTTTCCTCCCCGGATCCATTGATCATAACAAAAACGCAACCGAGCAATCACAAGAAATCGAATTAACTCACCACTGGTGCCATTCTTGGCAAGAACTCGAATCCGCAGTCGATACGAAAGACTCTGGCAACCAACTATCGATTCTGGATTCAATCAATCAAGAGAAGAGGATTTAATTAGAAATTAACAAGATCGGAACCACAACTTCAGATCTGAAGACCTAACGTCGATCGAGTATACATACCGAATGTCGTACCTCAAGATTGGAGAAGACGATGATCCCTCAGAGTCATATGCTACTGGTAGAGGGGCACCACCGGAGAAGATCGTCCCAAGCCACCGAGAATAGTCGTGCTCACCCGTCACTCGCCGATCTGCTCTCCATCGCCATGTTCGTTTAGAAATTAGCATTCGGGAGGACTTGGCCAGATTTTGATGTCGGAGTTGAAGAGCTCACGGTGGATGATCGCGCTCCGTCGAAGTTGTCGCTCGCTGTTGAAGTGGTGACACTGCGACGACCGGTCAGGTAGCTGGAGAAGCTTGCTCGCGGCGGCTAGAGATGATGCCGAGGAGGTGACCTAGTCGACCATGGCGGCGGTGGTGGCTGCCATGGCCGGAAGCAAAGGCAAAGCTAGGGTTCAATATTTTGGGGAAGAAGAGAACGAAGAGCTGATACTCTTCTGAGAAGTAAAAATGAGGATTCTCTCTCCTCCTCCAAATAATTGTTGGCAAGTTTACAAAAACCACCCCCCACCAATGTCCTTTAAGCAATTAAGACCCCCTTATTTTTACTAATTATACAAAATTATACAAAATTCAATTAAATCAATTAGAAAATTGGCTATAAGTTGTTAGGGAGTGGGGACCACTCAAATTAGTTGTAACCAACTTTTGAAAATTAAAGAAATATTCCTGCTCTAATTTCTTTCCCTCCAAAATATTCTTAAAGTATATATTTATAGGAAAAAAAATGAAGTATTATTATTGAAAAATTTAAATTCCACTAAAATGGGAAAAGTGGAGTTACAACATCTCTCTCTTAATGAGATATTAAAAGAGAGAAAGCTGTGAGAGCTTTCCTTTTTCTTCAACCATTATTAACAAGAGGGAGCGAGGGATGAGAGAAGGGTCTGGGAACTCAAAAGCTAGAAAAAAGAGGGTCGAAAGAAAGATCTGATCTTACCAAGCTCAGCGTTGGAATGCGTTGGCGGTGAAGAGGGGCATTTGACAGCGGCACTCCGGTCGGTGGAGGGCACAGGCACCACGAGAGATGTAGCGACTGCGGCCAGGTCTTGGCTGAAAACCTCGAACAGAGGCTATCCGCGTTGGCAACCACCTATCTCGTCACCTGAGCTCGCGTGGCCCCGGAGGTGGGAGCGGTGCTCAACTGGGCAACGGCGCGGAAGAGAGACGGCACACGAAAGACGGGAATAGAGGCGCTGGTTCGCAGTGGTGAGGCGCGGTGGCTCGGCGTCGGATGTATGGACTGGGTCGACGGGGTCGATGCGGCCGTAGTGGTAGGTGGACGAGATCAGAATTGGGGAAGTCCGGGAGGAGTTGTCATGCCCCACATCCAGAATACCGGAGAGCAGGGGAATAACTCAGCCAGCTACATATTACGGGTAGATGAATACTGGATAATACGATCAATGTTGTCTACTAGACAAGGGGGTGCATACTATATACAAGTCTCACTAGGCTTACTCAACATCTATTGTCTCACTCATTCAAACAAGAAATAATACTATAGAACATGTAGGATAAAGTAGTAAGGCATCCCAAATGCTCAGTCTAAATGTTCTGGAAATCTGGCTTTACAAAACATAGCTAGATGATATAACAAGGTATACACAATCGTTATCAGCTGCAGTCTGATTTAGTTACCTTTATGTGAAAGCAAGTGTAAGACAGTTCGACTAACAGGTCAGTGCCAAACGGCAAAAGTAAAGTAAGCAATAAAACGAGCAGGGAAGCAAGGAACCTACTCGTGTCCTCCAGTGGCCATGCTTCTAGTATTGACCATCTTGGGGGTAGAAGTAAGCTGGATCCTCAGGAACTGGCTCTAAATCTGGTCATGCAAAACCAGTGAGATTAGACCCCAAATAGCAAGTACCACAAGGAAGCTCAAAATGCAGGAATAAAACCAATAAGAAGTAATTAAAGCATAATAAATATTAGTTTTTGTTTTTGCTACTGGGGTTCACATAACATCGTGACCCTTTGAACCAACTCCCCAACCAAGCAAGGACAGGAGTTGACCCATCATGTCATGACATTACGCTCACCTTAGTAGTTAACAGAATATGATACAGTGCACAGACAAATCCAAATTAAAGCAGTAATACAACTACTACGGCTTGCTAACTATAAATTCCAAGTTATATTGGAAAGATGTATTATTGAATTCCTCAGTTCTTTCCATGTACAGACAAGGCTAGTCCATCCATAATCAATACGCTAATCATGAATTACACGGGTCCTAGCAGGATGTTCGTCAACAATTTTGCAGGAAAGTAAACAGATACCACTCCCTACCCGTGTGGCAGATTTGCAGTATCTGTGGGGACCAGCCAGCATGTCGAGGCACTATTTGTCCCGAAGATGACTGTCATGTAAGAACTCGAGAATTCACTCCTCTCCATGCATTGTTATTTTATGTTACTTAGTTGTCCCTACGTTAATTGAAATCACATGTCATGGGTTATGATCATTCTGAATGAGTACATCCGTACGGAATACGATATGCATAACCCTACAACGATAACTGTACGGTTAGGTTATAGGTTTCACATAGCGTAATGCAGCAAACAAACCTAACCACGGGATAATCATGCCTTGACTGTAAGATACACGTATTATTATTTTTTCGTATTAAGAAAATATTTACCAGTACATTAGCACATACGTATATTGTGTGAATTGAAAGTAATTATATAATTAGAAATATCATCACGAGTACACATGTCAAAGATCGGGATCGGCTAATCAGTCGCAATAGTTTGTTGTATAAACATAAACATGTCTTATTCAATTCAATATGACAACTAGCCAGTCTTTTAGTTCTAAATATAGGAACGCATGATCAATGTTCAATCAATATAGCAATGATGCGACAACAAATGGCGCGAGTAATGAACGGTGCGAGCAACAATTGGTGCATACAATAAATGGTACAGACAACAATTGGTGCAAGCAACAAATGGTGCGATCAACAATCGGTACGGACAATAAATGGTGCGAGCAACAATTGGTGCGAGCAACAATTGGTGCAGGCAACAAATAGTGCGAGCAAAAATTGGTGCGGACAATGAATGGTACGAGCAATAATTGGTACGAATAATGAATGGTGCGAGCAATGAATGGTACGAGCAACAATTGGTGCGCGCAACAAATGCTACGAGAAACAATTGGTACAGACAATGAATGGTGCGAGCAACGAATGGTGCACTACAATTCGTACGGGCAATAAATAGTGCTAGCAACAATCGGTGCGGACAATGAATGGTGTGAGCAACAATTGGTACGGGCAACAAATGGTACGAGCAACAATTGATGCGGACAATAAATGGTGCAAGCAATGAATGGTGCGAGCAATAATTGGTGTAGGCAACAAATGGTGCGAGCAACAATTGGTGCAGACAACGAATGGTGTGAGCAATGAATGGTGCGCTATAATTAGTACGGACAACAAATGGTACGAGCAACAATTGGTTCGGATAATGAATATGCGAGCAATGAATAGTGTGCTACAATTGGTACAGCAGCAATTGGCACGGCTACAATTAGCACGGATATAATTGGTGCGGCAATAATTGGTGCGACTGTAATTGGTGCGGCTGCTCAAGAACTCGAGAAACCCATGGAATCCCAAAATTCAAATGATCATAACTTCTAATCTATAAGTCAAAATGAGATGAAACAAAAAAGCAAACTTGCTTAAAATTGAACCCTCTTTGACATAGAACTATTTGTTTTCAAAGAACAACAAGTTCTGAAGATCAAAACCCCATTTTTCCTAAAGAACCCACTTTTCTTCAAAGTAATTAAAACGCATGAAACAAAAATTAAAATGCTACGGCTACAACATTAATCATGCTAAGAATCAAAAGAGGAAGAGAATAGAACAATAAAATTGAAGCTTTAAGGAATTCCTCTATATTGTGCAAGATGTACTTGTCTCTCTCTAATGTCTAGGGTTTTGATGGAGGAGAAATAAATAGAAGTGAATGATGAGAGAAAGAAAGAGAAAATGGTATAAATACCAAGCCCAAGTGATCTCTACCATTCATTCCTCTCCACTCAATCTAAGCCATTCATCCCTTTTCATGTTGAACCAAGCCAAACCAAGTTGGTTCAACATGAACCAAAATAAACCAAAAGCTAGACAAGAGCAGAAAATAAAATACAAAAAATAACTACCAGGTAATTACAGGAACTAAATGTAGAATAAATGCATGAAAAAAACTAAATAAATACAGGCAAGCAGTACACATATTAGAATAAATGCATGAAAAAAACTAAATAAATACAGGCAAGCAGTACACATATAAATACAGGCAAGCAGTACACATATATAAATACAGGCAAGCAGAAAATAAAGCTAGACTGTTAGCCCTCAAAATTTTTAATCCAAGTAGGCTAGAAATATCAGGGCTAGACTAAGCTAACTACAAGCAAGCAATCATCCTAAAATATCAATAGAAAACAATCAATCTATATTATCAATCTACGATATCAAGCAATCTTTACCCATAGGGTGATAAGCATGTAGAATCAAGACAATCAAGGTATACGGAAAGAAATATACTTTGTGAGTCAAATAGGTGCGGATATCGTAATCGGATATCATCCTCATGTTTCCACGTTGACTCTCCCAAGGAGTGATGGCCCCAAGCAACACGAACAAGACTAATTATTTGGTTCATGAGTATCTTCTCCCTTCGGTCCAAAATGGACACAGGTTGTTCCTCGTAGGACAGGTTGGTACTAACAACCAGCTCAGAATGATCGAGGACATGGCTTGGGTTCGATACATACCTACGCAACTAAGATACATAAAATACGTCATGCACCTCTCATAACGAAGGCAGAAGGGATAAACGATGAGCAACATCGCCTATCCTATCAAGGATAACGAAAGGGCCTACGTATCGCGGACTCAACTTCCCGCGAACCCCGAATCTAATGACTCCACGGGTAGGCAAAATCAGAAAGAACACGTGGTCACCAACAGAAAATTCTAATAGCCTGCGATGCTGGTCTGCCCAATGAAAATGTCGATCTTGCGCAACCCGAAGTCGCTCTCTAATCCCTTTGACAACTTCAACCGTCTGAACAATCATCTTTGGGCCTAACATCTTTCTCTCTCCAATACCATCCCATGCCAGCGGCGATTTGCACTTCTTATCGTACAGTGTCTCGAATGGTGCTATCTGGATACTGGCTTGATAACTGTTGTTGTACGAGAATTCGACTAAGTGCAGGTGACTCTTCTAAGATCCTCCAAAATCTAGGGTACAAGCTCGCAATATATCTTCTAAAGTCTGAATTGTTCTTTCTGATTGCCCGTCCGTCTGTGGGTGGTAAGCCGTATTGAATCTTAACTTGGTACCCAGGCTCTGATGTAAACTCTTCTAGAAATGTGATGTAAAATAGGTATCTTTATCTGACACAATACTGATAGGAACTCCATGTTGCTTGACTATTTGTTGTATATACTTCTCTGTCGACTTCTCTGTAGATTATCCTACTATAAAAAAAAAGAAAGTGTGCCACCTTTGTAAGCCGATCCACTATCACCCAAATAGCATCCTTGCCACTTGGTAATCTCAATAAACTAGTCACAAAGTCCATTGTGATGTGCTTCCACTTTTATTCCGAGATGGAAAGCGTTGTAGTAATCCTGCTGGCCTCTATTGTTCTGCCTTCACTTGCTGACATATTAAGAAACAAGAAATGAATCTAGCTATCTCCCTCTTTATTCTGTTCTACCAGAAGTGTTGTTTGATATCCTTGTGCATTTTGGTGCCTCTAGAGTGTATAGAATATTAAAAACTGTGGGCCTCTGTCATAACCTCATGTCTGATATCTCCACTTGGCACACATAAATGTGATCCAAATCTAAGTGTTCCATCCTTACGAATTTCCATCTCCTTCCTAAGTCCCGACTCATATGCTGCCTTAAGCTTATGAATCCTTGGATCCTGTGCATGAGCTGCCTTGATCTGTCTACTAAATCGGATTGAACTTGTAGACTTTCCATAATTCCTATGTCACTTGAAAGTATAACCTCGATGCCCATCTCTTCAAAATCTTCTATAATGTGCTTATGTGATGTCAACATAAATGTGCCACCTCTCTTGCTGAGAGCGTCTGCTCTGCCACTACATTTGCCTTGCCTAGATAATACTGAAGCTCCATGTCATAATCCTTGATCAGATCTAACCACCTTCTCTGTCTCATGTTCAGCTCCTTCTGAGTAAAAATGTACTTCAAACTTTTGTGTTCTGTGAATATGACCACACGATCACCGTACAAGTAATGCCTCCATGGCTTTAAAGCAAATACTACTGCTGCCAACTCCAAGTCGTAAGTTAAATAATTCTTCTCATGGTCTCGAAGTTGCCTTGATGCGTACGCTATCACCTTCCCATGCTGCATTAGGACACATCCAAGTCCTTTTTCTAACGCATCACAGTATACAGTAAAACCTTCGGGTCCAACTGGTAATTTAAGAATAGGTGCTGAAATTAACTTATGCTTCAAGTTTTTAAATGATGCCTGGCACTCTGCCGACCAGACAAATGGTACATCCTTTCGTGTCAAACAGATCATTGGTGCTTAGATTCTTGCAAAGTCTGACACGAACCTTCTGTTAATATCCTGTCAATCCCAAAAAAATTCGCACATCTGCTATTGTCTTCAGAATTATCCAACTTTTTACTGCTTCCACTTTCTTGGGATCCGCTACTACTCCAGCCCCTGATATGATGTGTCCTAAGAATGAAATATGATCTGACTAAAACTCACACTTACTGAGCTTGGCATACAACTAGTTCTCTCTCAGAACCTGTAACACTTTTCTGAGATGATCTTCATGCTCTTCTTCACTTGCTGAATATACGAGAATATCGTCGATGAATACTATAACAAATTCATCTAAGTATAGTATAAAGATGCGGTTCATCAAATCTATGAATATTGTTGGAGCGTTGGTCAAACTAAACGACATAACTAAGAATTCGTAATACCCGTATTTTGACCTGAATGCTGTCTTGGGAATATCCTCTTCTCGAACTCTAACTTGATGATATCCTGACCGAAGGTCTTTCTTGGAGAAAACTCTTGCTATGCTCAACTGATCAAACAAGTCATCGATCCTAAGTAATGGGTACTTGTTCTTCACTGTTACCGTATTGAGCTTTCTATAGTCAATGCACAATCTTGATGACCCATCCTTCTTTTCTATAAGTACCACTGGTGTTGTCCATGGTGATTCGTTGGCTCGAATGAACTTCTTCGCCTTCAACTTTTATGTGCTGGTACAACTTGGCCTGCTCTGAACCCGGCATTCTATAAACTCAATCCAAAATCGGTTTAGTTCCAGGTGCTAATTCTATGCTGAACTCAATATCTCTTACAGGTGGTAGACCTGGAAGTTCTTTGGAAAATACGTCAAGAAACTCTTCAACTACTTTCGGGACTTGAATTTCTTCCAATGCCGCTACGACTCCTCCTACTTATTGGTCTGCCTCTAATCTGACTAAGGTAAACTGTCCCATGCCTGGAATATTAAAAGATATACTCCCTCTACGACAATCTATTATTGCATGACTGTCTTTCAGCCAATCCATGCCCAAGATAAGGTCAAAATTACCTATAGGAAATTCTATCAACTTGGCGGGTAAGGAACGCAGTATACTATGCCTCGACACACTAGACTAACTCTACTAACTCCTACGAGCCTATTAACAGTGAGTATATTCAACCTCTCTGGCAATGTCTTGAATTTCATTCCTAGCCATGTCGTAAATCGTGTAGATATAAATGTATATGATGCACCCGAATCAAACAATGCTACTACGGGATATGAGGCGACGATAATGTTATCTGCCATACCATCTCCTAATGCCAATTCCTCTTCCAAGGACAAATTGAATGCCTGCCCTCGGCCTCCTTATTGGTTCCCATGCTGCGGCCTAGCCTAGTGTTGCTGCTGGCCTCTACCTTGGGGACGTTGGGGTGGTCTCTGTTGTTGTTGCTGTATCGGTGGTCCCTGCTACCGAAACATCTGAGCCCGTGTCATCAACGGACATTGTGCCAATGGTCTCACTACTACTGTTGGTCCTCGATACTGGACTACCCCTGGTGCTGGCAGTGTAGGAAATTATTGAACTGGCCATCTTGTCCTCGAATTTATGGGACAGATGGAAACCCGATGATCTGGACTACTACATATCAAATACTGCCCGTTTAATACTCGGCACACACCTCTAGTGTGCCCTGCCTTCCCACAATAGGTGCAGCCCGGTGGGGGTTGCTGGTTCTTCCTCGGTTGTTGTTGTTGTTGTTGCCTCGCTGGTGGTGCTGGCCCAAATATTGCCACCTCGCTGGTGGTTGCTGGTGGTGCTGGCGCTGCTCCCCCTCCCTATTCAATCTGATTGTGAGACCTCTTATGGCCTCCAGCCTTTGATGTTATCCTCTAGATGGTGATCTCATGCCTTCGGGTTGCCGTCAACACATCATCAAAAGTCTGGTTGTTGTGCCCCTCTATTAGTTACAAGAGTTCAAGATGAAACCCCTGCTGAAACCTCATATCCCTCTGACCCTCCGTTGCTACCATCTTCGGGGCAAACCTATTTAGTCTGTAGAACTCCGCTGCATAAGCATCCACTGTTTTACCGGCCTGCTTAAGGTTGATAAACTTCTGTTGTAGCTCGAACTGTACCACAACTCTATAGTACTTAGTCTTGAATCTCACAATAAAATCATCCCAAGTAATAGGACGTCTGATGCCTACTTCCTCTAATTCCCACTAATCACGTGTGAGATCCTTAAGTAACAGCTTTACTTGATCTACTTGTTCTTCAGATGGAACCTTAGCCGCTATCAGAATAGCCTCGATGTCCTTAAGCCATGCATCCACTGAAATAGCATCTTTCGTGCCTTCAAAATGTCGAGGGTTATACTTGCAGAATCGGGTTGATGCCCCCGAATCAGTCCTTACTCCTCTTTGCAAAGCCGTCTGCAATCCTTGGTTGAGTAATACATTCTGCTCTTGCAGCTGAGTGTGCATGTGTTGCTGGGCTAATATTTGATGCTGCTGAGTGGCCATCATCCCACTTATGATTTTCAGAAGAGCTGGTGTGTCTACTGCCACAGGGGTGGGTAGAACTGTTGGTGGCATTGGAACCTTCGGATACTGCAGTCCAACTGCTAGTTCCACTAACATCACCTCTTCTTGGATGTGCTCTTGAGGTAGCACTGGCCCTTGTTGCTGACCAACTAGGTCCTGCTGTTCATGATGTCCTTGTTGCTGTTGTCCAACTCTAACAGATGCGGACGAGGAGCCCCTAAGAAAAGGGATAAGAGAACAATCAAATGATCGTACATGAAAGATCAATGATGTCAAATGATACTGGAATGTCAAGCTAGGATCAAGAATAATGAATCATGGATCAAAGAAAAACATGTGTTATTGAGACATCCTATAAATTAAAATACCCCACAATTCTAAAATCAAACCTGCATGGGCCACCACTAAAACCTTGTCACGCCCCAGATCCAGAATACCGGAGAGCGGGGGAATGACTCAACCAGCTACGTATTATGGGTAGATGAATACCGTATAATACGATCAATATTGTCTACTAGACAAGGGGGTGCATACTACATACAAGTCTTACTAGGGTTACTCAACATCTGTTGTCTCAATCATTCAAACAAGAAACAATAATGTAGAATATGTAAGATAAAGCAGTAAGGTGTCCAACACACTCAGTCAAAATATTCTGGAGATTTGGCTTTACAAAACATAGCCAGATGATATAACAAGGTATACACAATCATTATCAGCTGTAGTCTAATTTAGTTACCAGTATATAAAAGCAAGTGCAAGATAGTCCGACTAACAGGCCAGTGTCAATTGACAAAAATAAAGTAAGCAGTAAAACGAGTAGGAAAGCAAGAAACCCACTCATGTCCTCCAGCAGCCATGCTTCTAGTATTGACCATCTTGGGGGTAGAAGTAAGCTGGATCCTCAGGAACTGGCTCTAAATCTGGTCATGCAAAACCAGTAAGGTTAGACCCCAAATAGCAAGTACCACAAGAAAGCACGAACTGCAGGAATAAAACCAGTAAGAAGTAATTAAAGCATAATAAATATTAGTTTCTGTTTTTGCTACTGGGCTCACTGACATCGACAAAAGTTGAGCCGTCATGTCATGACATTTTGTTCACCTTAATAGTTAACAGAATATGATACAGTGCATAGACAAATCCAAATTAAAGCGGCGATAAAACTACTACGGCTTGCTAACTGTAAATTCTAAGTTATCTTGGAAAGATGCATTATTGAATTCCTCAGTTCTTACCATGTACAAGCAAGGCTAGTACATCCATAATCAATTACGCCAATCATGAATTATACGGGTCCTAGCAGGACGCCCGTCAACAATATTACAGAAAAGTAAACGGATACCACTTCCTGCCCAGCGTGGCAGATTTGTAGTATCCGTGGGGACCAGCCGATATATCGGGGCACTATTTGTCCCGAAGATGACTGTCATGTAAGAACTCAGGAATTCACTCCTCTTCATGCAGTAGTTATTTTATGTTACTTAGTTGTCCCTACGTTATTTAAAATCACATGTCGTGGGTCATGATCATTCTGAATGAGTACATCCATACGGGGTACGATATGCATAACCCTACAACGATACCAGTGTGGTTAGGTTGTAGGTTTTACATAGCATAATGCAGCAAATAAATCTAACTACGGGATAATCATGCCTTGACTATGAGATATACGTGTTGTTTTTTTGTAATAAGGAAATATTTACCAGTGCTTTAGCACATACTCGATATTGCATGAATTGAAAGTAATTGTATAATTGGAAATATCAGCACGAGTACACATGTCAAAGATCAGGATCGACCAATAGTTCATCGTATAAACAGGAACATGTCTCATTCAATTCAATATGACGACTAGCCAGTCTCTTAGTTCCAAATATAGGAACGCATGATCATGTTCAATCAATATAACAATGGTGCGAGCAACAATTGGTACGGGAAACAAATGGTGCGGGCAACAAATGGTGCAGGTAATGAATGGTACGAGTAACAATTGGTGCAGACAATAAATGGCGTGAGCAACAATCGGTGCGGACAATAAATGGTACAAGCAACAATCGGTACGGGCAACAAATAGTGTGAGCAACAATTGGTGTGGGCAACAAATGGTGCGAGCAATAATTGGTGCGGACAATGAATGGTACGAGCAACGAATGGTACGAGCAACAATTGGTGCGGGCAACAAATGGTGCGAGCAACAATTGGTGCGGGCAACAAATGGTGCGAGCAACAATTGGTGCGGACAATGAATGGTGCGAGCAATGAATGGTGCGCTACAATTGGTACGAATAACAAATAGTGCAAGCAATAATTGGTGTTGACAATGAATGGTGCAAGCAACAATTGGTGCGAGGAACAAATGGTACAAGCAACAATTGGTGCAGACAATGAATGGTGCGAGCAACGAATGGTGCAAACAACAATTGGAACGGGCAACAAATGGTGCGAGCAACAATTGGTGCGGACAATAAATGGTGCGAGCAATGAATGGTGTGCTACAATTGGTGCGGACAACAAATGGTGCAAGCCACAATTGGTACGGACAATGAATGGTACAAGAAATGAATGGTGTGCTACAATTGGTGCATCAACAATTGGCGTAGCTGTAATTGGCGTGGCTGCAATTGGTGCGACAGCAATTGTTGCGGCTGTAATTGGTGCGAATGCTCAAGAACTCGAGAAACCCGTAGAATCCCAAAACTTCAAATAATCATAACTTCTAATCTACAAGTCAAAATGAGATGAAACAAAAAAAAACTTGCTTAAACTTGAACCCTCTTGGACATAGAACCATTGGTTTTCAAAGCACAACAAGTTTTGAAGATCAAAACCCCATTTTTCCTATAGAACCCACTTTTCTTCAAAGTAATTAAAACACATGAAAATGAAATTAAAATGCTACGGCTACAACATTAATCATGCTAAGAATAAAAAGAGGAAGAGAATAGAACAATAAAATTGAAGCTTTGAAGAATTCTTCCATATTATGCAAGATGTACTTGCCTCTCTCTAATAGCTCGGGTTTTCATGGAGGAGAAATAAATGGAAGTGAATGAGGAGAGAGAGAGAGAGAGAAAAAGTGGTATAAATACCAAGCCCAAGGGATCTCCACCATTCATTCCTCTCCACTCAATCTAAGCCATTCATCCCTTTCTATATTAAACCAAGCCAAACCAAGTTGGTTCAATATGAACCAAGAGCTAGACAAGAGCAGAAAATAAAATACAAAAAAATAATTAGCATGTAATTACAGGAACTAAATACAGAATAAATGTATGACAAATACTAAATAAATGCATGCAAGCAGTACACGCATAAAATATATATTTTGGGAACGGGGAGTGATAGGAGTGGTCGGGTCTATGGCAGGTTATGGTCGGGATCTAAGATAAGCTGTGGTGGCAAGGCTGATTTGGGAGGTGGCCGACGGTGGTTGGTCGGAGATGGCTGTAGCTGTAGACAGGGTGCGGTACCCAACTGCTGCTTTGGTGGCGGACAGGGAACTAGCATGGCGGCTACGGGTGGTGTGGTGACACGATAGTAGCTTGTGTTGGCCCATTGGTCATGGTCAAACCTGATTTTAATAATTGATCAAACTCTGTCTCGACATAAATGCAAGTCAACTCAGATGTTTACCTACAATATTTTGGACACTGCTCAACAATGGATGTCACGACCCGCACCCTAGAATAAGGGCACAAGACGTAGGTACGTCCAGCCTACGCCGCAGTATCGACGGTAGAATATTGTCCTAGGTCAACATACATCTAACAATATATATCTAAACAGTTTATACTCCTCGAATGGGGGTGACATAGCAGTAAAACTCAATCACAACTAAGGAAGAGATAGCACGATATAAAATAGAACTCAAGGAAATAAATAGATGACAAGTAGTCTAAGATAATCCCAGCAATATCCAGAAGTACATAGTCTCAGATACAAAATAAAAGAATATATACAACTCTGAACTCCAAATAAAGTCTAGCTAAACATGTCTCAAGACTGCATAAAAGATAGATAAGCCTAACTAATCTAGTCTAGGAAATCGGGGTGATATCCTCAGCTAGAGCTGGGTCCTCCTGAGGGTCCTGCTCGCAGGTGTCATCTAAGGCTGCCCCGTAGTAAGTATCCAAACCAGCCTCCTCATCGTCCTCTGTAATATTTTCAACAGGTTCAGTCAGGATAGGAGTGAGTACAGTACATCTCAACAGTTCATAGCAGGTTAGAAGATATAATCATGTAGTAAAGTAAGATACAAGTACTGGAAGAAGTGCAGTATGTAAATAGGGAGAGAAAGCTGTAATAGAAATATCTACTATAAATAAAGAGCTAACATGTGGCTAGTAAGTCAGAGTACAACATGGACATGTAAATGGCATGGGATGATTCTGATAAGACACTACGGAATGATTCTGATAAGATACTACTGGTGTATTGTTCACATGTCCACTTCTACTCCCCCGTACCCCCAATCAATACACAAGGATCCAACAAGGTTATGTTATAATACTATGTAAGGCCCCCGAAGGGTGATAAGCCCCCGAAGGGTGGTAAGCCTCCGAAAGATGATAAGCCCCCAAAGGGTGATACATAATAGACCCATAAATGGGATAAGGATTCCAGGAAGACTCTGTGATCATAAGAGTATATGTCACAAGTGATCGAAGAATCAACGAAGCATAGTGATACGCTACGTAAGTGAAACACACAGAACATAGAGTACCCGATGCTCCATAAGGATAACATCTTAAAAAGGGATCCATATAGTACCAATCCGTGTGACCAACGTGACAGTGCAAGTAAAGTAATCTACTGCAGGAAATAGTTCTAAGCAGGATATAAAATGATCAGAGAATGTACTCGCATGTATCTGAGTGTCCAATATGAAAGGTACTGTCCGAGGAGTGGTGTCTGGCTCCTAATCAGAACAGCGCAAGTCACAGCAAGTCCAAAATGGTAGGATGAAGTCCTACTATGCATTCTACATGATTCTAGGTCAAACAAGGCCAAAGTCAACTCCTGGTCAACTCTGGTCAACCCTAGAAGTCAAACTAGGTCAACCAAGCCTAGACTAGGTCAAACTAGTCTATACTAGTCAACATTAGTCTATACTAGGTCACTCAACCTATACTAGCTAGCACACAACACTACTAGGCTATCTAGACCAATTATACAAGTTATAAGGCAAACCTACATAACACCCATATATGTACATACATGGGTTGTAGGGCAATTAATAGGAAACATCACATTATACATTATCCAAACATCCATTACACCTATGCATATATATACATTACACATAATACATAGGTATTCATACAATACATAACCTACAATTAGAAGATTAAGATAGGTATATATATATATATATATATATATATATATATATAGAGAGAGAGAGAGAGAGAGAGAGAGAGAGAGAGAGAGAGAGATACTATAGACTGTGTGTGGGTGTGGTGTATGGCAACAAGTGACAGGAAATGGGAATAGGTGGCATGTGGTTGTGTGTGTAAGCAGGAAATAGAGTGTGTGTGAGCATATTAAAACCTCTGTGTGTGTTACATGTGTGGCTGATGTAGGTGTGTTAGGACTAACCTGTGTGCTAGAGTGTGTATGAGTGATGTGGGAACATGTGATGGGAAGTAAAATAGTGTGTTGTTGTATAGGGTGTCAGTGAGAGAGTGATGTGTGAGTGTATTAAACTGTGTGTGTTATGGGCTGTGCTAGCCTCACAGGAAGAAAGGGAAAGGAAACCAATTCATTACAATGAGTCCCTAAAACAGTTCAGACTTGACAGAAAAGGAAAGGAAAGAATCAATACAGTTCAGTTAGAATAAAAGGAAGGAAAGGAAACCATTTCATGAACATTCACAACAGTTCAGTTATGACAGTTTTCAGGCCTACTATTTCAAAACCCCATTTGAAGTCGATTCACAACCAAACAACCCCAAATTCATACCATAGCTAGACTACATATAGGAGAACTAATTTAGGAGCTAAAACCAATATGTAACAGTATTAAATAGGTCTAAAATTGATGGCAAAGTTCAACATATATAAACTGGAAAAAAAAAACAGTAAACTCAGCTATAGGCTAAATCGAAAAGGAAGTAATTAATGAAGCAGTGAATGCCCATCACTTTTCAGGTTTAAACCTATACTCTGATATGTACATAAAGCTTCTAAACTAATTAACATCAAATCTCAGTTCAGGAAACTCAATTTTGTTTACACAGGGAAAATCTCAGGTTCACAAAATCGGTTAAATAATTTGAATGAATCCACACACTTGCCAAAATCCTATTCTCGCAAACAAGAGCCTAAAATCGTATGTAAAAGCTTAGTTTATATAAAAAGTAACATGTAGGAATCATCAACAGTTGGGAAACACATAATTTAACAGGGAATAAAGGCATTGGGAAAAACTGAAAAAAATAGTATCAATGTGTATCAGTGAAAACTCCAAAAGTCCATGCTCGAAACCAAAATCCTAAACAAAACCTAAGCTAGCATGGAAACTGATTCTAACACATAATATGCATAATAGTTAGGAACTATTTAACAATTAAAAACATTATTTAAAGCATTTAAAATAGTTTACACAGGAACACATAAGTGAACACTGGAAACACACAGTGCACGACACGTGCACTATCGATTTCCACCCTCGATACGACACGGGGACACGTGGGACTTGACACACGGGGTGTCAGTCATGGCCCCATGCTACGTGTCGAATTTCACGTGTCCTAGAGGCGTGTCGTGTCCGCTGCAGGCCCCGAGTAGCAGGGGAACACTGTAGCACGCGCGCGAGCGTGTGCACGCGCGTGTCCAAGCCAAGATTTCGACACAACCCGACACTAACACTACCACATAAGAACAAGAGTCAATAAGCAAGATTAAAACTAAATTTCCTATTCAAAAATAATGCACAAACGAGATCAAAATGCCCTTTGGGGCATTTCGTCAAACACTTAACCTTAGCTCTGATACGTGTCCAGAACGGACACGAAACCTAGGATACCCGACACAAAACCTATACTGGTACTTAGGGGACTCCTAGGGCTCCCTAATGATGAAGACCAATCGAAATTTCATGGAGTGTAGAGAAAGTTACCTAAGCTTGAACTTCTCAAGAAAACCCCTCTTTCAATGGCTCTCCTCTTGATGTCCCAATCCACAAAATCACCTCAAACTGAAATGAAACATTAATGACAGCAAGAATAGGTAGATTAGGACCTAAAGGAAAAGATTTGAATGGAAAAGGAAGAGGAATGGAATTTTAGGAATTTATTGAATAGGAACAAACCTTGTTTTTCTAACTTGAGCTTTCCTAAGAAAGAGGCAACCCTAGATTTTAGGAGGGTACTTATATGGTGGTGATCCCTAGGCAATAAGTGGCCAGCCAACATCTCTTAGGGTTAGGGTTTGGTTAATTTTTGGGCTTTGGGCCAAGTTACATAGGCTATGTTTGATTTGATTAATTAAGGGCTCTAAATCATAAGCCATGATTTATGACTTTCTAATTTCTATTGCTAATTAGGTTCTAATGACCAAACCAAAGATTAGGCTAGGTTAGACTAGAGTCATATATCCTAACCAAGCTCATACTAACTAGGGTTAGCTCCTAGGTTGGTCTACAAGGGTCAACACTAGTCAAAGTCAACCTAGTCCAAACAATTCCAAAATAATTCCTAAAAATTCCCATAAATTCAAATAAATTCTAATAAAATTAAATTACCCCAAAAATGACAAAAATATCCTCACACTAGAAATGTGGTAGTGACAAATCTACTCTCCTTAAAAGAATTTCGTCATCGAAATTGAAAGGCGAAATACAACTGATGAGAAGGATAGAAGGCATACCTCACGGTCCAAAAGGATAAGGGTAGCGCTCGCGCATTTCATCCTCCCGCTCCCAGGTAGACTCTCCTGGAGAATGATGCCTCCATGCGACGCGTGCTAAGGGTATCACCTGGTTCCTCAGAACCTTCTCCCGTCGATCCAGAATCTCCACTGGCTGCTCTGGATAGCTAAGAGAAGGCCCAACCTCTAGCTCTGAATGATCGAGCACATGGCTAGGGTCAGCCACGTACCATCTCAACTGTAATACATGAAATACATTGTGGATCCCCACTAGTACAGGCAACAAGTCTAGCCTGTATGTAACGTCACTAACTCTTCCGCTGACAACGAAAGGGCCGATGAAGCGCGGGCTAAGCTTTCCGCCTCCACCAAAACGTATCGTACCACGAGTCGGAGATATCCTCAAGAAAACCTGGTCTCTGACCTAATCACAAGCAAGGTCTCAATTAATATAATAAACAAACATGATCAAAAATTACAAACAAGGAAACCTAAATCTAATCCTACTCTAATCTGTACCTCAAACTCCGAGGACCTCCGGTGGCTATCGGCCTAGTGCCGATGTCTGTCCTGCACCACGCGTAGTCTGTCCCTGATGAGCTTCACCTTCTCGGCCGCATCAACAACCATCTCTGGCCCCAGTAAAGCTCGCTCACCCACATCATCCCATGATAAGGGTGTACGACACCTACGCCCGTACAGAGCCTCGAAAGGTGACATCTCAATACTGGCCTGGAAACTATTATTGTAGGCAAACTCCACCAAATGAAGATAATCCTCCCAGGAACCTCCAAAGTCCAGGACGCACGTCCGCAGCATATCCTCAAGGGTCTGAATAGTCCGCTCTGACTGTCCGTCCGTCTGGGGGTGGTATGCAGTACTAAACTTGAGATGAGTGCCCAAGCTGGTCTGCAGACTCCTCCAGAAATGGGAAGTAAAACGGCTATCCCGATCTGAGACGATACTGACTGGAACCCCGTGAATCCTGACTATCTGTCGCATATACAACTCCGCCAGCCTCTCTGTAGACGGACCCACTTTGAATGGCAAGAAGTGGGCCGATTTGGTCAACCTGTCAACGATGACCCAAATCGCGTCTTTCCCTCCTGGTGTGCGCGGCAATCCTGATACGAAGTCCATAGTGATATAGTCTCATTTCCACTCGAAAATAGGCAGCGGCTGCAACAATCCACCGGGCCTCTGTCTCTCTGCCTTGACCTGCTGAAAGACCAAACACCTAGCTACGAAGCGAGCCACCTTCCGCTTCATCCCTGACCACCAAACATGCTCCCTCAGATCTCGGTACATCTTGTTGGCACCCGGGTGTATAGAGTACTGAGATCTGTGGGCCTCCTGCATAACCTACTCTCTGAGGTCTCCACTGGGCACACATAACCTGGAACCGTGCCTCAAGGCACCATCCTCTGCAAGAGAAAACTTGCCCTCCAGCAATCCTACTCGAACCTGCTCTCGGAGACACCATAGAGCAACGTCCTCAAACTGTGCCGACTTGATCCTCTCCACCAAGTCTGACTGAATCTGCATCCCCCATAGCTACATCTGCACTCCGGGCACGATCACCTCAATCCCAAGGCTCTCCAAGTCAGCAAGCAAATGCCGATCCATGGTCAAACACATGGCTGTCGGATACCTACTCAAGGCATCAGCAACCACGTTGGCCTTCCGGGGTGATACTAAAGTAGGATGTCAAAATCCTTCATCAACTCTAGCCACCTGCGCTGTCTCATGTTCAACTCCTTCTGAGTGAACACATACTTTAAGCTCTTATGATCTGTGAAGATCTCCACCCTCTCATCATACAGATAATGCTTCCACAGCTTCAGAGCAAATATCACTGCTGCCAGCTCCAGGTCGTGGGTAGGGCAATTCTTCTCATGGGGACGCAATTGCCTGGAAGCATAGGCAATCACCTTCCTATGCTGCTGCGAGACGCAACCCATTCCCTTCCCTGAAGCATCACTATAAATAGTGAAACCACCCGATCCTGAAGGCAATGTCAGAATCGGAGCTGTCATAAGCCGCTTCTTTAACTCATCAAAAACTGCCTGACACTCCTCTGACCAAACGAACTCAACATCCTTCCAGGTCAACCGAGTCAACGGCTCTGCAACCCGGGAGAAATCCTGTATAAATCTTCGATAATACCCTGCCAGCCCCAGGAAACTCCTGATCTCTGCAACTGAAGTCGGCGCTGTCCATGCCTCAACTGCTACAATCTTCTTGGGGTCAACTGAGATACCATCGCCAGTCACCACATGCCCTAAGAAGTCCACCCGATCCAAGAAGAACTCACACTTGGAGAGCTTCCCGTAAAGCTGCTCCTTTCTGAGAGTCTCCAGCACGATCCTCAAATGCTCCTCGTGCTCCTCCTCAGTCTTGGAATATACCAAGATGTCGTCAATAAACACCACCACAAACTGATTCAGATACTGGTGGAATACCTTGTTCATAAGGTTCATAAATATTGCTGGTGTATTGGTTAGCCCAAACAGCATAACCAAAAACTCGAACTGCCCGTACCGCATCCTGAAAGAAGTCTTGGGAATATCCTCCCTCTTCACCTTCACCTGGTAATATTTCGACCTCAGATCAATCTTGGAAAATACCCGAGCTCTGCTCAACTGGTCAAATAGATCATCGATCCGCGGCAGTGGATATTTGTTCTTGATCGTGAGGTTGTTGAGTGCCCTTTAGTCAATACACATGCGTACTAACCCATCCTTTTTGGCACGAACAACACTGGTGCACCCTATGGCGATGAACTCGAGCGGATGAAGCCTTTGTCCTGTAGCTCATCCACCTGCTTCTTCAGCTCCACCAGCTCGCTGTTGTTCATCCGATAGACATGCTGAGAGATGGGTTCCGCTCCTGGAACCAAGTCTATCGAAAACTCTATGTCTCTGTCCGGTGGCAGTCCCGGCAACTCCTCTGGGAAAACATCCATATAATCTGCTATCAAGGGGTGTGGAATCGTCTGCTCCTCGATCGAGACTCCACAAAAGACTTCGCTGCTCTGCTCTGCCTGACGTCTGGAGTACTCGAACTCTGGCTCCCCCGGTGCTCTGAAGAGAACCCTACCCCCTCTGTAATCAATGCTGGCGTGGTGCCTGCTCAACCAATCCATGCCTAGTACTATATCATAGTTCGGCAATAGCATTACGAGCAGGCTCACCTCCAACTCACGGCCTCCCAAAACTACTCTTCGACCCTTACAAACATCACTCACGTGGATAATACCACCCCCTGTCGTGATCTTGTAAGTCCTAGGCAACGATTCAGCTATGATACCGTGTCTAATCGCAAAAGATACTGATATGAAGCTATACGAAGCACCGGAATCAAATAATACAAAGACTGGACTGGAGTCGAGTAGAATCGAACCTGCAATCAGCTCTCCTATCACCTCTGTATCTACAGCTGCCATAGCAAAAGCTCGCCCCAGCTGGCCTCCCCTGGCCTGCTGTTGGTGCTGGATGAACCTCTGCTGCTGCGTCGGCAGGGCTGGTCCCCTCTGCTGGCCTGCTGGAGCCCTAGCTCCACCTCCCGGAGCTGCTCGTGCTATGCGGCACTCCCTCATCTGGTGGTCTGATGAACCACACACTAGGCACTGGCCGAGCCTCTTCCGGTACTCATTGGTGACATGCTCGGGCTTCTTGCAATAGGCACAAGTAACACTCTGCCTCTGACCCTGCTGGTGCTGCCTCGGTTGCTGCTGCTGATGGGCTGGCCTCTGCTGAATCGGCTGTGGCTGAAACTGTCTCAGCTGTTGATGCTGAAAGTGGGGCCTCTTGGCCTGGCCTCCGCTGCTGCTGCTGCCTCCAACTGGGTCTCTCCCCCTCTTGAGCTTAAGCTCAAGATCATCCTCTGCCAACAAGGCTCCTGTCAAGATCTCCTCGAACGTGGCATCCCAGTTGCCCTTTGTCAAGGACTTGACCTCCTTGACTAGGCCCTTCCGGAACCTCTGGGCCTTCGCCGTCTCGCTCAAGCCCTCCACAAACCTGCCGAGGCGGCTGAACTCCCCGGCGTACTCCTCCACTGAGAGACTCCCCTGGACCAGCTCTCGAACTGCGTCTCTAAGGCTCTGAGTGCTGAATCTGGGAAGAATTTCTTCTTGAAGAAGCCCTTGAACTGCTCCCAAGTCTGCCCTGCTACTCCCACCCTGGGGTCGGACTGATACTAGGTGCGAGCAAGATCTCGCATCCGGCTAGCTGCGGCCTCGATCTGAAGATCTGCTGGAATCCTGGCCAAGCAAAAGATCTCCTCTATATGCTCGATCCACTCATCGGCATATAGGATCCCCTCTGTCCCCAAAAAGTCTCTAGGGCTCATCTTCTGAAACTGCTCGATCTTCGGTGTCCTCGGCTGATGGACCACTGGTCGAGCTGCGGCTGTCGTGACTGCCAACTCCATGTCTCTGTCTTGTCGAGCCTGCTGTCGGTCCATGAACTACTGGAAATACGCGAACATCTGAGCTGCATCCACGTATCCTGGAGGCGGCTGCTGGAAGGGATCCTCTGGAATGACCGGGTCCTGCCTCCGAGTCGGTGGATGCATACCCCCTACTGCGGCTACCGAGGTCTCAATACGAGCTGAGGTGGCAGGAGCTACAGTCCCCTGGCCTCACCGTACTGGCTGAGAGGTAGCAGTCCCCTCTATAGCATCCTCATGAATGGCACGCTGCGATCTAGTCTCTACCATCCTGAAGATAGACAAACAAGAGTATCAATTTCTGAGAACTAAACGAAATAACAAAGACGGACAATTATAATTCAAAGGATCAGCTGACAAAAAGGATTTAGATGGCAATAAAAGAATTTTTCCTAAAGTGATTGAGTACCTTAAAATTAATGTTCTATAACTTACTGCAGGCTGTAGTGATACTCTAGTTCGAATACCACTACACTTCTAGTCTAGACCTGCATGGGCCACCACTAAAAACGTGTCATGACCCGCACCCTAGAGTAAGGGCACGAGACGTGGGTACGTCCAGCCTACGCAGCAGTGTCGGCGGTAGAACGCTGTCCTAGGTCAACATACATCTAACAATATATATCTAAACAGTTTATACTCCCCGAATGGGGGTGACATAGCAGTAAAACTCAATCACAACTAAGGAAGAGATAGCATGATATGAAATAGAACACAAAGAAATAAATAGATGACAAGTAGTCTAAGATAATCCCAGCAATATCCAGAAGTATATGGTCTCAGATACAGAATGAAAGAATATATACAACTCTGAACTCCAAATAAAGTCTAGCTAAACATGTCTCAAGACTGCATAAAAGATAGATAAGACTAACTAATCTAGTCTAGGCAATCGGGGTGATATCCTCAGCTAGAGCTGGGTCCTCCTGAGGGTCCAGCTCGCAGGTGTCATCTAAGGCTGCCCCGTAGTAAGTATCCAGACCAGCCTTCTCCTCGTCCTCTGTAATATTTTCAACAGGTCCAGTCAGGACAGGAGCAAGTACAGTACATCTCAACAGTTCATAGCAGGTTAGAAGATATAATCATGCAGTAAAGTAAGATACAAGTACTGAAAGAAGTACAGTATGTAAATAAGGAGAGAAAGGTGTAATAGAAATATCTACTATAAATAAAGAGCTAACATGTGGCTAGTGAGTCAGAGTACAACATGGACATGTAAATGGCATAAGATGATTCTGATAAGACACTACGGAATGATTCTGATAAGATACTACTGGTATATTATTCACATGTCCACTTCTACTCCCCCGTACCCCCAATCAATACACAAGGATCCAACCAGGTTATGTTATGATACTATATAAGGCCCCCGAAGGGTGATAAGCCTCCGAAGGGTGATAAGCCTCCGAAAGGTGATAAGCCCCCAAAGGGTGATACATAGTAGACCCATAAATAGGATTAGTATTCCAGGAAGACTCTGTGATCATAAGAGTATATGTCACAAGTGATCGAAGAATCGACGAAGCATAGTGATACGCTATGTAAGTGAAACGCACAGAACATAGAATATCCGATGCTCCCTAAGGATAACATCTCAAGAAGGGATCCATATAGTACTAATCCGTGTGACCAACGTGACAGTACAAGTAAAGTAATCTACTGCAGGAAATAGTTCTAAACAGGATATGAAATGATCAGAGAATGTACTCGCCTGTATCTGAGTGTCCAATATGAAAGGTATTGTCCGAGGAGTGGTGTCTGGCTCCTAATCGGAACAGTACAAGTCACAACAAGTCCAAAATGGTAAGATGAAGTCCTACTATGCATTCTACATGATTCTAGGTCAAACTAGGCCAAAGTCAACTCCTGGTCAACTCTGGTCAACCCTAGAAGTCAAACTAGGTCAACCAAGTCTAGACTAGGTCAAACTAGTCTATACTAGTCCACATTAGTCTATACTAGGTCACTCAACCTATACTAGCTAGCACACAATACTACTAGGCTATCTAGACTAATTACACAAGTTATAAGGCAAACCTACATAACACCCATATATGTACATACATGGGTTGTAGGGCAATTAATAGGAAACATCACATTATATATTATCCAAACATCCATTACACCTATGCATATATATACATTACACATAATACATAGGTATTCATACAATACATAACCTACAATTAGAAGATTAAGATAGGTATATATATATATATATATATATATATATATAGAGAGAGAGAGAGAGAGAGAGAGAGAGAGAGAGAGAGAGAGAGAGAGAGAGAGAGATACTATAGACTGTGTGTGGGTGTGGTGTGTGGCAACAAGTGACAGGAAATGGGAATAGGTGGCATGTGGTTGTGTGTGTAAGCAGGAAATAGAGTATGTGTGAGCATATTAAAACCTGTGTGTGTTACATGTGTGGCTGATGTAGGTGTGTTAGGACTAACCTGTGTGCTAGAGTGTGTGTGAGTGATGTGGGAACATGTGATGGAAAGTAAAATAGTATGCTGTTGTGTGGGGTGTCAGTGAGAGAGTGATGTGAGAGTGTATTAAACTGTGTGTGTTATGGGCTGTGCTAGCCTCACAGGAAGAAAAGGAAAGGAAACCAATTCATTACAATGAGTCCCTAAAACAGTTCAGACTTGACAGAAAAGGAAAGGAAAGAATCAATACAGTTCAGTTAGAATAAAAGGAAGGAAAGGAAACCATTTCATGAACATTCACAACAGTTCAGTTATGACAGTTTTCAGGCCTACTATTTCAAAACCCCATTTGAAGTCGATTCCCAACCAAACAATCCCAAATTCATACCATAGCTAGACTACATATAGGAGAACTGATTTAGGAGCTAAAACCAATATGTAACAGTATTAAATAGGTCTAAAATTGATGGCAAAGTTCAACATATATAAACTGGAAAAAAATCAGTAAACTCAGCTATAGGCTAAATCGAAAAGGAAGTTATTAATGAAGCAGTGAATGCCCATCACTTTCCAGGTTTAAACCTATACTCTGATATGTACATAAAGCTTCTAAACTAATTAACATCAAATCTCAGTTCAGGAAACTCAGTTTTGTTTACACAGGGAAAATCTCAGGTTCACAAAATCGGTTTAAACAATTTGGATGAATCCACACACTTGCCAAAATCCTATTCTCACAAACAAGAGCCTAAAATCGTATGTAAAAGCTTAGTTTATATGAAAAGTAACATGTAGGAATCATCAACAGTTGGGAAACACATAATTTAACAGGGAATAAAGGCATTGGGAAAAACTGAAAAAAAAACAGTATCAATGTGTATCAGTGAAAACTCCAAAAGTCCATGCTCGAGACCAAAATCCTAAATAAAACCTAAGCTAGCATGGAAACTGATTCTAACACATAATATGCATAATAGTTAGGAACTATTTAACAATTAAAAACATTATTTAAAGCATTTAAAACAGTTTACACAGGAACACATAAGTGAACACTGGAAACACACAGTGCACGACACGTGCACTATCGATTTCCACCCTCGACACGACACGGGGACACGTGAGACTTGACACACGGGGTGTCAGTCATGGCCCCATGCTACGTGTCGAATTTCACGTGTCCTAGAGGCGTGTCGTGTCCACTACAGGCCCCGAGTAGCAGGGGAACACTGTAGCACGCGTGCGAGCGTGTGCACGCGCGTGTCCAAGCCAAGATTCCGACACAACCCGACACTAACACTACCACATAAGAATAGGAATCAATAAGCAAGATTGAAAATAAATTTCCTATTCAAAAATAATGCACAAACGAGATCGAAATGCCCTTTGGGGCATTTCGTCAAACACTTAACCCTAGCTCTGATACGTGTCCAGAACGGACACAAAACCTAGGATACCCGACACAAAACCTATATTGGTACTTGGGGGACTCCTAGGGCTCCCTAATGATGAAGACCAATCGAAATTTCATGGAGTATAGAGAAAGTTACCTAAGCTTGAACTTCTCAAGAAAACCCCTCTTTCAATGGCTCTCCTCTTGATGTCCCAATCCACAAAATCACCTCAAACTGAAATGAAACATTAATGACAGCAAGAATAGGTAGATTAGGACCTAAAAGAATAGATTTAAATGGAAAAGGAAGAGGAATGGAATTCTAGGAATTTATTAAATAGGAGCAAACCTTGTTTTTCTAACTTGAGCTTTCCTAAGAAAGAGGCAACCCTAGATTTTAGGAGGGTACTTATATGGTGGTGATCCCTAGGCAATAAGTGGCCAGCCAACATCTCTTAGGGTTAGGGTTTGGTTAATTTTTGGACTTTGGGCCAAGTTACATAGGCTATGTTTGATTTGATTAATTAAGGGCTCTAAATCATAAGCCATGATTTATGACTTTCTAATTTCTATTGCTAATTAGGTTCTAATGACCAAACCAAAGATTAGGCTAGGTTAGACTAGAGTCATATATCCTAACCAAGCTCATACTAACTAGGGTTAGCTCCTAGGTTGGTCTACAAGGGTCAACACTAGTCAAAGTCAACCTAGTCCAAACAATTCCAAAATAATTCCTAAAAATTCCCATAAATTCAAATAAATTCTAATAAAATTAAATTACCCCAAAAATGACAAAAATACCCTCACACTAGAAATGTGGTAGTGACAATGGATATCAACAATGTTCAAGACTGAAGCCGTTTGCCATTCAGAATGTACTTCCTGTTACGCTATGTAATTTTTTATTTTATTGAGTCTAGGAATACATTGTACACCGAGTCGTACTGGCAAATAGGCTATCGTAAAACATTTTTTAGAACCATTCTATTCTTTTACAAATGACCTACATTTTTGAAAAATATTCTTTTTACAAAAAGCTTCTGAAGGATTTTTTTTCAAAACTCCAAAATTTATTTTCTCCAAAAATGAACTGGCAGAACCCCAGGAGAACTCGGGCCGAGTTCGGCCATTTGGAACGTTAGTGAATGTTGGGTTTTTGAACTTGGTCATCCTTCAGTTGCGGTTTGTTACAAAGAGTTCTGTCCGAATTCTGTCCGAATTCTGTCAGAGTTCTGTCTTGGAAAAACTATAAATAGAGAAGTATTTCGATCATTTCAGATCACCAATTCACTTTCAATCTCTTCTCTTCCTAAGCTTTCATTCTTCCAAAGAGTTCTAAAAGCTTTCATTTTTAAATCCCAAGCCAGTTACAATCCTCTAGTCGATTTGCCAATGCGGTATGGTCTAAAAGTTTCAGAGCGAATGTAATCAGAGGCTTGATAGAAGATTCAACTCTTCACAATTGAAGTTGGTCGAGTTCTTCGTATCAAAGCTTGCGTCTGTAGAAGTTGCAAGGACTTCGTATAAAAACTTACGAAATTTTTCAATAGTGGATTCAACTGGAAGCTAGAGTTCTTCCGACTGGACTAGTCCTCACAAGAGGGAAACCAGTATAAATCTCGGTGTTTGCATTTGCCTTCTGATCTCTTTTAATTTCTGTCATTTACTTTTGTGATTATTATTTTATCTGTGATCTAACTGCTAACAAATTTTTAATTAGCAATATTCCACTGCCTACTCTATTCACCCCCCTTAAGAGTATTCTGCTTTACGATTTCGTTCCTACAATTGGTATCAGAGCAGGTTCTCTATAAGCATGCTCTCCATCTAGAAGTATATCAAAGCGGGTTATACAGGTAAAGCAAGGTAAAATTGCACTTATATTCAATTTTTATATAGATCACAGTATTACATATGGCAACTGTGAAATTCACAAGTGAAGGCCAAGCTACAAACAGACCTCCACTGTTTGACTGCACAAACTACACATATAGGAAAACACGTATGAGTTTCTTTCTGAAATCTTTTGATTTTGACTTATGGTCTGTGGTTATTGATGGCTACAAAAAGCTACCTCGTATTTATGTTAATGGTGTTTTAGCTGAAAAACCCCATGACAAATATACAGAGGAAGAAAAGAAAAAGGCCAGTCTTGACGCACGTGCTATTAACGCTTTATTTTGTGCTTTAGACAGAACTGAATTCAACAGGGTATCTACTTGCACAACATCAAACAAAGTGTGGAAACTTCTCGAAGTAACCCACGAAGGAACAACACAAGTCAAGGAGTCAAAGATCAGCAGACTTACTCAGGAGTATGAGACGTTCAAAATGAAGCCAAGTGAATCAGTCACTCAGATGTTTACAAGATTCTTGGATATTGTAAATCTTCTGTCCTCACTAGGCAAGGATTATAGTAACCATGAGAAGATTTGCAAACTTCTATGAGCTCTTAAAAAGAACTGGATTCCAAAGGCTACAACAATCATTGAAGGGAACGACCTCTCAACAATGTCTCTAGAAACACTCATGGGTAAGCTACTCACTCACGAGTTAGAACTTCAAGACTTTGAAGATGCTACACCAAAGGAGAAGTCAGAGAAGACGATCGCTCTCAAGGCTCAACATAGAAGAACCATCGAAGATGATTCCGACGACAGCGACTCCGACTCTGAAGATCAAGCTCTTCTGGTAAGAAAGTTCAAAAAGTTCATGAGATTTAACAGAAGAACAAAGGACAGCAAAGACAACAACAACAACAACGAGGAAGATCCTATTTGCTATGGATGCAAGAAGAAAGGACACATAAAGAAAGATTGTCCCTCAGCATCATCATCAAAGAAAAACAGCAAATATGACAAAGGCTACCTGAAGAAATCGACATCAAGAAAGTATGCCAACACAAGCATATGGCATGAAAGTGAAGCCAGTGACTCAGAAGATGAACAATCAGATGACGCTGCAAATGTGTGCTTGATGGCTTACGATCAGGTAATCACTAATCCTCTATTTGACCCTTATGATGATTTCACCTTTGAGCAACTAGGAGAGGATTTCAGTGAACTGTTAGATGATTATAGGAAACTGCATAGCAAATATGAAACCTCTAAGAAGGTACTCAAAGAGTACAAAGGTGAAATAGGAAGACTTACCGACCTACTAGATCAGGTTAGAGATAGTGACTCTTCAAATGAGTCTGGTGAGCTTTCTTCTATTAAATTGTTGTTACACGAGACTGTTAAGCTATCTGAAGAAAAAGACCAAACTATTATCCAGTTAAAGGAAGACCTATCTAAGGAGAGAAAGAGTCTCCAGTGTGCACAGGTCAGATTAGAATTACTCACATCTGACTATACTAGATTATATGACACTTCCAAAAAGTTGGAAATTAGTTTAGGAAAACGGCCTGAAGTTGCTGCTTCCTATTCTAACACGTGTCAATTACCGAATCATCGGAACACGCCCAACACTGTCAGACCAAACCATACCAAGACTATGCCCAAGAAGACTAATAGGCATGCATTCTTCTATACTAGAAAACCAAAACCTACCAATCATGTACCTCACACTACTTTAACCACTCAACATACTAAATATCATTATTGTGGCCTCATTGGTCATATATCTTCTGTATGTAGAATCAGAAAGTTAGTAGATTTAAATATTTATGCATGGATACCAAAAACTAACCAGTCAGGACCCTACAAGAAATGGGTACCAAAAGTTTTATCTGCAAATTATTTTGTAGGTAGGACACCCTTCACATGCTAGGAGCAAATAGATCCTCGACAGTGGTTGCTCACGGCACATGACCGGTGACGCTTCATTATTTACAACACTGTCGAAGAGGAATAAAGAAGGATATATCTCCTTCGGTAATAATTTGAGAGGGTACATAATCGGTATCGGTGACATTGGTAAGGCTCCCTATCCAGTGATTAAAGATGTTTATCTTATTACCGAGTTAAAACATAATCTGCTCAGCATAAGCCATTTAGCTGATCACGATTATGGCATTAACTTTGTAAAAGATAAATGTACTATTATTGATAGTTCAACTGGCAGTACTATTTTTGAAGGTATTAGGGAAAACAATATATATGTATTCTATTTGTTGGAAGATGCTAACACAGCAGGTAGATGTTTGATGGCCAAAAGTATTGAGAGTTAACTATGGCATATGAGACTCGGTCATGCAAACATGGATACAATTTCAAGATTATATACGAAGAAGTTGGTACACGGCTTAACAGATATTTCTTTCAAGAAGGATACAATATATAGTGAATGTGAAAAGAACAAAGCTACCAAATCCGTATTCAAATCCAAGAACGCTGTAAGTACCACTAAACCTTTATAATTATTACATATGGACTTATTTAGACCCAGCAGAATTGCTAGTCTAGGTGGTAAGTTATATGCATTTGTCATTATAGATGACTTCTTTAGATATACATGGATTTATTTTCTTGCACGCAAGAATGATGCATTATCAGAATTCGTCACCTTTTGTAAGAAAGTACAGAATAAAAAAGGATTCATGATTACTCGCATGTATAGTGATCATGGCGGCGAATTTAAGAATGCAGAATTCAAGCAATTTTGTGACACACACGGTTATCTGCATGAATTCTCTTGCCCTAGGACTCCACAACAAAATGGAGTTGTGGAACGTAAGAACAGAACTCTATCTGAAATGGCTATAGTTATGTTAAACCAGTTTAGTCTACCTAGATATTTATGGGCTAAAGCTGTAAATACAGCTTGCTATATTCTCAATAGGGTTCTAATTCGACCTATATCGAAGAAGACTCCCTATGAATTATGGTTTGATAGAACACCAAATGTTTCTTATTTCAAAATCTTTGGTTGTAAATGCTTTATTCTTAATACTAAAGATAATTTGAGTAAATTTGATGAAAAGGCCGATGAAGGTATTTTTTAGGTTATGCAGCAAAAAGCAAAGGATATAGAGTCTTCAACAAAAGAAACATGATCATTGAAGAATCTATCAACGTCAAGTTTGATGAGCTAAATCAACACTTAGACGATGATGACAATGAAGACATAATCGTATCAAGTACAGCTACTGCAAAACCTTCACACAAAGATACAGAACCATCACATCAGGCATCAGATGAACCTCCAAGCAAAGAAGCCGGAACTAGCAATCTTGAGACTGTACCAAAAGAGATGAGATTCTTGGCTAGTCATCCAAAGACTTGGTAATTGGTGAGAGATTACCAAGGGTATAAGTACTCGTTCCTCTAATAAAGATATAGCTTCTTGTGTTGATTTTATCTCGCAGTTTGAACCCAAAAATATTGATGAAGCATGTAGTAATAATTTTTGGTTAGATGCTATACAAGAGGAATTAAACCAATTCGAACGGAATCAAGTTTGGAAACTTGTTCCCAAGCCTATTGATCATCCGGTCATTGGCACCTGATGGGTATTCCTAAATAAACTGAACGAGAATGGTTTAGTGACACGTAATAAGGCTCGACTCGTAGCTCAAGGATACAATCAAGAAGAAGGTATCGACTATGATGAGACTTATGCCCCAGTTGCGAGATTAGAATCCATTCGCATGTTATGTGCATTTGCATATTTTCATAATTTTAAGTTATTTCAAATGGATGTCAAAAGCGCATTTTTAAATGGTTTTATAAAAGAAGAGGTTTATGTAGCTCAACCACCCGGTTTTACTGATTTCAAATTTTCTGAATATGTTTTCAAGTTGAAGAAAGCTTTATACGGTTTGAAACAAGCCCCTCGTGCTTGGTACGATCGTCTAAGCACTTTTCTACTTGATAACGGTTTTTCAAAGGGAAAGGTTGACACTACTTTGTTTATAAAATCTTTGAATAATAATATTCTTTTGATTCAAGTTTATGTAGATGATATTATCTTTGGATCTACTGATGAATCTCTTTGTCAAGAATTTTCTAAGTGTATGCAGAATGAGTTTGAGATGAGCATGATGGGAGAGCTGAAATTCTTTCTCGGACTGCAAATCAAACAAACCAACAATGGGACGTTCATAAATCAAGCAAAATACATAAAGGATCTATTGAAGAAGTTCGACATGGAAGCAGCAAAACCCCTTAGCACTCCAATGGAGACTTTAACCAAGCTTGATATTGATGAACAAGGCAAACCTGTCGACATACGTAAGTATCGAGGTATGATCGGTAGCTTACTGTATTTAACTGCTAGTCGACCAGACATTATGTTTAGTGTTTGCTTATGTACATGTTTTCAAGCTAATCCTAAGGAATCACATTTGTGCGCAGTTAAGCGTATCTTTCGATACCTTAAAGGTACTTCTTCTGTCGGCTTAAGGTATCCCAAAACTACATCGTTTAACCTAACCGATTATTCCGATGCTAATTTTGCTAGATGCAAAGTAGATAGAAAAAGCACTAGCGGCACATGTCATTTTATAGGAAAAGCTCTAGTCTCTTGGTTTAGTAAAAAGCAAAATTTTGTTGCATTATCAACAACCGAGGCTGAGTATATCGCCGCAGGACGTTGTTATGCACAAATTTTGTGGATGAAACAAACCTTATAAGACTATGGATTGCATTTTTTATACATACCCATTTTTTGTAAAAATACTAGTTCTATTAATTTGACTAAGAATCATGTATGTCATTCTCGTACTAAACATATCGAGATTCGACATCATTTTCTTAGAGATCATCAACAAAATGGAGATATAGACCTTGTATACATAGATACACAGAATCAATTAGCTGACATACTCACAAAACCTTTAGCGGAAGATCGTTTCAACTATTTACGTCAAAAATTAGGAATTTTAGATATCAATAATATTAATTAATTTTGTTTTATTAATTATTTATTCGATACTCATAAACTATTTTCGAGACAAGCCTAAAAAGAGTCTGTCTGTCACCACGACTACGGTCGAAGCAAAGCGGTATTTAAGAGTTCTCCGGTGAACCTCCGTTAGCTGGAATAGTACTCCTACAGCTAATCTAAGACAGATGCTGAGTAAAGAATATTAATTTGTAAAATAATATTAATTATATTATTTTAAGATTTTAAAATTACTAAACTTTGAATTAAGCATTTGAAACGAATTAATAAAAAAGAATGTGGCCTCATTTGATTTTATATATATATATATATATATATATATATATATATATATATATATATATATATATATATAGCCAGGCAACCCTTGGCGAATTCGGCCCGAGTTTGGCCCGAATTCGGCCAGAGTTTCGCTGGGTATATATATGTACCAGCACCAACCCGAGGCTTCCTTCTTCTTCATTCTTCCCCACATCCTCATAACAGCAGCAGCGCGCCTCCGAAACCCTAGCTTCTTCTCCATCCTTGTTCTTCCAATCTGTGTGGAGTTTCTCGTCCAAACTTTGGATTCGTACGGAGAACGTCATCCTCTACAACATATCCAATTCTTGGAAGGTATCATCCCTTCTTTCCTCCACTTTTCAATACTTAGGATTTCTAGAATAATTTGGAAAAGAATGCCTAAGTTCAATCCCTTCAAGAGGAAGAAGACCAATGCCAGTGAAGAGGCATCGTCTTCAGATCTGCATACGGATTACCTCTTTTCTCCGGTCCAATCGGACGATGGTGCGTCGGATGAGTTTTACTTTAAAACTTCCGATCAAGCTTTATTGTGGTATGCCAACTTCATCATGCGTACTATTTATACCGGATCGCCGATTAAGTGGACTGTCTTTTCGGATCACCGTCCTTACTTTGAGGCATTAGGGTTACAACATTTTGTCACCTTATAATTCCCCATTGCCACTAATGTCATTAGATTATTCTATTGTAATTTCGTGTTAGACATTTTTACAGCGAGAACACGTGTCAGAGGAATTGATATTGAATTCACTGATAAAACGTTACCGAAAATCCTTGGTATCCCAAACGAAGGTGTCCCGCTTGATGACATCACTGATTTTGATTTCCCCGATGGCACGACACTCGTTAGTTTCAAGAATGAACTTTGTGCGCCCGCACGTATTTTTTCTGGAAAGTTCAAGGCTAATAACTTGAACTTGTTTAACTACAAATTACATCGCATCATCTATTCCACCTTACTTCCAAAATCCACTTATAAAGATGATGTCACTGCACTTGAGCTTTCTGCTCTTTATCATATTCTTAAGGGGATTCCATTTTCTGCCCCTAAGACTATCATCCAGATGATGGGTAGATGTCGCGGGAGAGACCGCAACCTATCTTATGTGATGCTTATTCCTCGCATCTTTCAGAGATTTGATATTGATCTATCTACTTGTGTTGTCGACCCCGAGCCCAAGTTTCTTAAACTCTCTCGTCGCAGCATTGCATCTGTTCCTCCACCTACTGCACCTACTCCTCCTGCACCTACTCCCACAGCTCCTACAGTACATGTTCCTCCTCATTCTTACCCTATGACATTTGAGGGTATCCATCAGCACTTATCAGATCTGCAGTCTTTTTATGTTGAGACCTCTAGGGAACACGAGTTCCGTGATGTGACTCGGTTCCAGGCGATTGCCAACTCATTCGCCGATCTGAGATTTACGCAGATGGGTCATTCTGCTAGCTCTCTACCTCGAGACCCTTCTGTTTCTGGCTACCGCATTGACGACGAGGCGGTCCACTCTCTGTTCCAGCCAGGAAATGCCTATGATTGATATCGTACCGCTGGTGCCACTCCTCACACTTCTGGCGCTGGTACTTCTAGAGCTGGTCCTTC